>CM077153.1:276546193-277018757 GCA_039583875.1 Platanthera guangdongensis | reverse complement strand
ACCACAATAAGCTTTTTTTGTTTTCCTATGTCTGGGCTTTGCCCACTTAACTCGTGGACTCTGAAACCGTAATATGACCTTCACTGTAATTCGGGGGAACAAAGTTCGACATTGCACGTGACAAAAGGTAAATTGTTGTGGAGGAAAAAAAAAACTCGTGCTAATAAACTATACCATTGTCAACTCATGTGTTGTCTTCATAGGTACTCTCCCACACAGAAAGGGTACAAATATTCCCACCCCCAACCAAGAAGCTTTTTGTTTCTATGGATTCCACTTTTCGTGAATCTGAAACGTAATATGACCCCTCACTTAATGGGAAAACTATACCTTTGGCAATGAGCTCTCCCAATATCCCTCTACCAGTTCCTTCACCTTATCCTTACTTGGTGCATGGTATTTCCCTTATATTCAGATACCTTCTACTACACCTACCTTGCAGGTTAATACCCGATGTAGTGAGGGGATCAACATACAAGGTCTTTCCAGGTTATTAGAGAAACCATCATATCCTAATTCAGTGCCTCTTGATCTATCCATTGCTCTCAAAGAAGGTATTAGATCATGTACCCAATATCCTCTATTACATTATTCCTCTATCACATAGAATCCAAGCAGGTTGGTTGAAATGGAGAGACGCATCATGGATCTTATGTGATTGTAAAGTACCATTAAAACTTAAAGCCAAGTTTTATCGTACTGCAATTAGATCAACAATGCTCTATGTTTCTGAGTGTTGGGCAGTGAATTAAGTACATTAGCAAAAAATAGGAGTTGTGGAGATGAGAATGCTTAGGTGGATGTGTGGACACACGACTGGATAAAATTAGGAATGAATGTATCAGAGATAAGACAAAAGTGGCACCAATTGCAGAGGAGATGCGAGAAGCTCGACTAAGATGGTTTGGACACAGTACAAAGGAGACCATTAGAGGCACCTATTAGGCGTTGTGAGAGTTTAGTCACTCGGTATGTTAAACAGGGGGCGGGTACACCAATAAAGACTTAGAATGAAACTATAAGGAAATACATGATTTGCTTAGGCATTAGTGAGATTATGACTAAAGATAGGGTACAATGACGACAAAGGATCCATATAGACGACCCCACTATAGTGGGATAAAGGCTCGAGTGTTGTTGTGTTGTTGCATTTGTTTCAATTAACATGCCTATTAGAAGGGATGTAAAAGCTTGGTTCAATAGGAGTCAATTTGATCGTTAAATTCAAAAGATTTTCAGTTCAACAACAGTGGTTCCTAGCCGCTCAGTGCAGTTTAACGCCCTATTTATGTGATTTCTGTAATAACAGTCTCCAAGTCCATTTCTACCAATAATTATTTCCTTGACACTGTTGGAAGAAATAATATAAGAAGATTTAGATTTATTCATTTTCTTTCCTCTAAACAGTTGGTTGTGAATTCTCGCCTTCCCTAAATGTAAGATTCACAATTTTTGGTGAAATGGAAAATCTCCTCCTCAACCCGAGGCTTTATTTGTTCAGATTAATTATGATTTGTTTCCTTTTATATTTTTCTCTAAAATCATATTGAGATTTGTCTAATTTTAATATAATCATGATTTCTTTTCTAATATGATTTCAATCAAATGAGTGACTAGTTAGTAGTTACAGCCATCTTATTATCTATATCTCAACACTATTCTATTTAATGTCTTTCAAGGCCATCTCTCTCTCTCTAACTGCAATTGATTTTGACACCAACGACTTTTTCTCTGAAGCTGATTCATCATCACTATCTTACATGTTTGCTCTGTAAGGTTGCAATTTGTCCTCTACAAACAGCAATCGATGTGGACGACTCAAACTACAATCAACTTTGACAGTGTCGACTCGATATATGTTGCCATGTCAAGCTGCTTGCGAGCTACAATCAACTTTGACATTGTCGACTCGATCTATGTTGCAACCTTTGCCGCATCACGGACTCTACCACAATGTCTTCCTATTTTGGGCCACAGCAGGCCATAGAATTGTGTCATTCCTCTCTTGTGCATCTTCTCTTCCACTAATCAAAAGTTCAACCCTCCTTTTCTGAATACATATTTGTACCCTCTTCTCTTCCACTATTTTTACCCCTAGTTCAACCCTCCTTTTCTGAAAACTCACTCTCCTCCCCTCAACTATTAGCAAACATTAAACAATGTCAGGCTGTGTTGCGTCAAAAACAACAATCTCAAAGGGCTCTGACATATATAGTTTCAATTTTTTGACACAAATCACAACATCCAATTTAATACCTCGCCCCTATGAACAAATGAATTATACCTCTATGTTTATGAGCATTCATCTGCTTTAAATAACATTAGCGACACCTTCAATAACATAAATATGCAAGATTAATCTCACTGACACAATCCACCATAAATTTGTTATTCAAACTCCCAAGTTTGTCTATTTTAGTAACTATTAGGGAGATTTATCTCTACAAGTTGGATCAATCAAATTCTACTTCAACCTTTAGCACTTCTATCAATGTTTCCATATGATTGGCTTCTTTGGATGAAAAAAAATGTGTTCCCTTTTGTCAACACTATTTCTTACAGAAATTCAAACTCCATTCAAACCAAAATATTTCATTTTAATAATGCAGAAAATATACTTGAGTCGTGTTTTTGAAAATTTCTTTTCTAAGAGAATGATCTTTCGCAAAACTTCATGGGTCCATACACACTAACAAAATGGACTTTTTGAAAGAGAAAAAAAACTTTGTTGAGACTGATAAAAATTTAATGGTTTTTATGGATGTTCCAAAATATTACTGGACCATGGTTGTTCATTGTCTTCTATCTTATAAAACATTATTTCTAATTCTCCTTTGGTCTGATTTTTCTGATCATAGTCATTTTCTCATCCCTGTTCAAGTATTTGGTCACTATTGCTTTGTTCAAAATTTTGTACCTTACATGATAAACAAGATCTCCATGCAATTAAATGTCTCCTTTCTGGCATATATGCTACTAAAAAGGGAGGATTGTAGCACGCCATCATAGCAATCACATCCATTGGAATAATTCCAGCAGGATCAATCAACAGCACATAAAACAAACTTAATCCTCAAATCTATCCCCATTTTTTCAGCTATCCTCTTCACCCCTACAATTTCATGATAACTTCATGAAACCCTCACCCCCCCCCCCACTATTTCTTCTGGTGTGGGGATCCATCTACCAGCTACCGGCCGCACTTCCACGAAATCCTCACCTCCCACGATTTCTTCTAGGGTCGAGATCCCATCTCCTAGCCGCCGACCTGACCTTGCATATCTTCCACATTATGCGATGCAGCCCACCAACCTAGGCAAGGCACTGCATCCTAAAACCGCTAGCCTCTTCCTTCCGATGTCGGGTGCCTTACATTTCTGCTCAGGTAAATGTATTTTAATTTTGATCTTTGTAGATTATACAAAAAAAGGGGATTGGTTTTAGCTTTGTGCATTTGCAAAGAACAGGTTTGGGTTTTAAGTTTTTAGTTTTGAAAATTTCTCTCTGTTTTTTGCGCCCTTCTCGCCCATTTTTTTTTCGGTTTCTAACAATTTCATAGTGCAAATGACCGCTCCTAATTTCAATCAGAGTACTCTTTCCGGCCTTCATCTCAAGAACGAAGGAGATTCTCTACTTTTGTACTACTAAATCATGGAAAGTACATGTTATTATTCGGAATGTAAACCGGCAACAACCCTAAATCTAATAGAAAAGAGAAGAAGAGAGATAACCTCTAGGGTTCCCAATCTTTCAGAATACTATCAAAGATACAAATTACATTGCCCCCGTGGATTTATGTAACACACCCCGGTCCGAATACAAAAAGGGAAATGCACGCATCATAATTACTTTCCTCTGACGTGTCACTAGCGGGTCTTTTGCGTCGCTTGTACACTCGCCACACTAGAGGACGTCTCCTTTCAACTAATGCACAAGACTTGCTCGACCGAGTACTCCCTGTAACAATGTAACAATGTCTCCCCCTGGAAATTTTTCCTTGCCCACAAGGCAAAATTACGGACCACGGAAAACAGATTGGTCCACCTATGTGGCCTCCGATGGTGGACAATTACGCTAATGCACAAGACTTGCTCGACCGAGTACTCCTTTCAACTAATGGTGCGTGTGTCTGTGATGAGCTGAGGGAGGTAGTCTAACGAGGCGAGCCCGGAAGCTGGCGGGGCAAAGACGCATCGCCCGGATGGTCTCCAATAACCTTTTTGAGCTGAGAGATGTAAACCAATAGGTGGATGCAGCTGTCGGGAGGAAGGCATAGGCAATACGCCTGAGTGTCTACCCATGCAACAATCTCAAACGGGTCGTAGAACTTGGTCGCTAGCTTGGAGTAGGTCCGCAGTGTGACCGAAATCTGGCAGTGTGGTCGAAATTTGACGAGGATCGCCTTCAGTGAATTGGACATCGCGGCAGTGGTGGTTGGCAAAGGCAACCATTTAATCCTACACACACTGAAGGTGTTGGAGCAACTGAAGAAGGAATCCTGATCGCAGAGCAAATCAGAGAAGGATGCCACAATGCATTCACTGAGGAGAGTGCGCGTGAGGGATGGAGGGGGTCTTTAATAGACTACCTCAAATGGAGTGGTGCCCATGCATGTGGAGTACTCTGCCTAGGAAAGTCAATCTGCCCATGCATGTGCATTATCGCACACAAAACATCGCAGATATGTCTCCAAGCAACAATTCACGGACTGTCCGTCTATCTGGGGGTGGTAAGTTGTACTCATACAGAGTTGGGTACCCTGCATCTGGAACATCGACTGCCAAAAGGAGCTCAAGAATAAAGGATCGTGATCACTCACAATGGAGCGAAAAAATCATGCAAACGGACCACCCCATCAATGAAAGCTATGGCAACCACTGGTGCAGTAAACGGTTGTCGCACCAGAAGGAAACAAGCGTATTTGGATAAACGATCCACAAGCATTAATCCCACATCTTAGAGCGAGGGAGCTTCAAAATAAACTCAATAGAATATCCTCCCAAATATGGAACGGGATAGGGAGGGGCTGAATCAGACCCCCAGGAAAAGACAATTTTTGGAACCGGGCTCCGGATCTGAATTTTCTCCTGGGTAAGAGATCATTTTGATCTCCTACGAGATCATTTTGATCTCCTACGAGATCATTTTGATCTCCTACGAGATCATTTTGATCTCCCACAAGATCACGTACAAAGGAGGGGAAAGAGAGTGGATTAAAAGAACGAAATGGTCTCCTAACGAGATTGAAAGATCTCCTAGAAGATCGAAACAATCTCCTACCCGGACAAAAAATTGGATCTGGAGGTCGGTTCCAAATATTTCGCCAGGAAAAGTGGCCTCGTACTTGGCACACTAACATGGCAAGCAGGCTGCCACAAATGTTTTGACCCGTTGGAACATGTTAGTACAATACATAGATGTCGTAAGGCGGCAGTATGTCTGGAAGGCTCCGGCGTGAAACTCTACGAGTAGGTGGGATGACCTCTGACAAAGCTGAGAGCACTAAATGACCTTGATGGTGGAGGCGATCTTCTGCGAGGCTATATGGCGATCAGTTGTGGCATCCGCCCGTAAGGCCGCAATAATCAGTCGAAGAAGTGGGTCGGCAGCAACCTCGCACTAGAAAATGGAGGCGTCCTCCCAAACTGGCCTCAAAATAGAGGCTAAACAATCAATTACGGCTGTTGTGACAGAGAGACGGCCGCGCGGTTGGAGGAGCCGACGTAGAATTCGATCGAAAAATCGTAGCCCAATACTTTTGGTAACCTAGACCTGTTGCGTCGGGGTGTCAATCTTCTGATTCAGGAGGTACCAGAGGCTATGATGATCCGTCCGGACCATGAAGCGTCGGTCAAGCAGGTAGGACATCAGTGTTGTACGGCAAAGACCAACATCATAAGCTTTGATTCATAAGCGGAGTGAGGGCGGATAGTGGTCGCAAATGTACGGCTGAAGTAGGCAATGGGTTGTCCTGCTTGCATCAACACCGTATTTATGCATGTGCCTGAGGCGTCACACTCTATAACAAATAGCTAGGAGAAATCCAGAAGAGTCAAAACTAGAGCGGTGTGGAGGGCTTGTTGCAGGGCCTGCAAGGTTGTGGCTGCCTCTGGGGTCCACTGGAATGAGGCAATCTGGAGAGGGGTTTGGAACTTTTTATACAATCCCTAATGAATCGTCGGTAGTATCCAATGAAGCTCATAAAGCCTCGGATGTCACAGAGAGAGCGTGATGTGGGCCACTGTAGGGAACAAACCTTGTTCACGTCCATTGTGACTCCCTGCGCAGAGATCATGTGCCCCAAGTAGCTAATTTCGGTCTGAACGAAAGTGCATTTCTTGGGGATCACGAGAAAATGATGCTCCTGCAGGGTGGTGAGTGTCGTCCGCACGTGAAAAAGGTGATCCTGCTAGGAGGAGCTGTAAATGATGATGTCATCAAAGAAAACCAAGAAGTGCCTGTGCAGGGCCAACCAGATAGATTATTCATAGTCGACTGAAAGGTGGAGGGCGCATTCATCAAGCCAAACAACACGACAATGAACTTATAGTAGTGTTCGTGCGTGTGGAACGTCGTCTTTGGGATATCCTCTTCCTACACCTGAATATGGTGATAGCCGGAGCGGAGATTCATCTTGGAAAAGTAGGAGGCTCCACCTAGCTCGTCCAGTAGCTCCTGCATAATCAGAATGGGATACTTGAAGTCGGCGAGGGTAACCTTGGGTTCCTCCTCACCAATGAGTGCCTAGAGGTCCTTTAGTGGGAAATCATCACGGGTCAGATAGTACAGCTGCTTGCAGCGGAAACACAAGACCCTCATGCGAAGATCGTTATATTCTTGATTGGACAGCAGGAGATGCGCTGGGGGCCTGGGAGGAAGCAGTGGTGGCCCTGGGAGGGCAGAGAAACCATGTACCTCCATCTATGGCGGATGGGGAACTGCTGCAAGTTTGGGGGCTGCCATGGGGGCTACTGACTAGTATCCAGCGACCGAACTTGGAAATCAGCTTCAAGCAAATAGGTGAGGTTTGTGGCCTTGAAAATAGGAGGGCGGTGTATGCGCAGGAGGGTGCAAATATGCAGTAGGAAGTCATGCATAAATAAACTGAGGTAATGGTCGGGAGGAAAACTCAGCACATGCATGGCTACTGCAATAATTTTGTCAATATAATCGTCGAGGGATCCCGTCTGGTGGACACCACAAAAACGCTCAACGGCGGAGCTCGAGTAACAAACACCGTAATGACGAATAAGGTCCTGTTGAAAGTCTAGCCATGACAGAGTGGGCTTGGACTGACGTAGCCAACATAGCCAATGGAGAGCGAAGCCCTCCATGTCGATGAGGGTCAAAATGACCTTGTGTGGCTTCGAGATCTAATGAACGTCGAAAAACTGTTATGCGCAGGGGATCCACCTCAGGGTCGGTGTGTTGAATGAGCGAAGTGCAGGTGGAAATCCTGTCGACAGCAGAAGAGGATCTCGGTGAAGGCCCTCAGTCTCATGACAAGTGCTCTAAGGAACCAGGTGACTGAAGCGTAAGTTTTTTTTCCTGAAGTTTATGGAGTGACCCGAGGTTCCAAATTAATCGTTAATCACCTCCATCACCCCAGTAGCATTAACAAGAGATGCTTTGGTAATGAGGAGACTTGTCCTTGGCAAAAAAATGAGAAATGACAGGATGATGGGGGGAGAACCAAAACCCCTCAATCTTGCCAACGCTTGCTCTCTCCTTCATATGAAGCGTGAACATAGGAGCAGAGGATGAACAAATAAGGAGACAGTGGGCAACCCTGACGAATCCTAACAGTGTACTAGAAGAACGAAGTATAGACTCCATTCACAAGAATACTAATAGGAAGATAATGCTTCAACTTGGATGAGTGATCATTCTTGGGGATTAAAAATGCACTAGTTTTCTTCCACTCAACAGTCATCTGGTCGGTTAAGAAGAAGTGTCTAATAGGAGCAATAAATAAATCACCAAAGATCTCCCAATAGAAGCAGTAGAAGCAATCATTAAACACGTCAACCCCGAAGGACCTTGTGCTTAAGAAGATCAAACACACAATGCTTTACCTCCTTTATAGTGACTTAACAGACCAGCATCATATTCTCGACATCCGACACTCTGCAAGGAACACTAGCCCCCCCCCCCCCCCCCCAAATCACTAAAGATCTCTCAATAGAAGCAGTAGAAGCAATCATTAAACCCGTCAACCCCGAAGGACCTTGTGCTTAAGAAGATCAAACACACAATGCTTTACCTCCTTTATAGTGACTTAAGGGACCAGCATCATATTCTCGACATCTGACACTCTGCAAGGAACACTAGCCCCCCACCCCCACGTCTGGAATAGAAGGTCCCAGTGAGCATGGAAGTAAGCAAGGAAGTGTGCTTGAATAAGCCCTAGATCATAGATCATCTCCCACAATCCCCCTCGAATATGTAGAATCTTATTCTGACATCGTCGAAGCAAGACAGATCAATGATAAAAGGTGTTGTTATCACCCTTCAAAAGCCATCTGAGCCTCGACTTCTGCTGCCAAAGGGTTTTCTGCAGTTGAATGAGCTTACTAAATTCATGCACCTTGAAGCAGAGGGCACAAAGATCCTTGGAAGAGAGGCCTCCCTCGACAACTTCCTTATGTTGCAATGTGTTGAAAAATGAAGAATCAAATCCATGTTCAGGCCCATATTAAGGCACATAGTATCTTTCTCTTTGTTAGTCCTACATTGTGTATTGGGAGTTCGTCTATTGAGTGTCTCCCTATATATAGGGCGGTGTTGTACATTGATATGCATGGGAAAATAATGAGAATATTAATTTTGTTTCTCTGTTTCGTCGTAACACAAATGGTATCAGAGGGAAAACGATCCTAAAAGTTTTTTCTTTTTGCTCGCCAGTCCCTGTTCTGTTTTGCCCATTCCCACATCTCTTCAGACTAGGAGATAGTGATCTTCAGACCGCACCACCCCATCTCTCTGTCTCGGTGCTTCCCTTCCTGGCTAGTTTTATAGCCAACGGTTGTCTCCATCCTGGGACCCACGTGTATGGCGTCTCCCGCAGTTTTCCAGTCTTACCGAGCTTGCCGCACGTCTCTGACCGCAGCTCCTGCTCGCAGAATCATGTCTTCGACGTCTCTGCTCGCACCTCGTCACAGCCTCCAGCTCGGCCGATCGTCTCCTCCTTGCCCGCGCGGTCTACTCCTTGCTTGTTGCGACCTCTCCAGTCTACCTATCTGCTCACGCTGACCGCCAAGAGGAGCTGACCGCAAGCTCCTTCCCGCGATTGGCTTCCTTCTCGCAGAGGTCTTTTCTGCGAGCTTCCTGTTTCCCAGACCACCTCGCAAGCTCCTCCTGCGCCTGATTGCAGAGGTCCTTGTCGCAAGCGACTGACCGCAGGTCTCTTGCGCGTGCTCTCCTTATCAAAAAGGTCTCCTGCTCTCCTTGAGCTCGACAGTACTCCTTCCTGCCAGTGTGTCTGCTCTACAGGTCTCCTGCTCGTTGTTCCTACTAGCATTGGCATCTCGCGCAGAGGTCCTCTTGTTGCTTGTATGGCCGCTCTTGTAACAGCTCCCCTATCCGACAAAGCTCTGTTTGTTGTTGCTTTTGCCCGCCAGCTCTCGGTCGTCTTTCTCCTCTTCCGAGCCGCTGCTTCTGTCCAACCCGTGGCTTGTGGTCTTTCAGTCGTGTGAACTCCTGGGGTTCCATCTACCTTTTGTTCCCGCTCTGAAATCGTCATTCTTAGAGATGAACTTCAGTGCCTGCGAGAGCAAATTGCTCGCACCTCTGGTCTCGTGGTCTCTTCCTTCCATGCCAGCCTTATGTCTTACTCTCTTGGCTCCTTTTGGATTATGGACTCTGACGTCACCAATCACGTCTCTCCACAAAAACCCACTCGCTACTCTAATGCTCTTGTTCCAAAATTTACCACAGTTGTGAATGGTTCTACCACCCCTGTCTATGGATGCAGATATATTATTGTGACCACTTCCCTTTTGCTATGCTCTGTTCGTCATGTCCCTGACTCCGCCATTAATATCCTCTCCGTCAATCGCCTTACTCAAGAGCACAATTATTCCATTACTTTTACCTCATCTTCTTTTGTGGTGCGGGATCGACGGACGCGGCTTGTCATTGGTACCAGTCGACTGTCAAATGGGCTCTACACTTTGAACATTCCAGCTTTTGTGTTATCCTCGGTTACTTCTGTTAACTGGCATCGTCGACTTGGTCATGCTCCCCTCCCTATCCTTCGCAAAGCACTTCCTGATTTTTTGTTTGTTGAGTTTCAATGTGAAACCTGTATTTACGGCAAGTAACAACAATCTACCTTCCCCCCATCATTGCTCTAGGAGCTCCGCTCCCTTTGACTTGGTTCACTCAAATATTTGGGACCCGTATAAAACTGTCAGTCAATCAGGCTATCGATATTTTTAAACTTTTATCGGTGATCATTCTCGCATCACCTGGTTATACGGTTGTGTGATCACATTGACGAGTTGCGATGCTTTCGCTCCTTTCTCGCTGAAACACGCACTCAATTTTCTCGCACCATCAAAATCTTTCGCACTGATAATGCTCGTGAGTATATCAACAACGAATTCCAGAACACATGTAACCTCCTCGACATTCTCCATAAGACATCTTATGTCTATACGCCACAATAAAATAGTATCGTTGAGCGCAAGTACCACCACCTTTTGGAGGTTGCTCGCTCCATTATATTTCAAATGAATGTTTCAACCCATTATTGACACTTTGTTGTTTCCACCGCATGTTATTTAATTAATCGCATGTTGTCAACTGTCCTTAACTTTGCAACTCCCGTTTCTATTTTTTATCCTTCCACACCCCCCTTCTCCCTTCCTCGGATTTTTGGATTTACCTTCTTTGTCCATCATTTTGGACCTCTTGTCGATAAGTTGGCTCCTCGTGCTACCAAATACATCTTTGTTGGGTACTCTCGCACACAAAAAGGTCATGTGTGTCATTCTCCTACTACTGGGAAAACAATCACCTTTGTGGATGTTACCTTCTTTAAGGATCAACCATTTTACCAAGCCCCTCCTGAGGCTTGACCTCCCAAGGCTCTCCCACGCCCGGTTGTACCCACTCACACAACTTCTCCCTTGCTTCATACTCTTAATCCTGAGCTACCCTTTCCCCACCCACTTCCTACACATCTTCTTGTGCTCCCCTCTCCTCCTCTAAAAGTGTATACTCTATGTCGTCCTCGATCTAGTGCCCTGTGACAGTCACCGCCTACTGATGATGTTCCCTGGCCCGATGATCCGCCTACTGCTGTCTCCCACAATGCAGTTGCTTCTACCGCTCACCCTCTATCTGATTATATTTCCTTGCACCGTATCCCCCTCCCCCTCATAGATTTGTGGCATCTTTATTCTCTATTTCCACCCCGTCTTTTTGTGCAGGAGGCTCTTCAACATCTGAGAGGTAATGGATGAGGAAATTACCACTCTCTGGGCCAATCAAACATGTGACCTTGTTCCTCTTCCTTTTGGTCATTCTCCAGTTGGTTGTAAATGAGTTTTTACTGCCAAACATCACTCTGATGGGACAATTGAGTGTCTTAAAGCTCATCTTGTCGCTCATGGCTTCACTCAACAACACGGTCTTGATTATGAAAAGAGTTCTCTCTTGTTTCCAAGCTCAATATTGTCCCCGTTGTTACCTTTCTAGCAGTCCATCGACATTGGACATTACACAAACTCGATATTAAGAATGTCTTTCTCAATGGCGATCTTATGAAAACGGTGTACATGCAACAACCTCTCGGTTATGCAACCACGGGACAGTCTCTGGTATGTCACCTCAAAAAATCTCTTTACGGCCTCAAGAAGTCACCACGGGCACGGTTTGACAAGTTTAGTCGAGTTATTTGTGATATTAGTTTTACTCTGAGCTCTGCTGGCTTCTCCTTATTCATTTGTCACAGTCCAACATGCATAGGAATTCTTCTTGTCTATGTTGATGACATTCTTCTAACAGGAGATGACATCTCTGACATCACTCTAGTCAAGAAGCATTTGACCTCAGAGTTTTAGGCTAAAGATTTGGGTCCTCTATGATACTTCCTGGGTATCGAGGTTACTTGACGTCCTGATGGCCTTGTATTATCTCAACAGAAATACTGTCTTGATCTTCTTCGTGATGCAGGATATTCAAAATGTAAACTCACTGACACGGCTATGAATGTCAATCATAAACTATGCGCTCATGCATCCGACAATGATTTACTCCTTCAAAATCCAAAGTATTATTGTTGTTTGGTTGACAAACGCATCTATCTCACTGTCACTAGGTCAAATGTATCTTTTGTTGTCGTATTTGTTAGTCGTTTTATACATGCCCCTTGGAACTCTCATCTTCAGGTAGTGGAACGTATTCTTAGGTATCCGAAGAATCCCTCTGGACAAGGACTTGTGTATCAACCGTCTTCTTCTCTATCTCTCATTGCCTACTCTGACACTGATTATGTCGGCTCTCTCGATGATTGTCACTCTGCGAGTGGATTCTGCACATATTTTGGTGGGCGTCTGCTTACCTGGCAAAACAAGAAGCAACTATTGTTGCGCGCTCCTCTGTTGAGGCTGAGTATCGCTCAATGGTTTTTGCTGCTTCGGAACTTACATGGCTGGGAGTCTCCTCTCTGATTTGGGTGTCAAACTTCCTTCTTCAACAGTTCTTTTTGCAATAATCAATCCACCGTTCACATCGCCGAGAATCTTGTATTTCATGAGCGTAAGAAACACAACGAAGTTGATTGTCACTTTGTCCGAGAAAAGGTTCAAACTCGGAAGTTGATTTTACAACATGTTCCTGTTGCAGAACAAGTGTCAGACATCATGACAAAGGTCTTACATTGTCCCCTATATTGGCAATTCATTTCCAAGCTTGGTGCCTATGACTTGTATGCTCCAACTTGCGGGGGAGTGTTGAAGAATGAAGAATCAAAGCCATGTTAAGGCCCATATTAAGGCCCATAGTGTCTATTGTGTATTGTCTCCCTATATATATAGGGCGATGTTGTACATTGATAATTTGATATGCATGGGAAAATAATGAGAATATTAATTTTGTTTCTCTGTTTCGTTGTAACTCACACGAAGAAAGGAACTTGCCCTTAGGGAGTCCTACGAGATGAGGTTGCCAACCCGCTCCTTATTGCCACCCGCAACATCCCCTAAGAAGTGTGTCATTGACTTTCCCTCTTGCTGGTTCAAATATTTTCAATAGATTCATTTGATCAAGTTCATTTTTCTGGATGATACAATGTAAGCTACCAATCGGTCACAATCATGTAGAAATACAATGCTCTCGGGTCAGCTTGCCGGACAAATACCTTTTATATTCTCACTTTATAAGTAAATCAGTTTAATCAAAGTTTCAATAGATATTATAAAGATCATTTCAAATGTAAGATTCTCCACAAACTCAAAATAGATGTGAAGGCAAACCTTTAAAAAGGCCATTTTCTGAGAAATATTCTTCACTTTCTGGACAGCCTTCTAAGCTTGTCAACATGAAATTCTGTCCTACGACAAAAGAAAGAATAATTGTTGTATTATTAGAGAGAATAATTTCTGTATTATTAGATTGTACATTGCAAAACCAGATACACATACACACACGTGTGTGTGTCTGTGTTAAGACAGCGGAAGGCATATTTTAATAGAATGCATAATAAAATAACCCCACATGCATAAGAGAGAATAAGACCTCTGGACTTCATTCAGTATATCATAAAATGATTCATTTATTTAATGTAGAATTCCCACCTCCACCCTTGCTCCTTCCCTCTCTACCTGCATAAGAGAGAGAGAGAGGGTGAGAAAGGAAGAGCGAGAGGGGGAGTTATACATTAAAGAAACGAATCATGTGATATACTTAATGATGTCTAGAGATCTTATATGAAATAGGGCCTGGTCACAAAATTTGTCTCTATTTGTATGTCACGCATATGGTGATCATGAAATATGTCTCTATTTGTATGTCACACATATGGTGATCATGAAATATGTCTCTATTTGTATGTCACACATATGGTGATCATGAAATATGTCTCTATTTGTATGTCACGCATATGGTGATCTGAGCCTACAGATGTTATCAATGATTCTTTTTATATTTGTGTGTTTTTATTTTTTTTTCAAGTTGTATTTTGAGTTTTATAGTAAATATTGCAATCAGATAATCTTAGCCCTTCACGACATTTAACCGAAATCAGAGTTACTATAAATATCTTGCATTAGAAGAGGTTTATGCGTTTAAAAGTTTTGGGTAAATTATCCAACTCCCAGTCTTGTTCAACGTTGAAGCCTAGCCTCCCTTAGAGTGTCTGAAGCCCTAAGCCACCATTGTCGCCTACTTCCATCATCGGTGTCGAGGCCATTGGGCCGTTCCCCAACAAATGTTTTGGTCACCATTAATTCCTTCCTCCCTAGCCATAGTCTTGGCTCCGCCCTACTTGTGTCTTTCCTAGTTGCAACTGCTAACAACAGGTCCTTCCCAGCACACAGTCATCTCTCCCAGCACCATTCCAGGTTAGCCACAGCCGCCTAGCAACCCTAGATCACAGCCACCTCCATAAACCCTCCAAACCACAACCTAAAATCCATACAGAAACTGACGTCCTCCTTCCCTTCTAGCCTCGAACCAGCCACCATTGCTTGTGCCCTTCCCTGCAGCACACACATCCTTCAACAACTCCCCACCTCTCCACCCCTTCCCATCCACATTACCACCCAAATATGTCTACTACGCTAGTTCTATATGAGACACAAATACTTGGTGAGTCTTTCATTTTAGTTCCATAATCCTTTACATTGTAAAGGACATTTTTATATTTTAGTGGAATTCGGCTCTGAGTATGTGCAACATAGCTTTTAGTAGATGAGTAGACTTAGTTACATTATGTTTAAATTCTAGGACTTTATTTCATAAACAATTGCTACTTAATAGAATTATTTGAATTATCTTATGCACAGTAGTGGTTGTTTGCATGAGTTTTAAAAAAATGTTATTTATTTAATTGTGTTGGAGTTATGAGTATTATCATATTAGTAGAGAGTCCTTTAAGAGTGTTTTAGTTTAGTCCCACATTGTGTATGTGAGTTAATGTGTCTATGTATTTCTTATATAAATCCCATATGAGGATGAATGAAACACAAATTCTATTTCCATTTCTTTTCTTACAACATGGTATCAGAGGGGTTCTGAAAAAACGCTAAATTTAATTTTGTGGCTGCCACTTGCTTCCACCCTTTCCTTACAGCTGCTAAAGCCCACATCGAGCGGCTCCAACGATTGCGTCCTGCACCTATTCTTCATGTGGCATCTCTCTTCTCCCGGCTTTTGTGTGGGATCCGACAACCTATCTACCTTTTGTCGAAAGATCCAGTAGATATATCGAATGATAATTTGCAAAAAAATACATGAGGCATGTCGTTTTATCTATGAAATATTTATGTCGGCTGACATGCTGGCCATGTCAGAGGATATCCACAACACCGTGCGGGATTGATTAGATTAGATTAGATTAGATTATTATGTAGTAGTGGCAATGATATGATGTATATTTATGTAATAGAGTTATATATCTATCTCCACACACTTTTGTAGTTGTATATCTGGATTTGGGACTATATATAAATATGATATTATGAATTGTTTTTTACATTTTAGTACTCATTGGGCATATATACTTTTATGATATGAACTAGAAAACTCTGTTATGTGATGAATATTGTATTGTTACAGTCTACGGGCACATGCTATCAGTAGCACCTAAATGACATCACCTGGACATCCAGGGTATGAATCAACTTCAGATGATTGAATTCATACAAAGATCCAATCTTTTGACAAATTAAATATCATCAGATTAGATGTGTCGCTTGACATCAAGAACATCTCCGGGTCTGGATTAATCATAACTTTTTGACAGAAGACTAGCATAAAAAGCTCTGGATTTCGAAAAGTTTTGGGGTGAGAAAGATGCCAAGACATCAGATTCTACCAATCCAGATGATGGCACGGGATGCCTGAGGACTACGGATTGCAGGGATCTTGCATGGTGGAAGCACTTTCTAAGGAGAGACTGTCGGGTATAATATTTGGAGTCATAGTAAGTGTGCCTGACGAGCGGACGAGGGAGAGAGAATCTTGATAAATGCAATCTGCGGCGATCTGAAGTGGGAGCGCCAAATGTGGGTGAATGCCAAAAGAATGGCTCTAGAGTCTAGAGGGGCTAACATAATAGGTGATTGGAGTAGAGGGCGTTGGATGGAGCCGGCAAGGATTATTGTTGATGGTGCATGTTGTATAATTGTGAGGAGGGAACAATCAGATGTGATGGTGGAGAAACGAGCATTGCGGAGATTGGTGAGACTTCTTCATTTTCTAGTTGGATTGTTTTCTACTCTGGTGGGGTCAGGTCCCTGGATTGTCCAAACATTAGGAGAGTCAATATTGGAGATGAGTCGTGAAATTGCTACTTGGTGTGATGCTGATAGCTCCAATAATTTCAATAGCATCGAACAAAGGATATTTTGCTCGTCGGAACTCATCGTCATGCCAAACAGAAATAGTCAAATCAATTAATTCAAGTAAAATGCCTTGGTCCGGCCCATGCCTCCAAAACAGAAGGAAAGTTTTGCGGGGCTCAAGAGGGTTGGATGGAGTCTGCAGGAATTATTGGTGATGGCGCATGTTGCGTAACTGCGAAGACGAAACAATAGTATGGGGTGGTGGGGAGACGAGCATTGCAGAGATTGGTGAGGCTTCTTCATTCCTTGGTTGGATTGGTGGCTACTCTGGGGGGGGGGGGGGGTCCTGGATTGTCCAAACATTGAAAGTCTATCAATACTAGCGATGAGTTGCAAAATTGCTACTTGGTGTGGCGCCGACAGCTCCAATAATTTCAATAGGCATCTAACGAAGGAGATTTTGCTCGTCAGAGCTCATCGTCATGCCAAACTGAAATAGTCAAATCAATTAATTCAAGTAGAACGCCTTGTACCGGATCATACCTCCTAAACAAGAGGAAAGTTGTGCGGGCCTAAAAATAGGAACTAGCTTTGAAGGAAATCGGAGGTGATGGGTTCAATGGGGTAGGGCAAGCAGATGCGCGCACCGGCTAGAGGAGATGTCTCGAAGGAGACTTCCAGGAGGGAGATAGAAATTCTGTTGACAGGGCATAGGAGGGTGGCATTGCTTGTGCTGGGATATGGCGAAACAGTGAAGGGAAATCGCAATGATTGATAGCAAGGAGCCGGAAGAAGTGTGTTGGCAGAGGTCGAGATGAAGAGGAGATCAACAAGCAGAGTTGTTGTATGGCATACGCGTGGCACAAGAGCTCGATGAGTTACAGGCACAGGAAATTGGGTGTTCCCTTCAACATCTGAAAGGAGAGGATCGTGCTATGAGCTCGGTGTGGGATGCTTCACAACTGGCTTGACAAAGGAGAAGTTGACGGGCGTCCCGCTAGCTCGACGAGATGCGTCGAGGAGACCTCGGGTCGAGTGGAGCCTGCAGTGGGGCCAATGACTTCTTTCCCAGGAAGAAGGGATCCCTTGAGCTGCCCATTGGAAGAAGGATCACGAGAAGAAGACGGACACTTGAGGGAAAGTTGCTCGGCATCAGAATCGCCCAGGACATCTGATCATGTGCGTGAAGGTTTGAGCAAGTGCACGGAAAGCTTCTGTCGGAGAATGATGTTAAGTCTTGTGGTCAGCTGTGGAAGAGGAGGATCTAAATGCTATGATACAAGTTGTTAGGGCCTTCCCATAGCATGCCAATATCTTGTCGAAGGTGGTGCTAGTGGTAGAGAGACGAGAGCCGAGCTCACCTACAGAGAATGCGAGGTTGTTTGAGGATGATGTTAAAACATGTGGTCGTTTGCAAAAGAGGAGGAGCTAAATGCTTTGAAACCAAGTTGTTATGGGCTCTCCAGTAGTGTGTCAATATCTCGTCGGAGATGGTAATGGTGGCGGAGATACAAGGGAGTCACGCTCAAACCTACGAAAAATGCGAGAAGTAAGAATGGAGAATGGTGCTCAACCCTAACCGTAGAAGGAAGAAAGGAAGAAAGGAAGAAAAGAACAAAGAGAGAGGAAGGGACTATCTTAGAATCTTCGATATCTCATTCATGACCCAAGGGGAAGCCTCGACAATTGCTAGACAGAGAGTTGGGGCCCTTGGCAGGGGTTGGACAGGTGGTCAGAGGCCACAACAATGGTTGGACAGAGACAGAGTAACGGTGGTGGCTAGTGATGCTTGGGAGAAGTAGACGCGGATCGGGAAAGGAGATGGGAGGTGTTTTCTTGCGATTTGAAGAGGACAACAAAGGTGGACAACATGGAGGCGGAAGACAAGGGTCGGCTAAGGCTTGGAGAGGAATTTTGTTGCGGACATGGAGGAGAACGGCCAAGAGGAAGGGGCATCGTTGACATGGCGCGCTTATTCTCGAAGGAGCAGATCGATGAAGAGGACTACATCAGGATGATATGCATGATCACGAGTTTTTGTGTTTTATTTTCTTGTCGTATTCTCTTTATCGCTTTTTGCGTTTGTCAGGAGACGTTATATAACTCTCAGCTCTTTCTTGTTTTGGGGATCTTGTATCTTAGATTTTGGAATTAAGTGGAGCCTAGGGATGGTCAAGTGGGATCATCCCCTTGAAGTTCATATCTCTCCTATGTATAGCATTGGTTCGACCTAGCCTCCACGCATGGGCATCATGTGCCGCCGGGTTTCATTTTTGTCGATCGCGTCATCCGTTTTCCGTGTTGGTTACGTGTCTTCCGCTTCATTCCTCTCACGATAGCAACAGTCCTCGACTCTTCCATCAAGACTTCATCATTGCTCTCTTCTGCCAGGTGTGTTGTCTGCCTTTTGTCGTTCTCCTTCCGCGATCGTCTGCAACTGTGATCCCACCAAAGCATTCGAACAAATCCAGTTGTGATCCCACCGCAGAGTCCGAACCGATCCCGCTGCGAGCCCACCGCAGAGTCCGACCAAATTCCGATGCGAGCCCACTGAAGCACTCCATTGCTTCTTTTGTGCTCGTCCGCCAGCTCCAACTTCTATGTCGACTCATGGCGCCCCCACCGAAACGCCCGACCACTCGCGCTATGACCGACGTTCGCCTCAACGTCGTCGAGCGCTGCCTCAACGTCGTGGAGCGTCGCTTCGACGACCAAGCCAACACCCTTGCATCGATCCAAGCAATTCTTCAATGCTTGGAGGCTCGTGATGCCCGACTGGACAGCCACTCTTCACCGCCGCCCGGGGAGGACCCCTCTTTCACCAGTCAACCAGCCTCCTCGTTGATCCTTCCTCCGCGCGCTGCGCTGCCCTCGGCCCACGCGCCGCCCGCCCTTGAAGTTCCTCATTTCAACGGAACCGATCCCTTGGGATGACTTGCCAAGGCAGAGCAATTTTTTGATATTCACAGCACCCCGGATGGGCAGAAAGTCTCCCTAGTGATCCTTGCCATGGAGGGATCTGCCTTCCAATGGATTAGTTGACTGCGACAGTCGACCCCACTCCTTTCATGGGCCAACCTTGCCCAAGCGCTGGTGAAGTGCTATGATCATCGGTAATCAGGCAATGTGGTGGAGAGCATATGTGCCCTCCGACATACCTCTTCAGTGGATCAGTGCATCGGCGAGTTCATTGAGCTCGTCAACCAGGTCCCGGCCTTCCTTCAGCTCTTTACATCGAGTTCTTTCTTCATGGTCTCCAACCACACATTTGCTCCCATTTGCACACCCATCATCCTCATGATATCTCTGATGCGATGGAGCTTTCTTGTTTGGTGAAAGATGATTTATCTGTACGTACTACCTTCGGCGCACCACCCCCCCCCCCTCTCGAGCTCGTGCGTCGTACATTACTCTATCCCCCCCCCCCCGATTTCCAACTGGGGAACTATAGCACCCAGAAGCCCAACCCAGGCTGGCTATTCCTCCTAGGCCACTGCGGTTGCCCTCCCCCACTGCTTTTCCACACTGGAGTACAATTATCTGAGTAGAAAGGGATTGTGCTTTTGTTGTAAGCAATCCTATTTCCCGCAAACAATTATCTGCTTAAGAAGCTGCGGATTCTCATGTGTGCTGATGATGACGAAGTGATGGTCATTGATTTTAAGGCCCTGCTACTCGATGATGTCCTTCCAGCAGAACCGACGTCGCTCAGCCTTCAGCGTTTGGAGCTTTCATGCTTTTTGGTGGGGGGAGCATTTTAGAACCTTCACGATGAAGCTCCAGGGACTGCTATAGGGGACACTGAAGGTGTTTATGATTGATGGTGGCGTGAGTAATAACTTCATCTCCCACGACTTTGTGATGCGCTTACAATTGTCTTCCGACCCAATGATGAGTTTTGTAGTCTACCTCGGAGATAGTCATTGATCTCTGACTCGAGGCCTCTATCACGGAGTCTCTCTACAGTTGGGCGAATATGGCACCTCTGCAGATTTCTATGTTTTTCCTTTAGGCAGGGCTGACACCATCCTGGGCATCACATGGTTGCAAACATTGGACGACATCAACCACAATTGGGCTTTTATGCGTATGAATTTTCAGTGGGCCAATCGGCTTTCATGCATCCCTCCAGCGGATCGTCATCTCTTCTTGTGCAGCCCAGCGCACTCACACGATGGATTTTTGCGCTCTTCTATGGCAAATTGGCAGATCACGACGTTGGGTCCGAGTACCTACCCTCGACACCTACTTCTCCACCGCCTCAGTTGTCCGCTTATTGGAGGCCTTTGCTTCAGTTTTCGAGCTGCTGCAAGGCCTCGCACCGTCGCGCACCATCGACCATCGTATTTTGCTCCAGGAGGGCATACATGCAATCTCAGTTCGCCCTTACCACTACGGCAGAAGGATGAGATCGAACGCTTGGTGACAGACAAGTTGATCGCCGGTCTGATCCAACCGAGTGCAAGCCCGTTCTCCAGTCCGGTCCTTGTCCACAACAAGTACGCTAGTTGGAGATTCTACGTGGACTACCATGAGCTTAGCAAAGCCACAGTAACGAACAAGTATTTTATTCCATTTATACAAGAGCTTCTAAGGAGTTGAGGGGGCTACTTATTTCTCCAAGATAGACTTGTGTTCCGGCTACCACCAGATCCGAGTATATGCAGAAGATGTTCCGAAGAACACTTTCCACACGCATGACGGTCACTACAAGGTCCCGGTTATGTCATTTGGACTAACGCCCAGACAACCTTCCAGGCCACAATGAACATCTTCAGGACGGTGCTTCGTAAGTATACTCTAACTTTCTTTAACGGCGTACTTGTTTATAGCTTGACGTGACAGGATCACCTACGCCACCAGAAGACCACCCTAGAGACCGTACGAAAACATCCATTGGTCGCCAATCTGAAGAAACGGGTGTTTGCTCAACACGAGATCTCCTACCCAGGTCACACCGTCTCTGCACAGGGCATGGAAATGGACCCAGGCTCGTGGCAGTTCTGCAGTGGCCTCGATCGCGCACCTTACGCGAAGTCTGAAGTTTCCTCGACTTGACCGGCTACTACCGTCATTTTAACTGCGATTACGACAAGTTGGCACTTCCTCTAACAATTCTTCTACGCAAGATGACGGACGCGACTTTTTGGTGGTCCCCCAAGGCATCTACTGTCATCACAAACTTACAGCAGGCCTTGGTGACAGCTCTGGTTCAAGCTATGTCTGATTTCAATCAATCTTTCATTGTGGAGTGTGATGCCTCCGGCTAGGGCATCATTGGGGTGCTTATGCATGTCGGGCGCCCTATTGCATACTTTAGTCGATCCTTCTCTTCTACCATTCGATCCCGCTTACGAGAACCAGTTACTGACACTCGTATTGGCGATTCAACATTAGAGGCCATATCTTTGGGGGTGACCGCCCCTTCAAAGCAGCTTTGGGTGACAAATCTATTGGGCTATGACTTCGCGGTTGAATTTCGTTCAGTCAAGTCCAACTTAGTGGCGGACGCCTTATCACGTCAGACAGCATCCGCGGAGTTGACAGACATATCACGCATGGTATGGAAAGAGGCCGAGACTTGGGAGGTGCAGATCGGCCAGACCTTTGCAGCCATCATAGAGCGCTTACGGACTAATGTCAACGCTTGTCCCCCCCCCCCCCCCCCCCACCCTCCCAATACACCCATATAAGGGACGGTTGGTTATTTCTTCATCTTCCACCAGCATTTAACAGCTCCTTACTAACATGAGTCATCTAAAAGCAAAACTCAAAGTGTGATTTGGCTGGGTCGTGATACCACAAACATGGGGGAAAGAAACTTTATGTTTGTTGAGCGGGAGCTGAATTAATATTATTAGATTTAAAATAAAATTTAAAGAAAATACACTATCTTTATGCGGAAGTTTTAAAATATGACAGTGAATAGCTAAATACGCATGCATTTTAACAAACTCATGATACGAGGTTCTAATACAAATTTCATGAAATAAAAATTCCAAAAAAAGGAACATGCAACATATCCAAATCCAGTATATAATTTTTAATCTAGCAGTTGTCCATGAATTAAGAGAAAATGGTTGATCATAACTATTACATAATAAGCAATATCTGATATTAAAGGAAATATAACATAAAACATGACACAGCACAAAATAAGATGAACCTCCAAGAACAAGAACTTGTCGTACCAGGTGATGTAATTCACAGACGCTAAGGCAAATTCCAAAACAACAAGGAAAAACCTTCGAACATTCATAAAGTAATAAAAGTAAATTTCATAACTAACAAGGGGTCAGAAATGTACGCGTACCAAATTTCATGAAGCAAATCTAGCAAAACAGACAAGTAAATGATTCAGAGAGTTCATACTCGCTATGACTGGCCATTTGTCCCCATTAGGGACTCAAGAGTGAACCCAGTTCAAGGAATTGCATCAATTAGACATTATCTTTTAATGTTTGCTTATGATATTAATGAATTAAATAATTCATAGTTTAGTGATTCCTAACGTATTAAGACATGCTACTAATTAAATGATTCAGATATTTAAAAGTAAAATTCATGAACATAAGCAGAGGTGCATGAAATTAAGCTCAATGTTTACAAACAAGAGTGATTTTTTTACTTGCCTTAAGTAAGGCTGAATCTGACAAGGACGGCTAAGCAGCGCAAGCAAAATTAACAATCTTATTTTGAAACATTTGAAGGGCAAGCATGAACGATATTTGACATAATGAAAATTATTATGCTGGGACATGCATTTAACATCACAAAACCTAAAAAAGGGGGTTTAGCAAATTTCCCTCCCTCAATAGTGAGGGGGGAGGAGCCTATCATGCAGACATCAGAATTTAGTAGCGCTTAGGCATGGTAAACCCTAAATTGGAAAGGAGTTTGTGCGATCCCGCCAATTGGTTAGATGAACGGCACCGGAGATCAAAAAAATAATTCATGGTTAGACAATCATAAGATGGAAATAAACTTGGATCACAATTATTTGTACAAATCGAAGCCCAAAAAAATTATCAAGTAACCAAAAATCTGAATGAAGGTGTTGGAGGAAGACTCTTACCCAAAGAAAGTCAAATCCGAGCCCAAGGAGCCAAATCCGGGCCCAAAAATCTGAGTAAAGTGGGAATCGAGCAAACCATAGGTGTCTCTCTCGTAATTACAGGCTAAATCGAAGAGAAATAGGAGAAATTAGGGATGTCGGCCCTTGAAAGATAGAATGTTTGATGTCCTTGAGGAAGAGTAGGTTGTTGACCCCTTGAAGGAGAATGAGAAGGTTGTTGTTGCCGCCTGTCGGGAGGAGGAAAAGTCATTATGAAGGAGAGGAAGAGGTTGTTGTCGGCACCTTTGGAGGAGAAGAAATGGAGGCTACCTGGAGGGAAGAATTTTTGTCGGCCACGAGTAGGAGTCGCTGGCCTTGAGGAGAAGCATGATGGTGTAGGTGGTGAGCGGAAAAACAGCGGACAGGAGCGGAAAATGGGCGCTTACGGGAACGCATGAACGGGAGACGGGAGCGGCAGGTGCGGGAACTCCAGGTCGAAAGATTACGGGAAATAGAGGAGGGGTTGCGGTTAATGTTTAGAGAAAACCTAATTAGATCGAATTACAAAAATGTCTCCTCCTTAAAATTTAATTAATTTGAATCTTTTTAAAAAAACTTAGGTTGTTATAGTTTCCCCTACTTAGGAAGTTTCGTCCTGAAACATTCGAGAATTCCCTGAATGAGCCTCTTACGGCGAAGATTTAGATGTCATTCATTTCAACAAGGTTTGCAAATCAAGTTATAAAAGCTAACTATGAATATAATGAAAAAGAAAAGAGAACAAGTTTGGAGACTTATCGAGATCAAGAGAAAAATTGTGGATACTTATTGTCAGATTCAAGTTCTCAAGTATACTCCTAAGACTTGTCATGCATCCAAAGCACTCTGACCATAGAAATGACTCTACTTCAAAGCTTGCGTACTTGATACTTCATGATCTTAATGAGTTCGGTCGGATATGAAAGATCGGCTTCAAAAATCACAGGAATTTCTTCAATGACGTGATTAGGATCACGAATGTACTTCCGAAGTTAACTGACATGAAAGACATTGTGAACACCAACCCAATCAGCAGGTAGCTCCAGACGATATGCAGATCCCCTGACACGCTCTGAGATGGTATACGGTCACACGAACCTCGGGTTAAGCTTATGATGGCGACCAAACCGTTTCACTACGGGAGAAGAGGAAACCTTCATGAACACTTGATCACTCACATTAAATTCTAACGGACGGCGGCACTAGTTTGCATATTTTCTCTGCATCTCGATGGCACGACTGAGCTGAAGTTGAGTCTTCCTTGTGGCTTCTTCCATTTCTTAAAGTAACTCAGGCCCCAAAACAACCTTTTCACCCACTTCCGACCAATAAAGAGAGGTCCTACAACGTCACTCGTACAATGCTTCGAAGGGGCTATTTTGAGGCTCTCTTGATAGCTATTGCCGTAAGCGAATTCAACCAAAGGTAAGTGATCATCTCAAGCTTCCTTGTAATCCAAAATGTAACATCGAAGCATGTATTCAAGTATTTGATTAACTCTTTCAGTCTGACCATCTGTCGTCAGATGATAGGCAGTGCTCAGGTTGAGTTTGATACCCAAAGCTTGCTGGAAGATCTTCCAAAAATATGATACAAATCTCGAGTCGCAATTTGATACAATCTGCAAAGGAATCCCATGAAATGTAACAATCTCTAATACATAGATCCGTGTCATTTTCTCTGTAGAATGACCTTCCTTGTACAGGATGAAGTGAACTACTTTAGTCATACGATCCACTATGACCCAAATCGCAACATGCACCCTCGGAGAGCGGGTCAAACCTGTGAAGAAATTAATGAGATGTCTTCCCCCTTCCACTCAGGGATAGGCAGAGGTTGAAAAAGGCCATCAGGACACTGACGTAGAACTTTCACCTTCTGGAGTGTCAAACATCAAGAAATAAAGCAAGCTATGTAATTTTTCATACCAGGTCACCACACAATCTACTTCAAGTCATGATACATCTTATTATTGTCTGGATGACCAGATATACGAGATTCATGAACTTCACGACATATACGATCAAGCAATTCAGGAACATCAGAGATGTAAAGGCGACCTCGAAAACGCAAGACGTCGTTAAAGATGGAGAAATCTGGAAGACTCCCAAGTTCAACCTTTCGACGAATGTGCTGGAGTACGAGATCAGATGGCTGCAAATCTTTTACCTATTGCACCCATAACAGACCAAAAGCTTCTTCTTGACCCTCGAGTGAGATGGATATATCCATCCGTTCGAGGTCATTAATAAAGGTTGTAAGAGTAGATGTCATAGGTGCATAAGAGGAAACAGAAATTGTGGACTCAACGCATCTGCCACCGAATTGGCTTTATGAAGAACATATGTGAGCTGAAAGTCATAATCTGCTATGAATTCAATACATCGCCTCTGACAAAAATTGAGATCCTTCTGAACAAAAATATACTTCAGGCTTTGATGGTCTGTATAAATGTAACACTTCATGCCATAGAGATAATATCGCCAAAGTTTTAATGCAAACACTACCGCAGCAAATTCTAGACCATGAGTGGGGTTGTTGCGCTCATGAACTTTCAACTGCCTCAACTGATAAGTGATAACACGATAATCCTGCATCAAGACACATTCCAAATTAACTCCGAAAGAGTCAGTGTAAGCCAAAAAATTTGTCCCCTCTGAAGGAAGAGCTAACACTGACGCATAATACAGGTGTTGTTTCAATTTCAAGAAGCTCTGCTCACACTGATCTGACCACTCGAATTTAACATGCTTTTGAGTTAGCTTTGTCAGAGGAGAAGCGAGAGGAAAATCCCTTGACGAAACATCGAAAATAGTCGGCCAATTCAAGGAAATTGTGAATTTCAGTAGGGGTAGAAGGTCGTTTCCAGTCCATAACCGTGGAAATCTTGACAGGATCAACTGAAAATCCATCTCCTGAAATAACATGCTCCAAGAAGGCAATGTGATCTAACCAGAACTCATATTTCACCAGCTTGGCATAGATTTGATGTTGACGAAGAGTGGAGATAACCTAAGATGTGTCGCGTGCTCTTCACGAGTCTTGGAATAGATCAGGATATAATCAATAAATACAATGATAAGCTTATCCAGATATTCACGAAAGACGTGGTTCATCGTATCCATAAAAGCAGGTGTGTTAGTCAAGCCAAATGACATAACTAAGAATTCAAAATGTCAATGTCGAACCCGAAAAGCGGTCCTGTGAAAGTCAGATTTCTTGATCTTCAGCTGATGGTAACTCGATCTAAGATCTAACTTGGATAAGACTGGTACATTTGAGCTGATCAAAGAGATCATTCACGCGCGGAAGGGGATACTTATTTTTAACTGTTACCTTGTTCAGATCCCGATAATCGATGCAAAGTCTCATAGAGCCATCATTTTTTACAAAAAGTACGGGGGCTCTCTAAGGTGAAGAGTTAGGACGAATGTATTCCCGCTCAAGCAGTTCATTCAATTGTGATCTAAGCTCTTCTAATTCGCACAGGGTAATACGATATAGAGCTTTAGATATGAGGTGTGTTCCATGCTCTACGTTAATGAAGAACTATGCATCCCGATCAAGAGGCATCCTAGGCAACTCGTCGGGAAAAACATCAGGAAATTCAGAGACAATTGAGATGGATTTGAGTTGAGGAGGGGCAGAATCTGAAAGCGAAGCAAATACAAAATAAGCAGAACATCTTTGACCAAGAAGGCGAGTGGAGCACACAGCAGACATTACCTTCGTGTGACTGTGGGTCTAAACATGAACGTTATAGTTCTTACCATCGATGTTAAGATTGACCATCTTTGCCACACAGTCCAGTTTTGCTCTATACGCAACCAACAAATTCATGCCCAAATCAAATCGAACTCCGTCATATTCAGGACAATGAGACCGACTGAGACTCGCAGTTCACCAAGCTTGATCGGACAATTGAGGATACCCCTATAAGAAAGGTGTAGATGACCTTACACAGAGATCTCATAAGGGACCTCAAGCGGCGAAGTAAGCCGACGATGAAACTCCACAATATGACAAGCAATGAATGAATGAGATGCACCGAAATCAAAAAAATATGCATCCACTTAGTTTTGACCCTAAACCTCCCTACAAATGGAAATCACAGACGCAAATCATGATTGTTCGGTACTAAGGCAGATAAATTAAGATGCAGAAAATCAAAAACAAAGCATTACATACAAAATATGAAGTCGATAGATGTGAGCGCCTCGCCCTGAGAGATGACGTTCAGCATGACTTTGCCCTTCTCCTGAGCTCCCAAAACATATTGCAGAGGTTGGGCAAGAATTAGGCTTTCCTTCATAAGTCAGTCTTGGATATGATGCCCAACTTGTCCACATCTAAAGCAGGCATTCTACTTACGGCATCAGTCCTTCAGCAGGTGACCTGGCTTCTTGTAGTAAGCACAAACGATGGTGGTAGAGGCAAACGTCATCTGAGGTTGTTGAGTAGGGATAACCATCTTCTATTTCTTCAAGAGGGTGCAGGAGACTTGTGTAACATGGCTCACCTTATAGCAAAAGGCAAGCACCTCTTTATACATGAGGTCTTGCTCCTGAGATGGAGCACCTGTTTGCTTATGGTCAAATGTGGTGGCATTGCTTGAACCATGTTGGACCTTCTTAACAGTACGTTCCAGCACAATAACCTCCACTTGCAAGGCAGCTCCCACAGTCTCGGGATAAGTGGTGGTGCAGTGAGTTACCACATGCTGGCGAAAATCATTACGGAGTCCCTTCACAAAACGACTGATCTTCTTGGTCTCATCTGGCATGAACTCCGCGACAAGAATGGATAGGAGAGAACTCTTTTTCATACTCGGTCACTGTCCTGTCGGGATGCTGGAGGGACAAGAACTTCACAGCTGGAGGGACAAGAACTTCACAGTTAGTTTGTCTCGCTCCACAGAAGAGAGGAACTTCTCCATGATAGTTTCCTCAAATTAACCCCAAGTCAGGGTAGCAGAATTGGGGAGATTGTGGCGTTGAAGCCACCAGGTGTAAGCATCCTCGGTCAGCTGGTAGGCCGCAAGAAGAAACTTCTAAGCCTCCAGAACTCCAGAATACTCAAAGTGTTTCTCCATCTGGGAGAACCACTCAGAAATGACAAGGTAGTCACGGTCGTCATTGTAAGACAGTGGCTTTAGCCTCTTGAACGTCAGGGTATCTGTCATCGCTACAGGAGGAGCAGTCGGATTTGACACGAGCAGAGTCACCAGGTTGACGGTAAGCGAGACGGATCCGGGATCAGATGCGGGAGGGGTGACTCCAGGAGTGGTAGTAGTGATAGCTTCTCAGTTGTTGAATTGGAGGTTGGATTGGGAGTTTGGCGATCTTTTTCCAGGCGAGTGAGGCGGTCCAGAATCTACTTTAGAAGTTGGCAATGGCATCGCCAAAAGCTTCCCCTGCAAGAGAGATAGTCTGCTTGCGACTCAGCCGCACAGGAGCCATCTAGAAAAAGGAACAAGAGAATTAGGTAAGATTGATAGTTTAAGCGAAATAGAAAGAATTGAGACTATAGGTTCTAACACTTTAATACTGTCAAATATGTAAATCATATAATAATTATAGCATTTTAATTGGACAATTCTAGGCAATGATCATGCAAATGCAACAAAAGAATCACATACAATAGAAAATAATTAGTAAATTCATGTGTGTGCAATCATCATTTGTTGTTCTTAGTTTAACACTTTTGCAATAAGTTACGATATGCATGCAATGCAATTGTGTCTAAAATGCATTCCTAAAAATGTCCATGAACGGATACACATACCATATTAAGTGATCATATCGCCTAACATGTCATGCATATTATATTACTAATGTCATCGCACTTGAAAATATTAAATCTGTTCATGACCATTTAATATTCGCAAGCAGTGTTTAATCTAAAGGAAATTTATATGCATATAAAATGTTAAGGTTTCACATAACCCATTAACATTCGTATGCATACATACTACCCATGATTATGAGTGTAGTGTGAGTGTTTCGGCCGAGAATAACAGATAATGACAACGTGAGTGAAGAAATGATATATGCATACATATATTTATAAAATGCAATTCAAAATATATGAAAATTATAAGATAATTTATCATTAGAAGCTCAACCTAGCTCTGATACCAACGGTCACGACCCATCTAAAATCAAAGATCAGAGTGCGCTTCGGGCGGGTCGTGATGCCACAAACATGGGGAAAGAAACTCTATATTTGTTAGGCGGGAGCTGAATTAATATTATTAGATTTAAAAATAATAATTTAAATAAAATATAATATCTTTATGTAGAAGTTTTAAAATATGGCAGTGAAGAGTTAAATATGCATGCATTTTAACAAACTCATGATACAAGGTTCTAATACAAATTTTGAACATGCAACATATCCAAATTCAGTACATAATTTTTAACCTAGCAGTTATACATAAATCAAGAGAAAATGGATGATCATAACTATTATATAATAAGTCATATAGAACCTGATACAACACAAATAAGATGAACCTCCAAGAATAGGAACTTATCGCGGATCGGGCTCAAGTAGCAGGCGGCACAGTCACGGATGCAAAGGCAATTCCAAAACAACAATTAAAAGCATCAAAACATTAATAAAAGTAAGAAAAGTAAATTTCATAACTAAAAATGGGTCAGAAATATACTTGTATTAATTTCCATGAAGCAAAACAGATAAGTAAATGATTCAAGCAGGAATAACCAAAATTATTAGTCTACTCAATAGTGTAGCATATATTTGTTCATGTAATGATATAAGCTGTAACAAATAAAATGTGTAGGTGTCTTTATTTGATGCACAGGATTCATGATTCAGAAGGATTCAAGTTCAGATTCAAGACTTATCAGAGATTCAGAATTTTTGCCCGTAATCTTAAATGCGTGGCTCTTGCGAACCCTCGCCCTTGAGCTAGGGAATTCATGCTCGCTATGACCGGTCCTTTGTTCCTGTTAGGGATTCAAGAGAGAACCCAGTTCAAAGAATTGCATCAATTAGACACAACCTTTCAATGTTTGTTTATGATATTAATGAATTAAATGATTCATAGTTTAATGATTTCTAGCGTATTAAGATATGCTACTTATTTAACGATTCAGGTATTCAATGGTAAAATTCATAAACATAAGAAATGCATGAAATTAAGCTCAATGTTTGCAAGCAAGAAAGATTTCTATACTTGCCTTAACTAAGGCTGAATTCGACGGTGGAGGCTAAGCGGCGCAAACAAATTAGTAATCTTTTTTTGAACATGTTTAAGGGCAAGCATGAACAATATTTGACATAACGAAAATTTCTACGCAGGGAGATACATTCAACATCACACAACCTAAACAAAAAGGGGATTTAGCAAATTTATCACCCTCAATGGTGAGGGGAGAGGAGCCTACCATGTAGAAATCAGAATTTGGTGGCGCTTAGGCTTGATAAACCCTAAATCGGAAAGAATCTTCTGTGAAGTCGCTAATTGGTTTGATGAAAATTCATGCTTAGACGATTATAAGATGGAAATAAACTTGGATCACAATTATTTGTGCAAATCGAAGCGCAAAAATTTATAAGGTAACCAAAAATCTGACTGAAGGTGATGGAGAAAGAATCTTTACCCAATGAAAGTCAAATCTGAGCCCAAGGAGCCAAATCCGGGCCCAAAAATCTGAGTAGATGGGGAATCGAGCAAACCCTAGGGGTTCCTCTCGCAATTACCGGCCAAATCGAAGAGAAATAGGATAAATTAGGGTTGTCGTCCCTTGGAGAGAATGGTTGTCCTTGAGGAAGAGGAGGCAGTCGGCCCCTTAGAGGAGAACAAGAAGGTTGTTGCTGCCGGGAGGAAGGGAAGTCAGCCTGAGGGAGAGGAAGAGGTTGTTGTTGGCACCTTTGGAGGAGAAGAAATGGAGGCTTCCTGGAGGGAAGAGTTTCTGTCGGTCACGAGTAGGAGTCGCCGACCTTGAGGAGAAGCAAGATAGTGTCGGCGGCGAGCGGAAAAACAGCGGACGTGAGGAACAAAATCTGCCACTGTGGGAATTAGCAAGAACATGAGACGGGAGCGGCGGGTGCAGGAACTCCAGCACGAAAGATTACGGGAAATAGAGGGGGGGTTGTGGCCACTGTATTAGAGAAAACCTAATTAGGTTACAACAATAACACTCAAGCCTTTATCCCACAATAATGGGGTCGGCTATATGGATCCTTTGTCGTCATTGTGCCCTATCTTTTGTCATAATCTCACTAATGCCTAAGTACATCATGTCTTTCCACTTTCCTTATAGTTTCTGTTAGAAAAGACATTGTAAAGCCCACCTAATGATCCATTTAGTCTTTCTTTTTCTCTTGTTGTATTAGTCTCACACCATGTATATGGGACTCATATCTCCTTCTCCCTCCTATATATATATATATACTCATACATTGTATTTACATACTGAATAAGGATATACAAGGTTTACTGGTTTTCCTTCATTCATCGTGCTCTTTTCTACATGGTATCAGAGCTACCGGCCCTCCTTGGGCGGTCTCTGATTTCTTAACTGCCAACCCTTGGGCAGTTTCCTCTTTTCTTCTTTCTGCGGGCTCGGCGAGTTACCTTCTTGCAGGATAGAACTCTTTTATCCGCTCGGTACTCGACGAGCTTCTCTCTTTCCGCAAGCTCGGGGAGCTGCCTCCTTGCCGGATAGATTTTTTTCTATCCGCTCAGTATTCGATGAGTTTCTCTCTTTCTCTCCTCCAGATTCGCGTGTATTTACAGTGCCTTTATAGCCTCTACTGTTGGGACCCACCTCTCTGCCCTCCCGCGATCTGTGTTTTTGAGTCCACTGCGGTTTCTTCTTATTGATCGCACGGATTATCCCTTCTAACCGCAGCGGGTTGTCTTCTTACTCGCGCGGTTTTCTTCTTCTTCATCGCGCGGTTTGTCTATTCTAACCGGTGTGGCTTCTCTTCTGGATCGCGCGCTCTATCTACCTGCGTGGTTTGCTCGCTCAACCTCTCGTGGTCGCCACCTCTGATGCTCGCCTTGTTGGAATACTATCGACGCCTTATTGGAAAATTAATTTACCTAACGGTCACAAGACCGGACATATCATTTCTTGTTGGAGTTGTCAGCCGGTTTATGCACTCTCCTCAAATGTCACATCTACAGGCCGTCGAACGCATCCTGAGGTACCTAAAAACAGCCCCTGGTCAAGGGTTGGTATACAAAACCACCTCTACTCCTACTCCAACTCTGGTTGCGTATTCAGATGCAGATTATGTTGAATCCCTGGATGATCGACACTCTACCAGTGGATTTTGTACCTACTTGGGAGGACATTTGGTTACCTGGCACGGTACGAAACAAGTTGTGGTTGTTCGATCTTCAGTTGAAGCTGAATACCCAATGGCGTCTATTGTATCCGAGCTTACTTGGCTCGAAAGTCTCCTAGGAGATATGGGAGTAAAACTTTCCTCACCAGCTACCTAACTCTGTGATAGTCAAGTTGTTATACACATAGCTAAGAATCTGGTCTTCCACGAAAAAACAAAACACATTGAAGTTGATTGTCACTTTATTCGGGAAAAAGTTCAAATGAAGAAACTGCAATTGAGACATGTTCCAGCTACTGACCAAGTCGCGGATCTTCTTACTAAGGTCATGCCTAGTACTATATTCTATAAATTCTTAACCAAGCTTGGTGCCTACGACTTGTACGCTCCAGCTTGCAGGGGAGTGTTAGAAAAGACATTGTAAAGGCCCGCCTAATGGCTCATTTAGTTTTTCTTTTTCGCTTGTTGTATTAGTCTCACACTATGTCTATGGGACTCCTCTCTCCTTCTTCCTCTTATATATATGTACTCATACATTGTATTTACATACTGAATAAGGATATACAAGGTTTATTGGTTTTCCTTCATTGATCGTGCTCTTTTCTACAGTTTCATTCCAAGTCTTTATTGGTCTACCCCTCCTCGTTTAACATACCAAGTGATTAGACTCTCACAACGCCTAATAGGTGTCTTAAAGGTTTCTTTGAATTACAAAAATGCCCCCTCCTTCAAATTTAATTAATTTGAATCTTTTTTTAACTTAGGTTTTTACACTTACTGAGTTTCATACTTGATACTACACCGACAGTGGGCCATTCTGGAGTGTTATGTACTTACTGTCGCCTCACGACGGCGCTATATAGGAAGGGAATGATGCGACTTGTGGAGGAATTTGTGGCAGCATGCCTCATCTACCAACGTTCAAAGTACGAGGCCGCTTTCCAGGAAACCTTTTGCAGCCCTTTCCCATTCCCGACCTCACATGGGAGGATTTGGCGATGGATTTCATTACGTGTCTTCCTCGATCCTCGGGGCGCGGCTGCATCCTTGTGGTGGTAGAACGACTATCCAAATAAGGTCACTTTATACCCTTGCGCCACCCATTTACAACAACGGTGGTCGAGGCATTCATTTTTGGTGCAGTCCGACCACACGGCTTTCCTCGTTCCATCATCAGCGATCGTGATCTGGTCTTTATGAGTTCTTTCTGGCATGAGTTTTTCAAACTCCAAGGCACGCAGCTACGGATGAGTTCTGCTTACCACCCACAGACGGGCGGGCAGTTTGGGATTATGAATCGTTGTTTGTAGACCTACTTGCATTGTTTCACCTCCGACCGCCCCCGTGACTGGAGCAGATAGTTGGGTTGAGTTGAGTTCTCTTACAACATCTCCTTCCATTATTCAGCCGACATGACCCCCTTTCGAGTGTTCTACAGCCGCCCACCGTCTGTCGTGATTCAACATCTTCCAGGAGAATGTCATGTTGGGGCAGTGCACACTCAACTCTTGGATCGAAATGAGATTCTCAGGATCTTGAAGACCAACTTCCACCGCGCACAGCAGAAGATGATCCACGATGCAAATAAGCGTCGAAGGGGTGTTCAGCTTCAAGTGGGGAATGCGGTATTTGTCAAGCTTCAACCCTATCGCCAAACTTCGGGGGCGGCACGCCCTCATCCCAAGTTATTCGCTCGCTCCTACGACCCGTTCGAGGTGATCGCCTGCATTGGCGAGGTGGCCTCCGCATCCGCCTTCTCACCCACAATCACATACATTCAGTCTTCCACGTATCCCAGCTCAAGAAGGTGGTAAGAGACCACTCGGTCGAGGAAACCCTCCCACCAAACATTACATCTGATGGCTCCATTGTTTACCTCTCAGAGATGATCTTGAACCGCAAACACGTCATCATGGATAGTCGGGTCCAAGAATAGGTTTTAGTTGCATGGCGACAACACCCTCACTCCGATGAGACGTGGTTGAACCGCGGCGACTTTTCCAGTCAGTTTCCTGAGTATTGCCTTGAAAACAAGGCAAATTTTCCAGATGGGGGTATTGTTGCAGACACAAAGGACGGCCAAGAGGAAAGAGCATCATCGACATGGCACGTTTATTTTTGGACGAGTAGGCCAGCGGAGAGGACTACATTAGGATAATATGGCGTGATCACGAATTGTTATGTTTTATTTTCTTGTCATGATCTCTTTATCATTTTTCGCATTTGCAGGGAGAAGTTATATAACTCCCGACTGTTTCTTGTTTTGGGGATCTTGTATCTTGAATTTTGAAATTAAGTGGAGCTTAGGGCTGGCCAAGTGGGATCATCGCCTTGAAGTTCGTTTCTCTCATACTCGTAACAAATTTCCTCCTCATCAATTACTATTTTCAGTATCCAATAATCTGAGAACTTCCATTAAATAGATTTCATATCCATGAAAAATAAAAAATAATCGGGAATAATATCTAAAAAGGAATCTAGTAATATCTTACTCCTTTTGTGAGATCTTTATTTATTTGATGATATTGTTTACCTACTTATAATACTCTCTATTTATTAGAGTATTAGCCGCTCATTCCAATAAACCAAAATGCCAAATGCAAAATAAAATTACCATACAGGGCGAGTTGTCATAAATGGCAAAATTATTCCAAAAAAGAAAATACATTAAATGAAATAAAAAATCATAAGCGCACATTGTGACAGTCTGTCTGTCGTAGCTGGTGCGACATAGATTGCTCCAGTTCACTTAGTCTGAGACCAAAGTAGCAAGGAAGCTCTCTCCGTCAACCAATTGTCACAGGAAGTTGTTTATGTGAAAGAGATGGAACCGGAAAATAAACGGTGAAGTCGGATGAGAAAGCAATCAAAAGAGGCTAGTCATAGTCAGTGTTTTTAGCAGGAGAAAGACTCGTGGATGCAGATTTAGAAGCCCAAGAGAAGAAAATAACAATAAGAGTAGAAGTTGAGAGTCGAAATACATCTCGTTCTGCAGGTCAGAGCAACAATTATGTCGAAGGAGCACCCTTGATCATAGGAAAGAAACAAAAACTTAACCTGGAGCAAAGACGGCACACATAACCCAACACATAATTGAAAAGTAGCGTTTCCAAGCATTTTGATTACCCTTGTTTGAACGACGAGCCTATAGTGCATAACAAATCCCAGTGTGAAAAGGTGCAGGAGACAAGTGACATGAAGTAAAGCATCCCTATGGACATTTCAACTTTGTCGTCTAGATTTACATGAGGAAAACATCTACTTTCTAGAAAATAAGAGCCTACATCGCATTTTTAAGAAATAATTTTACTTTCATAGCCAACTCGGGTAATTCCACTTGAAACAATGATAGAACTATCCACAAATGGCACTGACTTAAGGTATGCATATGCATGTGCAAATAAGCAGAATGTTGACTTGGTAAAGATTGATGTCTATAGAACAAAAGTGGAAAATTTTCATTAAGAGTTGACAAAAAAGTAAGCAAACTAGAACTAAGAAAACTAAGTAGCAACCCCATTTGTGTGGGTGGATTAGACTTTTAGCTAATAAAGCAAAGAATTTCAATAAATTGATAACATAAAAGGTAGAAAAGTTTAACATTATTATATTTAAAATAAAATACCATTTCTTTGTCCACCAATCTTTTGAATGAATCAATGATATGACAAGAATACCCACAATGAAACCAAAAAAAAACTAAGTCAGTAACTTAAAATAGAAACATAATACGGTGATTGAAGAAATAAATATATTTGTAACAAGGCAACATGAGGGGCACCTAGATATTCTTTAGGCCCAATAACTAAATAGTTCAACGCATGATGCTATATCTAATTTCACAGTACACCATCAATGGTGATATGTAGGAGGTTAGTAGCAAGGTATTTTTTTTTACCATAACATGAATTGCGCTAGAGTTGCAGTTGCAATCCCTGTGGTCCTCAGAGCTTAGAAAATAACTCAATTATACAAGCAGGTAGAGTTAATAGTATATTGAAACTTCAAGCAAAAGAAGAGGTAGATATGAAGTAATATAGATAAGAGTTGTCCAAAATGACTTGCGAGATTAGGTTTAACACATCAGAAAATACTTATCAGGAATAAATGTAAAATGAAGATTCATAAAGCAAACCTCAAATAATTAAGATAAGACTATTGGCAATGATGATGATGATAATGGACTCGTGTCTTCAGAAGCCATATGGGTAAGGAAATATCATACAGCAGAAGTAAGAGGTTGCCAACAGAAGGATTTCCAGCATAGCATGTACAATATGACAGATTAGATGCATGATTGCTGTTATGGCCCCGAACGAGTTGCGGTTCCGAGGATTCAAGTACACCAGAAGACCCAAAGGAGCGCCGGATAAAGACCGGGCTGAACCATCCGGTTCAGCCCGCAATTAATCAACAAGAGGAAGGAGGGCTGAACCACACCGGTTCAGCCCTCATTGGGGCCGGCCGGCCCTAGGGAAAAGGGGGTCCATAAATACCCCTTTTCCCCCCTCTCCAAGGCATGCAAATTATCATTCAGGTATTTTCCTTCTTCTTCCTTGAAACCCTAGCCGTTTTTTCCTTTTCCTATTTCCTTCTTGCTTAGAACCCTAGCATTAGCCTAACATTTGGTATCAGAGCCTCCTTCCTGCGACCATGGTGACTCGTACGGAGGCGGAGACGGCGAGATTGGCCGCCATCGAGGAGAACTATGTGGCGTTGACGGATTCGGTAGCGGCAATCGACGCAAATCTCAAAAACTCGCAACAACAACTGGAGGAACGCTTCGATGAGAAGATGGAGGAGTTGAAAGCCCTCCTCTTGCAAAATCTGAAAGGGAAAACCGTGAATGGCGCCGGATCGGACACGGAGGCGACAAACGCGGTACACGGAGGGAACCCGACATGCGGGAGCCAAGGGAACGGGGCGTCGGGCTCGGGAACGGGCGCGGGATTTCCGCCCGACGCCGCTCGCACGACAACGGCGCCGCTCCGGCCCGGCGTGCTTCCAGGCGGACAACCGGAGGGCTGCGGTGGCTTCAGCGGGGGCTTCGCTCCTCCTGGACGGACGGCGGACAGCACAGGAGGCTGTTGGGGGACCGGCGGTGGATCTGCTACAGCGTGGGGGTGTGAACCGCCTCTCCCGACTCCAGGAGGGCTGCTGCGGCAAGGATCGGCGCTCGGACAGCCATGGAGGCCACAACACCAAGGATTTGGACTGTTTCGGCCGAACGGAGCAAATGCGGTCCCTCTCGGCGGCACCACGGGGTTCTTTCCCCCTCAACCCGCAAATGCTCATAATGGCGGATACGGACCGGCCAATATGGGACCGGGAAGAAATCCCGGGTGGAACCAGGGAGGAATGCAAGGAGACTTTGGGCAGCCTGGAGTAATGGGGCCAGATGGTGGAGGTTGGGGAGGACCTAATCAGCGACCATACATGCAACCCAAGCGGACTCGGATGAATTTCCCCAAGTTCAGGGGAGGGGATGCTCTGGAATGGATCCAGAAGACGGAGTTGTTTTTCAAATATCAGGAGATCCCCGAGGCTCAGTGGGTACAACTGGCGGCTTTCCATCTGGAAGACGATGCATATCAATGGACGCAGTGGTTTTTGCGAGGACGCAACTTCGCCCCGTGGCCGGAGTTCGTGGAGGCCTTTTCGGCTCGCTTTGGGCCGCTAGAGTATGAGGACGTAGAGGCGACCCTTCAAAAACTGCGGCAGCGGGGATCCGTCACAGAGTACAGGACGGAGTTCGAGAGGCTGGCAAACCGCGTTACGTGGGGCGAGCAGACGTTGCTGAGTTGTTTTATCTCCGGGCTGAAGGACCACTTGCGGGACGAGGTCCATGCATATTTGCCGCGCAGTCTGAGCCATGCCATCAGCATCGCTCGGATACAGGAAGAACGTTACAACAGACAGCGGAATCGGATGACAACCAAACTACCTTCAACCCCCGTGGTGGGTCGACGGGAGCAACCCCCGACCGTGCGCCCTACAGTGACCAGGCTGACTTGGCCGGAGATGCAGGCTCGGAGAGAGAAGGGGTTGTGCTTTAACTGCGATGAGAAATACACCAAGGGACACGCTTGTCAGAAGGTTCAGGTTTTCATGTTGCATGAGGAGGAGGACGAGGAAGAGCAGGTGGAAGCAACCGATGTGGGAGATCTGGATGTGGCAAATCTGGATTTGACAGAGTTCGGAGTCTCCTTGCAGGCGATGGAGGGGTGTACGGCCCCTGTGACGCTTCGTTTCACCGGCTGGGTGGGCAAGGAGCGAGTTACCATTCTGGTGGACAGTGGGAGTACTCACAACTTCATCAACCCCACAGTCGCTTCGAAGGTGGGGCAGACAATTGACAGGGAAGCAGCTTTCCAGGTGATGGTGGCAGATGGGAGTAAGCTCAGGTGCGAGGGGGTGATGCAGGGGGTGGAGATCCGCGTGCAGGGCTACATGTGCCACACAGATATGTATCTGCTCCCGATCCGGGGTTCGGACATGGTGTTGGGGGTCCAATGGTTACGACAGTTGCGGAGGGTGACCACCGATTGGGTTCGGCTGACGATGGAGTTTACACAGCAAGGGAAGGACTATTGCTTGCAGGGCATTCGGTCTTCGCCTCTGAAAGAGATTTCCGTGCGGAGCTTGCAGCGATTGGAGGAGCAGGGATCACCTATGGCCATGGTAGTCGGGGTGGAGGCCGGGGCCCCAGATCCACCGGACATTCCAGAGAGAATACAGGTACTGTTGTCACAATTCCGAGATGTTTTCCAAGAACCACGGGGACTTCCGCCGCCCAGATTCAGGGATCATAGCATACAGACGAAGGAAGGGGCTGCTCCCCCGAACGTCCGTCCCTACCGGTACCCATACATTCAGAAGGCGGAGATCGAGAAAAGTGTGAAGGAAATGCTGTCTACCGGCATCATACGTCCAAGCACCAGTGCCTTCTCCTCACCCATCATCCTGGTGAAGAAGAAGGATGGTTCTTGGCGTTTCTGCGTGGATTACCGCAACTTGAATGCTTCAACAATTAAGGATAAGTTTCCGATACCGATGATAGAAGAGCTATTGGACGAGCTGCATGGGGCGAGTTTGTTTACTAAGCTGGACCTCCGATCCGGTTACCACCAGATCAGAATGAAGACTGAAGACATCCACAAGACGGCGTTTCGCACACACGATGGGCATTACGAGTTCCTGGTGATGCCTTTTGGGCTCTCCAATGCCCCATCGACCTTTCAGGCCGTGATGAACGAGACCTTTCGGCCCCTCCTACGGCGATCGGTTCTCATTTTCTTCGATGACATACTGATATATAGTCGGACATGGGAGGAGCATGTTGAGCATGTGGCGCAAGTTCTTACCATTCTGCGGCAGCATCAGTTTTATGCCAAACTCTCAAAGTGCTCGTTTGGTCAGTCAGAGGTGGAATACTTGGGGCATCTGGTTTCGGCTCAGGGGGTCAGAGCAGACCCAAAGAAGATCGAGAGCATGGTGGAGTGGCCGCGGCCGACCAGCGTGCGGGCGCTTCGAGGCTTCTTGGGCCTCACGGGATACTATCGGAGATTTGTGAAGGACTATGGTAAGCTGGCACGGCCACTGACTCAGCTACTCCACAAGGAGTCCTTTTCTTGGCACGACGAAGCGGAACAGGCCTTTAGCACCCTCAAGGAGGCCATGACGACCACGCCAGTGCTCGCACTACCGGATTTCACCAAGGAGTTCGTGGTCGAGACGGACGCCTCCGGAGTGGGTATCGGGGCAGTTTTGATGCAGGAGGGACGGCTGTTAGCTTACTTCAGCAAGGCGCTGGCACCACGGACGCTCGGTCTTTCCACTTACGAGAAGGAGATGCTCGCTATCTTACATGCAGTGACCCTGTGGCGCCCTTATCTGCTCGGTCATCATTTTAAAGTGCGCACTGACCATCAGAGCCTGAAGCACTTCCTGGATCAGCGGTTGGCCTCTCCCCTCCAGCAAAAGTGGTTGACGAAATTGCTGGGATATGACTATGAGATCGTGTATAAGCAGGGCAAGGAGAATTTGGTAGCCGACGCCCTATCCCGCCTTCCTGACAGTACTTCCTTCCTTCTCTCGGGGCCGTTGATTGAATCCTTGGATGACATCCAGAGAGAGATAGCCTCCGACCCCGAGCTACAACCTATAGTGAAGGCCTTGTCTCAGGGTCAGCCTACACCGCCAGGATACCAGCTAGTGGGGGGGCATTTGTATTACCACGGGCGGGTGGTCATCCCGGCCTCCTCCCCTTGGAAGGAGATCATGTTACAGGAGTTCCACTCGTCTCCGGCCGGAGGCCATGCCGGAGTACTTCGCACTTTACAGCGGCTTCGGGCCAACGTCTTTTGGAAGGGATTACGCAGGGACACTCAGCGTTTTGTGCAGCAGTGCGATATGTGCCAGCGACAGAAGTATGAGACGTCTTCACCAGCCGGATTGCTCACACCTCTGGAGATTCCCCAGCAGATATGGGAGACGGTCTCAATGGATTTTATTGAGGGCTTGCCCCGGTCCCAAAGCAAGTCCGTGATTTTGGTCATAGTGGATAAGTTGTCCAAGTACGGCCATTTCCTCGCTCTCAGCCATCCCTACACTGCGGAGACCGTCGCCGATCTCTTTGCCCGGGAGATAGTGCGCCTTCATGGTCTTCCGAGCTCCATCATTTCGGACCGCGATCCTACCTTCGTCAGCAAATTTTGGCAGGAACTTTTCAGGTTGCAAGGCACCAAGTTACGCATGAGCACGGCAAATCATCCGCAAACTGACGGCCAGACAGAGGTGCTGAATCGGGGGGTCGAGACATATCTTCGTTGTTTCGTCATGGATGAGCCTCGCACATGGACGCGGTGGTTACACTGCGCGGAGTACTGCTACAATACGTCCTATCACACGGCCAGTCGGATCACTCCCTTTGAGGCGGTCTACGGGCGTCCACCACCTACTCTGCGCTCGTATGAACCAGGCAGCACTGCCCTACCGGCCGTGGACCGAGCTTTACGCGACCGGGATCAGACCTTGGCTCTCTTGCGGGACAATCTACGGGTTGCTCAGGACCGGATGAAGTTGCAGGCCGATAAGCACCGGACAGAACGGACCTTTCAGGTAGGGGACGAGGTCTTTCTCCGACTACAGCCTTACAGACAGCTTTCGGTTGCTCGCCGATCCAATCAGAAGCTAGCTCCTCGGTTCTATGGGCCGTTTCGCATCACTCGACGGGTGGGTCCGGTTGCTTACACGCTTGCCCTCCCTGAGGGCTCTCGTCTCCATCCCACCTTCCATGTCTCATTGCTGAAGAAGAAATTGGGAGCGACAGCCACCGTGCTCCCCTCTCTGCCCGAGGCTACTACCACGGGCGAGCTGCGCCCCAGCCCCGAGGATGTTCTGCTGACCCGGTGGAAGAAACACGACACGGAGTACCGTTCAGAGATTCTGGTCAAGTGGAAGGATATGTCTGCCGCACACAACACGTGGGTGGATTTCTTGGAGTTCCGGGAGTTATTTCCAGACTTCCAGCTTGAGGACAAGCTGCCTCTTGATGGGGAGGGGAATGTTATGGCCCCGAACGAGTTGCGGTTCCGAGGATTCAAGTACACCAGAAGACCCAAAGGAGCGCCGGATAAAGACCGGGCTGAACCATCCGGTTCAGCCCGCAATTAATCAACAAGAGGAAGGAGGGCTGAACCACACCGGTTCAGCCCTCATTGGGGCCGGCCGGCCCTAGGGAAAAGGGGGTCCATAAATACCCCTTTTCCCCCCTCTCCAAGGCATGCAAATTATCATTCAGGTATTTTCCTTCTTCTTCCTTGAAACCCTAGCCGTTTTTTCCTTTTCCTAGTTCCTTCTTGCTTAGAACCCTAGCATTAGCCTAACAATTGCATGCCCTTTCAATTTGAGAGAACTAAAAGTAAGGGGTTGATTATAGGACTGGCATTCCCCGCAAACCCAGGGAAGGACATTCTGTTATGCCCTAACTAGGAGAGAAACTAAGAGAAGATGTAGAGGAAGCTAGAGAAAGAGATTAGGGTTAGGGTTGAGAGAAGAGGAAGAACCTGAATATATTCTTGCATGCCATCCAAAGAGAGGGGTCCGGATATTTATACCCCCGGACCCAAGACCGGCCGGCCAAGGGGGCCGGCCGGCCCCAATGGGGCTGAACCCGGCGTGGTTCAACCCCCCCCCCCCCCCCGAGCCATATATTTAAGAAGAGGGGGCTGAACCCATTGGTTCAGCCCCAATAACGCCACATCCGTGCCGCCGCCGCTTGTAATGTTGTCCAAACAACCGAGCCTCGTCCGGGGGCGTAACATTCCCTGCCCCATCAAAAGTCAACTTGTCCCCAAGGTGATAGTCCGGGTAAAGCTCCTGGAACTCCAGTAAATCGACCCAAGTATTGTGCTCTGCCGAGAGATCCTTCCACTTAACCAATAGCTCGGGACAGTACGCCGTGCCACGGCGTTTCCACTTAACCAACAGAACATCCTCCGGAAGCGGGCGAAGCTCGCCACCACTAGTAGCCTCGGGTAACACGGGGAAGACCGGAACAGCAGGCCCCAACTTCCGCTTCAGCAAGGAGACATGAAAGGTAGGATGAATCCGGGAGCTCGCCGGTAAGGCTAAGGTATACGCCACCGGCCCGACACGCCGCGTGATCCGAAATGGTCCATAGTAGCGGGGTGCCAGTTTCTGATTTGTCCGTTGGGCCACCGACAACTGGCGATAAGGACGAAGTTTGAGGAAAACGTCATCCCCCACCTGAAACTCCCGCTCGGTACGATGACGATCGGCCTGAATCTTCATACGATCCTGTGCTGCTCGAAGGTTCTCCCGTAGGGTGGTGAGAGTCCGATCACGATCACGGAGCGCCCGATCAACTGCTGCCACGGCCGTACTCCCGGGCTCATAACTGCTCAAGGTAGGAGGTGGACGCCCATAGACGACCTCAAACGGCGTGAGTTTACTGGCCGAGTGATAAGAAGTGTTGAAACAGGACTCCGCCCAATGTAGCCAACTAGTCCAGGTCCGCGGCTCATCCATGACAAAACAGCGAAGGTAAGTCTCGACGCCCCGATTTAAGACCTCGGTCTGGTCGTCAGTCTGGGGATGATGAGCCGTGCTGAAACGTAAGGAAGTCCCCTGCAAGCGGAATAGCTCTGTCCAAAATCGGCCTACGAAGGTCGGATCACGGTCGGAAATGATCGCGCGGGGAACACCATGCAAACGAACAACCTCCCGCACAAATAAGGTCGCAACAGACTCCGCGGTGTAGGGATGGCTCAGAGCAAGGAAGTGCCCATACTTGGACAACTTGTCCACCACTACCAAGATCACTGTTTTCCCCTGCGACTTAGGTAGCCCATCGATGAAGTCCATAGAAACCGTGTCCCAGATCTGATGTGGAATTTCCAAGGGAGTGAGGAGGCCGGCCGGAGAAGTAGTCTCATATTTTTGTCGTTGGCACACCGCACACGTCTGTACGAACTCCTGAATGTCGCGGCGCATGCCCTTCCAAAACACGTTGGCCCGAGCCCGCTGAAGGGTGCGAAGAACGCCGGCGTGGCCGCCTGTCGGCGACGAGTGAAACTCATGCATCATCACCGTGCGCCAAGCAGAATGAGCAGGAATGACCACCCGCCCGTGATAGAAGAGTCGGTCATTCTGTAAATGGTAGCCTGGAGCTGTCGCATGACCTTGCTGCAAGTCCTCCACAATAGCCCGTAACTCGGGGTCGCGCTGCACCGCGTCTTGAATTTCATCCATCGACTCCAACTGCGGCCCGGAAATGTGTGCCAAACCCCCTTCGGGTAAGCGAGAGAGGGCGTCAGCCACCCGATTATCCTTCCCCGGTCGATATTCGATCGCATAATCATAGCCCAACAGCTTGGTGACCCACTTTTGTTGCAGGGGGGAAGAGATCCTTTGCTCCAAGAAATGCTTCAAACTCTGGTGATCGGTCCGGATCGTAAAATGACGCCCAAGTAGGTAGGGCCGCCAGAGAGCCACCGCATGAATCACCGCCAGCATCTCCTTTTCATACACTGAGAGACCCAGAGTCCGGGGAGCCAAAGCCTTACTGTAAAAGGCGATCGGCCGCCCCTCCTGCATCAAAACCGCCCCCACACCCACGCCAGAAGCATCTGTCTCGACCACGAACCGTTTGGTAAAGTCCGGGAGTGCCAACACTGGAGTCGTCGTCATAGCTCGCTTGAGCGCCTGGAAGGCGGTCTCGGCCTCAGCGTGCCACTCAAAAGCATCCTTCTGTAGCAGCTGTGTAAGTGGCCTAGCAATCTTCCCGTAGTCCCGTACAAAGCGTCGGTAGTACCCAGTGAGGCCTAAGAACCCCCGCAGTGCCCGAATGGTCAACGGTCGGGGCCACGACAGCATATTCTCGATCTTCCGTGGGTCTGCCTTCACCCCTTCAACAGAAACTAGATGCCCCAAATATTCCACCTCAGGTTGTCCGAAAGAACACTTAGACCGCTTAGCATATAACTGGTGTTGCCGAAGAGTAGAGAAGACCTGAGCCACATGAAGTAGATGATCCTCCCAAGTAGCACTGTAAATCAGAATGTCGTCGAAAAAAATCAGGACGAAGCGTCGCAGGAAGGAACGGAAAATCTCATTCATATTGGCCTGAAAGGTAGACGGCCCCCCAGTCAATCCATTGGCCATCACTAAGAACTCATAGTGACCGTCATGAGTTCTGAAGGCAGTCTTATGCACATCCTCCTCTTTCATCAGGATCTGATAGTAGCCGGACCGCAGATCCAGCTTGGTGAACAGGGTCGCCCCATGCAACTCATCCAAGAGCTCCTCGATCACGGGAATCGGAAACTTGTCCTTCACAGTTACACTGTTCAAGGCCCGGTAGTCCACGCAAAATCGCCATGATCCGTCTTTCTTCTTAACCAAAATAATCGGTGCGGAAAAAGAACTGGTACTAGGCCGTATGATACCTGCATCAAGCATTTCCTTCACACTGCGTTCAATCTCGGCCTTCTGGATGTAGGGATACCTGTACGGGCGGATGTTGGGCGGTTCCGCCCCAGTCTGTAACACAATCTGATGATCACGGAAACGTGACGGTGGAAGGGTACTCGGCTCCTGGAAGATGTCATCATACTCCTCTACAAGCGGCCGCAACTGATCTGGCACCTGTGTTAATCCCTCCTCGTCCGACCGCACCCCCAGCAGGATTGTCATCAAGCTACTAGACTCCTCCAGCTGCTGCAAACTGCGAAGGGAAATCTCCTTAACTGGAGACGATCTGAGCCCTGTCAAACAGAACTGTCGTCCGCCTTGCATGAATTCCATCGTCATCTGATCCCAATCAAAAGTAACCCGCCTCAGCTGCTGTAACCACTGCACTCCCAAAACCATGTCTGAGCCTCGGATCGGTAAGAGGTAGACGTCCGTGCACCCCACATATTCCTGCATCCGAAGCTCTACCGCCTTCAACATCCCTTGGCACTGTAACTTGCTGCCGTCTGCAACCATGACCTGAAAGGCTGCACCCGTGTCGATCTGTTGCCCCACCTTCCTTGCTACATCAGGATGAATAAAGTTGTGGGTGCTCCCACTGTCGACCAAAATCGTCACCCTCTCACGCCGAACCCGTCCAACCAACCGCATCGTAAGCGGTGGGGGATTGCATCCCTCCATGGCATGTAGGGAAACGCCCAACTCCGCCAGGTCTAGGTCTCCCCCAAACTCCACCTCCTCTGGTAATACGTCCTCCTCGAGCTGCTCCTCCTGCTGCAACATGAAAACCTGGACCTTCTGGCACTTGTGACCGGGGACGAACTTCTCATCACAATTAAAGCATAAACCCTTCTCCTTCCGAGCCGCCAACTCGCTCCAAGACAACCGAGTCACCGTTGGCTTGGTACCCGTGGGGGGCTCCCGTCGTGCTGCCATCGTCGGGCCCAAAGCTGGTCTACTCGTGTTACGTGCCCGTTGCCTGTTGAACCTCTCCTCCTGAATACGTGCCAACGTAATGGCATGGTTCAAGGAACGGGGCATGAGTGCCTGAACCTCATCCCGAATATGCTCCTTAAGACCGGATATAAAACAGCTGTAAAGCGTCCTCTCTGGCCACTGAACCCGATTCGCCAACTTCTCGAACTCGGTCTGATACTCCATAACCGACCCCTTCTGACGAAGCTTCTGAAGGAGTGCCTCAAAGTTCTCATACTCCAGTGGCCCAAACCGGGCCGTAAATCCCTCCACGAACTCCCCCCAAGGCACGTACTCCCGTCCCCGCAAGAACCACTGTGTCCATTGGAAGGCATCATCCTTCAGATGGAAGGACGCTAGCTGCACCCACTGGCCTTCAGGCACCTCCTGGTACTGGAAGAATAATTCGGCCTTGTGAATCCATTCCAGGGCGTCGCCGCCCTCGAACTCTGGAAAGTACATACGCGTTAACCCGGGGGTCAACCGTTGTGCTCCTGGACCTCCGTCCCTCCTTGCGTGTTCCCCATGCTCAAAACCCCCGTACCCGTGCGGCTGTCCCGCTCCCCAAGGCGGAGGCTGCGGGTGCTGCGGCTGGCCGCCCCACCCTGGGCCAAATCCGACCACTCCTGGTGGCCCAAACCCGCGTGGAGGAGGAAGGAGCCCCCCCCCCCCCCCCCCCCCTTGCTGTCCCACCATGTCGGGTGGCCGCCGGAGCCCCAAAAGCTCCTCCCCGCCTCGGCGCCACTCTTCCGGGGCCGATCCCAGTCCTCCGAAACCTGCTGCAGTGAATCCGGGCGGAAACAGCCCCGCCGGACCCCCGTAACCCGCTCCCGAAGCCGCAGGAGCCCCGTATCCCGCCGATCCCGTGCCGCCGACCCCTCCGTGCCACGCCGCGCCGGCCGGAGCCCCTCCCGCAGGCCGCACGCCCCCGACACCTTCCGCAGCCCGCGCAGAGACGGAGCCGGCTGGATCGGCTCCCGATCCGGCCGAATCCTCGTTGGTCGGGCCCTTCCCCTTCAGTAGGGTCTTCAACTCCTCCAAACGGGTCTCCAGACGCACTTCCAACGCCGCCATGGAATCGGTGAGGCCAACAACATTCTCCTCTAGGGTTTCAATCCGCGAGGATTCCTCTTGATTGCGAGTATTCACCATTGCCGCGAGAATCGACTGCTTTGATACCAATTGTTATGCCCTAACTAGGAGAGAAACTAAGAGAAGATGTAGAGGAAGCTAGAGAAAGAGATTAGGGTTAGGGTTGAGAGAAGAGGAAGAACCTGAATATATTCTTGCATGTCATCCAAAGAGAGGGGTCCGGATATTTATACCCCGGACCCAAGACCGGCCGGCCAAGGGGGCCGGCCGGCCCCAATGGGGCTGAACCCGGCGTGGTTCAGCCCCCCCCCCCCCCCCGAGCCATATATTTAAGAAGAGGGGGCTGAACCCATTGGTTCAGCCCCAATAACGCCACATCCGTGCCGCCGCCGCTTGTAATGTTGTCCAAACAACCGAGCCTCGTCCGGGGGCGTAACACATTCAATATTTTGGCCTTACAAGCTTATCAGTGGAAAGTTTTATCTGTGACGAATATTGCTTCTCGGTTGCAACTTCAGAATTTCAGAATCTTTTATGTTTGGACTTCAGCATATTTGCAATGCCTTTTAGCTATAATTAATGAATCTTAATTAAATACACTAACTTCAATATATTATTTTACCAGTTAGAAAGGAAAGAACTTTGCAAGATAGCCAAATGTAATATAGGTTTTCCTAACAAAAAAATAAGTATTAAATACTAGCAGGAAAAGCTATACCTGTTCAATATTCGACGTAAATAATATGCATCCATATGTTCTAACATGTTAGAAATAACACTTGATTTCCACCAAAAGTTCACTGCAATAGTCAGATCACGACTATCCACCTGATGAAACCTAAAAGAAGGAAGACTTCATTAAAAAATTACTGGATACAGGCTTTAATATCTCAGCATAAATATACATTAAATAGCTCTTTTGGTGATTTTTCAACACTAAGGCTTCGTTTGGTTCGGCGTTTCACCGCCTCTGTTTGGAGCAAACGCCGTCGGACGGCGCGTAAACAAACGGACGCCAGCGGCATTTGCTCCGTTTGCACCCGCCGGACCGAGGAAAAGCCAAGTAAAATCTCTCTTTCCAGCCCTGCCTTCCCCCCTCCCTCCGGTTCCAATGCCCCCTTTCCAAACGCCGGCTGCTCTTCGCACATATTATTTTTTGTGTGTATGTGTGTTTGTGCATCTCCATCGTGCTTGTTACTTGTGCTTGTTTGTTCGGCTTATTGGTGTGACCGACCAGTAAGACCCTGTCAAATTAGGTGATATGATATTTAGGTCTGATTGTGATTAATTAAGGGTATGTTTGTGATGCAACCTGAGTCGCATCATAATTTATTTTTAATTCCCGCATTTTTTATTAGTGTCGCGCACGTCTTCGCACATTATTTTTTGTGTGTATGTGTGTTTGTGCATCTCTATCGTGCTTGTTACTCATGCTCGCAGTACTCGTGCTTGTTTGTTTGGCTTATTGGTGTGACCGACAAGTAAGACCCTGTCAAATTAGGTGATATGGTAGTATTTCGGGCAAGCTTTGAAAAAAATGATAACTACTTTATGTGAGAATGTCAAAGATCACTCCTCTTTTCCTATTCCTGCACCTATTAAAAATTTTTATGATATTTTAAGCCTTGTCAGCCGGGTTTTTGACCCCCCCCCCCCCGGCCGCCCACACACGCACACAATTTATTACCATTAAATACATTATTTTGGTAACTCCCCCTTTATCAAAACCAACCCTCTAATATAAAACTGCTAGTCCCTCTCTCCAAAAGGCAGCCTGGTAAAAGAAGAAGACGAGACATATTGTCTACGTCGTTTTCTTCATACCAGCGCACCGCCCCTCCTTTCTCCCTTCCAACGACGATGGCGAATTTCCCGTGAGTCATCATTTTCCCTTCCAGTGACAGCTACGAGCCCTCATGAGAGTTGATCAGCCTCTGATGAGCTTACCTGTGGCAGACCAGCCACCTGCGAGCTTTTCCGATCAGCTAATGGTGTATCCGACTACCTAGCCTAGTTTGTTCCCGACGATACCATCGTTCTTTGTCACTCTTTCTCTTCCAGCCACCTTTGAAGCCCAATCCCACCTCCCTCCTTTTCTAACTGGACTTCCAGCGCTTCCGTCTGGACTGCCAGATCTGTTTTCCCTGCTCTAGCCGAGTCACAATCAATCTCCAGAAAAACAGAGACCGGCTCTTCCTTCATTTTTGAGTAAAGTTCTCACCTTATCTCACTGTTGGGTTACTGTTAGACTTAGTTTATGACTATATTAAGATGATCATTCAAAATATCAGAGCTTGCCACTAATTAACAAATTGTTTGTTTGTCGTTAATTTCAAAAACGCATTTCTCCATTCTTCTTATTATCGCTTGTGGAACATAGCACATCGTGTTAAATCAATTCTTGAATGCTAGATATCTTTCCACGTTTTTGAGCACTAGTTTAAATATCATGTAATATTACCCGTGAAATCTTGCTCGCACTACAAACTTTAAAAAGATCCGTTTTTTAATATTTAAAAGAAATTCCTCAAATTCAGTTTGGCTCTCCGGTGAGATTCTGGTGAGGGAGCAAAATCATCGGAGTTTGTGATCGGAGGGAAGAGGGTGGGGGTCTGAGGCACTCCGTTTTGGAGCTTTTTTGCTCAGGAAACCGGGAGAAAAAACCACCGGTGGCGGAAAAACAAACTCCCCGAGGAGCGCCACCGGTGACATTCGCTCCCGCACCGGAAGCCCAGCGGAGAGCCAAATGGACCCTAAGTCAACATTGTCGCTCGGTCGAGGTATCTATGCTAGCTACAGATAAACTTTATCCATCAACTAATAAATAAAATTAATTAATGTAGTAGGAAATTTTACGATATTGTTTCGACGCAAATTAGAGGTCCGCGAGAATTTTTCACACTTAGTTAATTTTAAACTTTTAGGCAAAGGCAGTTTCGTAACTAGAGTAAATGTATCTCATGTGCCGTGAGGGCTCATATACTCAAGCCATTGACATTTCCTCTTCTTTTAACCATGCACTAGGTTAGAACCACTACTATCCTCTTTATTCTAAGGCTCTGAAGGCAAAGCCGCTTGACTCTGGAGGTAAATCCTCGCAGGTCTAAAGGAGAAATCGCTCGACTCTGGAGGAGGAGAAACGCTAGGTATGGGATCTCGGTCTCCTGCCTTCGCCATTTGGGGCACATCAGGATGTAACATTGTTACGAAGACGAAAACGGGCAAGGGACGAGGACAAGACGCATATGTCGACATCGGGACCGAGGCGACAACGACACGGATCCCAATATGATGACAAACGCTCACTAGTAGAGCGCACAAGCTTAGTGCACCCATCAGCTATATATGTAATTATCACATTTATAGTTTGGGTTGTGGAGTATTTACCATTTGCCCTTGCGTATCTCAGAACTAGGCATCATATACGCCTATGTGTGTATCTCATTAGGACTATCTTGAAGTAAGATCACTTTTGGGAAAGCCCTCGGGCTGAAATCTCTCTTCTTCTTCCTCCTTCCTCTTGACTCCTCTCTCTCCTTCTCTTCAACCCTAGCACCTAAAATTTGGTCCGACCGACGGTCTTCAGGCCACAGTTTCCGCAGCCTGAAACGCTACAGCTCCGACACTCTCACTGTGGGCCCACGACTGCCATCCCAACGCAAGGGTCACTTCCAATCGCACCTTTCTGCATTTAATCCGACTCGACCATGCTTTCATGTGTTTAATCTGCTTCAATCGCGTGACGCTTCCTCGCCTCCGCCAACTCGTCCCGCCCGCGCGACCACAACGTTTATTCCTTCGTGTCGCACGACAACAGATCGACGACAACTCGCCGACCGCTCAACGACGTACTTCCCCAATCCCTCTCCACAATCGATCCCATGTTTCGGTCACTCACCTGAACAGCATCTGCCTCCCGACCTTCCAGCGCGAGGTTTCCTCCGTGTTTGCATCCAACGCTTCACAAGCTACCGTTTGTTTGGCTGGTCCCGTCGGGCGTTGGCACCAGCTCGTGCTCCTTCCCTGCACAGACCTTCAACGTGCATGCCCCCTCAGCTCTATTTTATGGCATCCTCCGACACACCAACGCACCCATCACCCATGGATTCAACTATTTACAACTGCCTTGATGTTCATGAGGCGTCCATTGCCTCGCTTTAGACCTTAATGTTGTGGATGGATGCTAAATTTGATCCCCTCCTGGTCAGCATACCGAGCAAGCTTGTAGATTGCAGCTGACATGTCGGCCGACATGTCACTTTTGAGGGGGAATCGCCAAGTTATCGCCACATTTGCCAATTCTGGCGTTTTCCAATATTGCGGCCGTGTCGGAAACGTCGGCCCAAAATTGCGGCTAATGGCATCTAATGGAAGTTAATTGTGGCGTTTTATAATTATACTATCGTACAGAATTATATTTTTGTCATATTATAATATTTTAAGTTAATATTTCATAATATAACTTTCAATTGCCGCTCGACTCCACATTCCGCTTGCGGCTTGCCCTAATTTGATACATGAACGCTCTTTTGATTGTCTTCATCTCTAGTAAACTTCTTCTCTTGACTCTCGTCTTCTTCTCTGCACTGACTCTCTAATTCACTGGTCAGTCTCGCATATGGGTTGTAGTTTTGTGGTTGTTTGGTGTTTGTCGTTTGTCGTCTTCTTCTCGACACTGATTCTTGACACATTTCTTCATCTCCTCTCATATTTTGTGGCTCATCCCCTTAGCATTGTGAGTTGACTTTATTTATTAAGTTATTAGTTGATGCTTTCTATGGATAGTTGCTACGGATGATATTGGCTCATGCCCTTGTCTGTCGTCTTCTTTTTGCCTGGCTAGTTGTTATGGATAGTTGGATACTACTCTCTCTCTCTTTCTCTATTTTCCTCTTCCTTTATTTCTCTCTTCCCTCTTCCTCTAATTCTCTCTATTTATCTCTTCCCCCTTCCTCTATCTCTACTTCTCTATAGTTGGAATCGTTGGATAGCTGTTGTTGGCATGTGATTGTGGTTGTCTCTATTCCTAATCCTCTCTTTCTCTCTATTTCTCTCTTCCTTCTTCCTCTATTTCTCTACTTCTTTATTTCTATATACTTGGATAGCTGTTGTTGGCACTTGGCAGTGATATTGGATATTTGTTGTTGGATAGTTGTTGTGATTGTGATTGTGGCATTGTGATCGTTGATAGTGACATTGTGGTTTTTTTTGCATTGTAAAATTGTGGCAATGTGGTTGTCTCTATTTCTAATCCTCTATTTCTCTCTCTCTCTACTTCTCTCTACTCTCTTCCTCTATTTCTCTATAATTGGAATCGTTGGATAGCTGCACTTGGCAACAACAGCTGTTTTTGGCACTTGGATAGCTATTATTGGCACTTGGCAACAACAGCTGCTGTTGGCACTTGGATAGTTGTTGGCACTTGACAATGACATTGGATAGATGTTGTGATTGTGGAATTGTGGCATTGTGGTTGTCTCTATTTCTAATTCACTCTTTCTCTTTATTTATCTCTTCTCTCTTCCTCTATTTCTCTAATTCTCTATAGTTGGATTCGTTGGATAGCTGTACTTGGCAACAACTGTTGTTGTTGTCACTTGGATAGCTGTTGTTGGCACATGGATAGCTGTTGTGGCACTTTGCAACAGTAGTTGTTGTTGGCACTTGGACAGCTGTTGTTGGCACTTGGCTGTGACATTGGATAGCTACTGTGATTGTAGAATTGTGGTATTGTGGCAATGTGGTTGTCTTTGTTCTTAATCCTCTATTTCTCCCTATTTCTCTCTTCCCACTTCCTCTACGATTGTGGCATTGTGGCTTTTGTTGTTTTTCATTGCAACATATGATGTGAAAAAAAATATTCAGCTATACACTTAGATTTCAACATTAATTTTTGCAACAAATGATGAAATTTTTTTGTGATACCCTATCTAAACTACTTACTTGTTATCGTAGTTTACGTTGAGCATGTCTTAATGAACAATGGATCATTGATGCTTCGTGTTGTCGTAGTAAAATGACAATTGACAAAATAGGAGGTTATTTTGGAATTTGGAATAATGAATATCATTGTTTTTTACATGATACAAATATGCAATATATAATATTTTTGATGTTGCAAAACTAATGTTGACCCTTAGGTTATTACACTTATCAATGATCATTGATGAATGATGGCATTAACATTGCGGGAATCCAAATATAAAATATCATTGATGATGTTTTTTTAAAATCAAAATTTTTTAATATTTTTTATGCATAATGAAATCATGAAGATTCTAGCAAAGATTCGTAGCGCTACTTTCATAGTAGATCGAGATCCGTGTTGGGCATTTGGTGAAAAGGTGACTCCAAATAATACCAATCGTATACGGTACATATATTACAAGCAAATTGTGAATAGTGGAATTACTCGTTTGAAGCATCACTTTGCAGGGATAAAGGGCAGTGTTAAGGTATGCCCAATGGTACCATTTGATGTTAAAGGAAGGTTGAGGGATATTTAAACTCAGCACAGGCAACCAAAAAGTCAAAGGATGAAGGGTTGCAAACAACTTTGGAAGATGTAGTTGTTGAAGGAGCGAATAGTGACAAAGAAGAAATCACGCAAAGGAGTCTTTATACAAGGATAGGTATTAAAAGACCTATAGATCAATTTGTCCAAACCACCGAGAGCCACAAAGTGGTACAAACCACCATTGATAGCAAGTATAAGAAAAAAAACTAGAGATGAGACATGCTTGTATATTGCTAGGTGGGCATACGAGACGGGTCTTCTTTTCAATGACATCTATGCTACATTCTTCAAACATGTGTCACATGCAGCTGGGCAATGTGGACCAGGGATGAAGAGAGGTCAATCTCATATGAGATTAGGGAGAAATTTTTGAAGATGGAGGTTCAACAGACGAAGGAGATGCTAAGTACATTCACTCAAACCTATAGGGTGCATGACTGCCTAAGAAGTACGGGTACGGGTACCGGGTACGATACATACCCGGTACGACAAAAGTTTAAAACACAAGGGTACGGGTACGACATAATACGTTATAACAAATAATATATATATATATATATCTTATATATATAATGGAATATAAATATTTGGAGGCACACCATAAATTGAATATTGACCATTGGATCATGAGAGAGAGCATGAGAGGGGGGGAGAATTGGGAGAGAGAGAGTAGAGGGAGAGGGGGTGGGAGAGAGTAGAGAGAGAGGGGGGAGTGATAAAGAGAGAGAGGGGGGAGTGATAAAGAGAGAGAGAGGGAGAAAAAGGGAGAGATGAATTAATTTTTATAGATTAAAATTTGCAAAATTTTATAAAATAAAAACAGGAATAGTACTTCATATTTTTTGCGGTCATTTTAAGTACTCATATGTATATGTTTTGAAAAAAAAAACATCGGGTGCGTGCGCAGCCCGCAGCGACGCATCGAGCACGGGCAAAGCCCGTGCGCAGCCGGGCGAAGCCCGCCTGGATGCGGCCGAAGGCCGCCCGAGAGCATCGAGCACGGGCGTAGCCCGTGCGAAGATGCTCGTATATATATTTATATATATATATATATATCAAGTGCAATAAATAGTTCTCAAACCATCAAAACATCAAACATAAATCATAACTTGAAGTACAAGTCCACAAATCAATGCAACATAACATGAAGTTTTAAACATTAAGCATTCGTAAATATTAAAACATTTAACATCTTATATGTTTAATCAAAGGAGATAAAACTAAACTTAAGTCTACTCATCAGTCTTTTTTCTTCATTTTCTTCATTGTCGGAGATCAACTTCATTGTTGGAGATCAACACCTTCAATCTTCGGTTAGTCTAGAAACAAGTTAGTTGTTTTGTTAATAACTTGCGTCGTATCAACACATTCAATACAGTACTTGTAACAAAAACGCACCAATACCAAAAACATACCTGATACAGATACATAACTTAATTGGGCGTACCAACGCTTCCTAGTATAAAGCCAACTTTTGTAGAATGATGTGCTAAGTTCAAGTGTATCCGTTGAGTATCGGGTACGTACCGGTACCGGATAAGTATCTGGTATGGGTACGCTGCCTTTGTGGAAGTATCTGTGGTTCATAAATGGCTGCAGTATTCTTACGAATGCATGAACAGATAGAAAGGGGAGAAGCATTATGAACATAGTGGTGCACACTATTGTTGGGGTGGCCTTTTGGCTATCTAAGAATATATCCTCATCCACACGATGGGAAATTTATTTTTGATTTTGTGGATGAGGTGATTGCTAGCCCAGATGGCCCAAAAGAGGAGAATATAATACAAGTTGTGATAGATAATGCATCTGATAACATGACAACATCAAGGTTGAGGGCTTTGAAAAGGCCAAGGCTCTTTTGGACTTCATGCGCTGCACACAATCAATTTGCTTCTCCAGGATATTGTTATATTAAAGCAAATCAAGAATGCAATTGTAATGGACGCCAATTGTCAGTGTTTATGTATGGTCATACTGTCTCCCTTGACATGTTAGGGCGACTACAGAAGACTTTGAGTCTCATGATCTTGTGCGCCCTGGAGTAACCAGATTCGCTACAACATTCTTTTGTTACAGAGCATCCACAAGAAGAAGAGGCAGTTGCGGGAGATGTTTACATCAGCAAGGTGGGATGCTACCAAATTATCCGGTAGTGATGCGGGCAAACAAGTCTTTTAGTAGTTTGTATGTAATATTCATGTGTAGTATTTAATTACCTATTGTTCTATGATTAATCTCTTACTTATCATTTATCTATTATTTTGAGTTGTAGGCTACAATTAAAGTTTTAGTGGGACTTTTTGGTTAAATGTTGAGCTTGTCATTATTGTATTTGCCCCATTGGGGAAAATCCTTAGAAGGACTGCTAGGGACACACCTTTAATGGGATGGTTGTATGGTGATATGAAGAAGGCTAAAGAGGAAGTTTTTGCTGTTCTTGAGTTTAAGTGGAGTAAATATCTTCCTATATGGAAGTTGATGAATAGAAGGGTAGAGACTAAGATGAGCAACCCTCTACATCTAACAAGCTATGTTTTGAATCCCTTCTTCTACTACCCAAATAAAAAGAGATAAATGGAGACCAAAAGTTTATGGGTGGATTCATTGACTGCCTCACTAGAATGTATTTTCATGATCCTTTTATGCAATACGGCATTACTGCTGAGGTTGAAGTTATCAGCTAGAGCAAGGATTATTTGCCCAGAGAATAGCAAAGAATCAACAAGTACTGTCAGGGTTTAATCCAGATATATTATCAATGATATTTTTCACCAAACAATTGTTGAAATGATTTTTTTGAACTGAACTACTAATAATTTGTTATTTTTATATAAGTTCATTGGTGGAAGTTCTATGGAATTGAAACTCTAAATTTAAGAACTATGGTCATGAGATCTTGAATTTGACAACTAGTTCCTCGGGTTGTAAAAGGAATTGTAGCATTTTTGAGATGGTAATTTAATTGAATTTTTTAAAAAAAAAATTGATATTTCAATAATATTTTAAGATGATAACAATTTTTTATATTTATTTATATTCTATTTATATTCATTCCAAGAAGAGTAATAGACTAGAAAGCAAAATATTGAATGATCTTGTATTTGTGAAATTCAATTCTAAGCTAAAGTCTAAATATTCTGATCCATCTCGAAACTCATTGTCTACAAAGAGTATTGATGAGGGAAAAATTGTTGAGTGGTTAGCGGGTCCTGCTAACGAAGTGTTTCCGAGAGACGGGTTGACTTGGACTCAGATTGGGGACATTGTGGATGGTTATGTGGGTTCTAAGAGAAGTGTGGTACCGGCAAGGAAGAGAGATCGGCGGATAGAGACCGCAACGGATCAACTAAATAGAGCGCAATGGATAGAACGCAAACCGCGGCAAGCAAAGGAAAGAGGACTCCGAGCGAGCACAGAAAGCAGATCGCAGCGAACACACTCCAACGGAAAACACAGAAGAAACACGGTTAGCAGCAGTACAGACCACGACAAGGGCAGACCACGGCGAACAGAGACTATACCAGACCTCCGACCGCGGTTAAAGAGACAGACCGCACGAACAGAAACTACACCAGCCCGCAGCGGTTAAAGAGGAAGACCGCGCGATCAAGAAAGAGCAACTGCGGCGGACAGAGCAGGCCACACCCAGCAGTATAAGTAGTCCGCGAGACTAAATCGAGCGGGTAGGAGGGACACCGAATCAGGCAGACCGCTCGAAGTCATAGAGCACGGCAAGATAGGAAGGTGGGACCCAGCAGCCAACAACTATAAAACCGGGGAGAGCCAAGAGAGAAACACGGAGGGAGGAGCTTGAGAAGGCTGTGGACACAAGCACGCAGTCCGCGTGACAGCAAGAAGAGGGAGACCGCAAGAGAGAGACGGACAGTCAATCCAGCTAACCGCGGAACACGGGAGGCCGCGAGGATCTGGGCGGTTAGAAAAAAATAGATCAGATCTTTGGCTTTGATACCATGTGGAAACCTTATATATTCTTCTTCAATGTACAAAAATGAGTATGAATACATTTATATAGGGACAGAAGAGAGAAATCTCAATTTCAAGATGTGGGATTATTACAAGTAGAGGAAGAGGGCCTATAATGGGCTCCTTTGTGGGCTTTGACATTATTATTTATTAACACTCCCCCGCAAGCTGGAGCGTACAAGTCATAGGCACCCAACTTGGATAAGAACTGATAAAACAGGGTACTCTGTAGCGTCTTAGTGAGGATATCAGCAACTTGATCTGTAGCTGAAAACTTGTTTCAATTCCAGCTTCTTCATTTGAACTTTTTCCCGGATAAAATGATAGTCAACTTCAATGTGTTTTGTCCTTTAATGGAAGACAGGATTCTTTGATATGTGTATGGCCGCTTGACTATCACAGAGTAAGGCAGCTGGAGAAGAAAGTTTTACTCTTATATCTTGTAGAAGACATTCAAGCCATGTGAGCTCGGATACAGCAGATGTCATCGAACGGTACTCAGCTTTGGCTGAAAATCGAGCCACCACAGACTGTTTCTTACTGCGATAGGTAACGAGGTGACCTCCGAAGTATGTACAGAATCCACTGGGGGATCGTCGATCATCAATGGAGCCAACATAATCAGCATCTGAATATGCAACTAATGTAGGAGTATAAGAAGAAGTTTTGTATACCAGCATTTGACTAGGGGCTGTTTTTGGATATCTCAGAATTCGTTTGATAACTTGTAGATGAGACATCCGAGGAAAATGCATAAACCGACTGACAACCCCAAAAGCAAAAGATATGTCTGGTCTGGTGATTGTTACATAAATCAGTTTTCCAACCAGACGTCGATAGTATTTTAGATTCTGAAGAAGGAGATCTTCGTCAGAGGCATGAGCACGAAGCTTGAGATTGGCATCCATAGGAGTAGTAACCGGCTTGCATCCAGAGTAGCCAGCATCCTAAAAAATGTCAAGGCAGTACTTTCGTTGAGATAGGAAAAGACCATCAGGCCGTTTTGCAATCTCAAGGCCTAGAAAATATTGAAGGTTCTCCAGATCCTTTGTTTCAAAAACATAACACAGATGTTGTTTAACTGCTTGTATTCCTTTGTCATCATCTACTGTGATTAGGATGTCATCAATATAAATTAGGAGAAGAACCGTTCATGTTGTCTTATGTCGAGTGAATAGAGAGAAATCTATCGAGCTCCGAGTAAAGCCAATTTCCAGAACAGCCCTGCTGAACTTATCGAACCATGCCCGAGGAGTTTGTTTGAGACCATAAATTGACTTCTTGAGGTGACAAACTCGGGACTCCCCCGTGGTCTCAAACCCGGGAGGTTGTTGCATATAAACAGTCTCTTGAAGATCTCCATTTAAAAAGGCATTCTTTATATCCAGCTGATGTATGGGTCAGTTGCGATGCACGACTACTGAGAGAAGCACACGAACTGTATTGAGTTTGGTCACTGGAGATAAAGTTTCCTCATAATCAAGACTCGGTTGTTAAGTAAAGTCATGAGCCATCAGTCGGGCTTTAAGACGGTCAATTGTCCCATCAGCAGCATGCTTGATGACAAAGACCCATTTACAGCCAAAAGGAGTCTGTCCTGGAGGAAGAGAGACCAGATCCCACGTGTGATTAGCCCAGAGGGCTGTCATTTCTTCGTTCATGGCCGCCCGCCAACCCGGATGCTGAAGAGCCTCCTGCACAGAGTTAGGGACAGAAATAGAGGATATGTAGTGGCAAATTTCTGAAGCGTCGGGGACAGATGATGTAAGGATATGTAATTTGTCATTGGATGAGTTGTGGAGGCAGGAGTTGGATCAACAGGTCGCAGAGTGTTGGATGTGGAAGTTGACTGCAGCGGGGCGGCAGAACGCGGAGGTAGACAAGTGTAGACACGAAGAAATGGAGGTTTTTGGAGAACAGGAGTGTTGGTGGGAGGTGGTGGTGGGAGGTGGTGGTGGCAAGTTGGACGTAACGGGGACGACAGACGGTGGTAAAGATGATGGTTGTGAAAGAGGTGGTGATAAAGCATGGAAAAATGGTTGATCTTCCAGAAAGGTGACATCTGCCGAAACAGTCACCTTGCGGGTAGTGAGAGAGTAGCAAACATACCCTTTTTGAGTTTGGGAATAACCAATGAACATCTGTTTGGCTGCCCGAGTATTAAGCTTGTCAATGGAGGGACCAAGATGATGAACATAGCAAATACAACCAAGTATGCAAGGGGTAAGGGGGATGGTGGGGTGGAAGGAAAGAGAACACTGAAAGGGGTGGCATGATTGAGGACGAAGAAGGGGAGACGGTTAATGAAAAAGTATGTCATCGAAACACCAAAATGTCAATACGTCTTGGGAACATGCATCTGAATCATGAGGCAGCGAGCAACATCAAGAAGATGTTTATTTTTGCGCTCAGCTACACCATTTTGTTGAGGAGTATAAGCACATGAAGTCTGATGAATGATGTCAAATTCAGAGCAGAGATTATCGAACTCATGACTCGTGTATTCACGAGCATTATCCGACCGGAGCATCTTCATTTTAGCGGTAAACTATGTGTGAGTCTCCAGAATGAACGCACAGAATACACTAGGAAGCTCGGAGCGATCACGAAGCATAGCCAGATCATTCGAGAGTAATCATCAATAAACTTGATAAAATAGCGATAACCAGACACACTTGCTATTTTATAAGGGTTTCAAACATCAAAATGTACTAGCATAAATGGAGCAGAGCTCCGGGTACAATGAGAAGAAAAGGAAGAACGATGTTGTTTCCCCAAAATACCGGAATCACATGTAAAAGCAACAAGCGGAATATCAGGAAGAGCCTTTTGGAGAACTGGAAGAGGTGCATGCCCAAGACGTCGATGTCAGTCAACCGAGAATACGGAGGAGAGAATGGTAGGGGAGATATCAAGAATGTAGAGCTCGTTGTGCAGTCGTCCTTTACCAATGATACTATGCATCCTGCGATCCTGCATCAGAAAAGAAGAAGAGGTGAATGTGATAGAACAATCCAAATCAGCAGTGAGGCGACTAACAGAGAGCAAAATGAAGGGGCAGCCCGGTACATGGAGAGCCGAGCGAAGAGAAATATTGGGATTAAGAGATATATCAATGGAGTTGGAGACAGAAGCTACGGTGATAAACTTTGGATGTGGAGAATCCGAGTATCGAGGTGGCTTCAGGGAGGTAATATGGTGAGTAGCACCGAAATCCACTATCCAGTGCAGACCAGTGGAGAGACAAGTGATACCTTCATTAGAGATGGAGGCAACATAGGCAAGCGAGTTGTGAAGCAACCCTTGAAGTTGTTGGAGCTGAGACAGGCTTCATCAAGAACAGCACGCATGGCGGAGGGGTTGTGGGTAGTGGCAGCAGCAGTTGGACGAGCAGGAAGACCATGCTTACGATAACATCTGGCCTCTAGGTGTCCATCTCTGCCACAGAAGGAACACTTAGGCCGGGGACGGCCACCGCAACCTCTCCCCCAGGAGCCTGTTCGTCCTCCACGGGTATGTGTAGGTAGCAAAGGTGCGGGAGTGTGCTGGAGAAGGGTCGGTGATGGAGCGCCAATAGCATCCGGAGGCGGTGAAACCTTTAACAGCATGAAGCACACATAAGAGAAGGAATAGTAGGAGAGGAGAGGACCTGTGCTCGAATACTGTGAAGATGAGGTAGAACACGAGCCATGAACATGGCAATACTAACAGCTTCCATTTGAGCACATTGGGCAGCTAGATCAGTAGTCGGTGGCTGATGTTGAATCTATGCTTCAACTAATGATTTGGATCGAACAACAAAGGAGGTTAAGTCAACAGCGCTGCCAGAGTCCAGGGGCTGAATTTCAGTGATGATGTCATACAAATGCTGAAGATTGTCCTTGTCAGAGTAAAGGGAATGAAGCTCATTCCACATTGTCTTGGCCGTCTCGTGGTACATGGTCATGCGGTAAGGTTCGTCATCAAGAGAGTTGAGGAACCACGCCTGAACACGACCATCATTACGAAGCCAGTCATCAGTAAGAGCAGAGGGCACAGCTTGAGTTAAATGATGCAAGAGTCCCTTGGACTGAAGAACACGGTGAACATAGTGAACCCACTCAACAAAATTTTTCTTGTCGGTAGAGAAATTATGGTCATTCTCAACTCATCACGGAGTTCAGGAGCGGAGACCAAGCGGGCTTGAGGAGAAGAATCAGTAGAGGAGTCCATGATAACACAATCAGGCGGACAGGAATAAAGGCACAACGGACAGACCACCAAGCGTCTAGAAAGACCACCAAGCGTCTAGCAAGACACAGCGGCTAAGCAGGCACAGCAAACAGACCACCGTGGACAAGAATAGAGGAAGCAGCAGCAAGCCTGGCGGACTGGCAATACACAGGTGGCAAGTGAAGCAGCGGCTAGGCAAGACCACAAGATCTGGCGGATATAAGGAGAGAGCAAGGCAACCAAGAGCGGCTAACCTGGTGTCCGAAGTGAAGCGGGCTAACTGGCAAGGCCGAGACGGACTGAGGAGCGGCGGATAGAAAGATACCGCGGCAGATAGAGAGGAGGAAACGGCGGCGAATCACGCGAATACTGGCAAGCGAGTAGAGTAGAGAAGAGCGGAAAGGGCAGAGAACCTCGCAGCGGGTAGAAGAGCTCGCAGCGGCTAGGCGGGTTCGCAGCAAGCATAAGAGCTGTGATTAGAGACCGAGCAGCACGCGACGAGCGAGCAAAGGGGAATCAATCCGCGGCTAACAGAGAATACCAAGCGGCAAGGAAGAGAGATCGGCGGATAGAGCTCGCAACGGATCAAGTAAATATAGCGCAGTGGATAGAACGCAAACCGCGGCAAGCAAAGGAAAGAGGACTCAGGGAGAGCATAGAGAGCAGATCGCAGCGAACACACTCCAACGGCAAGCACAGAAGAAACGCGGTTAGCAGCGGTACAGGTCGCGGCAAGGGAAGACCGCGGCGAACAAAGACTAGACCAGACCTCCGACTGCGGTTAAAGAGACAGACCGCACGAACAGATACTAGACCAGCCCGCAGCAATTAAAGAGGAAGACCGTGCGATCAAGAAAGAGCGGTTGTGGCGGACATAGCAGGCCACACCCAGCAGGATAAGTAGTCCGCGAGACTAAATCGAGCGGGTAGGAGGGACGCCGAACCAGGCAGACCGCTCGAAGTCACAGAGCGCGACAAGATAAGAAGGTACGACCCAGCAACCAACAACTATAAAACCGGGGAGAGCCAAGAGAAAAACACGGAGGGAGGAGCTTGAGAAGGCCGCGGACACAAGCACGCAGTCCGCGCGACAGTAAGAAGAGAGAGACCGCAAGAGAGAGGCGTACAGTCAATCCAGCTAACTGCAGAACACAGGAGGCCGCGAGGAGCTGGGCGGTTACAAAAAAACAGGCCGGATCTTTGGCTTTGATACCATGTGGAAACCTTGTATATCATTCTTCAATGTACAAAAATGAGTATCAATACATTTATATAGGGAAAGAAGAGAGAAATTTCAATTTCAAGATGTGGGATTATTACAAGTAGATGAAGAGGGCCTATAATGGGCTCCTTTATGGGCCTTTACATTATTGTTTTCTAACAATACTTAATTAGAAAAAATAATTAACATCAAATTAATAAATGAAATTTATTATGAAATATATATATAATTATAATATTACAATCCGACATTTTGAAATGTCCTCCATAAATTCCCCGCAGTCCGACATCCGATATAAAAAACTCAAATCAACATGAGTCTGACATCTACAACCTTGATACCGAGTGCTTCATCATCCTCCAACACGGAGTCTCCATCGCTTCTCGGGGCACACATTCGGACCCTTTTCGGGACCCACTTACGCAACTAGAAGGCTTCCCGCCTCCACTCCGTTCATATGATGTCCCTTCCTTCAACGACACTAAGCTCATAGGATGGATTACCCATGCAAAACAATTTTCCCTTGGATGACTACATCGACGAGTTCATTTCCTTGGCAACGCACATTCCTGGCTTACCGTCAAATCACTGCTTGGGCTTCTTAATGCAGGGGCTCCTCCCACATATCTGGTCCCTCCATTGCACTCACAATCCCAGGACGATTATTGATGGCATGCATCCAGCCCTCTTGGTGGAAGCGGACTTCAAGGTCACCTCCATCAATATCGGCCAACCGCCGGGGAGTTCTACACCCCCACTGAGTATCTAACCTCCCCCATCCTTTCGGCCACCACTCCAAGCGCATACCGCCCCAGTCGTCGAACGACCCCCAGATGACCAACCACGAGTATCACGATCTTCACACCAGGGCCTCTGTTTTTGTTGTAAACAACCTTACTCACCGACTCATAATTGTCCTCTGAAGGAGGTCTGCAATACCATTGGAGAGGAAGACCCGAAATTCACCCTTGGGGATTTTTAGGTCATGGAGGGCAATGATTCACCTAATGTCATGGGTCCCCCTGCACGTCTACATCGTCTCGAACTTCTATGCTCTGCGGGTGGCGGCACTGCTAGCCCCCTCACTATGACGCTCACCGGTTCCCTGGTTGGCTCTCCCCTGGAGGTGTTGACTGAAAGTGAGGTCAGCCAAAATTTCATCTCCTCGCACTTGAGCTATAGCTCAACACTCGGCCATCTTCTTCCCCACCTCTCGTTGTTTGCTTGGGCGACGGTCGCCGCACTACCATTGGGGGCCTTTGTACGAACCTGCACATAATTGTGGGCCCCTATCCTCTCCATGCAAATTTATACTCTTGTGAGCTCGATGGCCTTGACGTCATACATGGAGTCGCATGGCTTCGTACACTCGGGAACGTGCAACTCAACTAGGCCTACGTGGCGATGCACTTTTCTCAGGTGGGAGTCCTTTTCCTCTTGGTTAGGGAGGGGTCCTTTTCCCATCTATTGACGACACCTCATCTTTCTTGGCAGCATGCGCCAGTAGATTCTGTCACATACCTGTGGCGCGACATCAAGCCGACCCACCAGGCCGCCCCTGCACCATCCCAGGCACAGTGTGTCCTGTTAGTTGCTTTTTCCTCGAGGACAACGAATTTTTGAAAGAGTGGCATTTTTACAAAGATGGAAACAAAGGACGAGGAGACGGGGACACGACGCAAATGTCAACGTCGGGACCAAGGCGACGACGATACGAATCCCAATACAACGACAGACGCTTGCAAGTAGAGCGCACGGACTTAGCGCACCCCTCAACTTTATTTGTTATTATCGCACTTGTATTTCGGGCGGTGGGTTATTTATTGTTTGCCCTTGAGTATCTTAGAATTAGGTATTATATATGTCTATGCGTGTATCTCATTGGCACTATCTTGGAGTAAGATCACTTTTAGAAAAGCCCTAGGGGCTAAAATCCTTCTCTTTTCTTCTTCCTCCTTCCTCTCGATTCCTCCCTCGCCTCCTCTTCAACCTTAGTATCTAATAAAGACCCCTACCTAGTTTAACAACAATTCAAAAGCTAGCGACACTTGTGACATGAAGCAAACTAAGCAACAGTAAATAAATTGGTACATAACAGGTAATATCTAAAATACACTGCGGAAAAATTAAATACATGAGCTAAGGTTAAAGAAGTAACTCAAATTCTGATTCATAGAGCCAATTAGAAATGAACATTTCAAAGAATCTGAATAACCGAAAATCTCAAACAAGTATGATAAAATTTTAGTTCATATATATTTGATTCATTAAACTAAACTGAAAGAAAAACTAAATGTGCAAATCCTCGAAAGCTTATCCTAGGCATATTTCCTGACTTGTGACCCTTGAAAAGAAATGTCCGAAGACGGGGTCAGCCCAACTGGTTTGAAGAAAAATTCTCTAAGTGACACTAAAATAACTTAGATAAAATGTGCATGCATGTTTTAAATAATATTTTATGCTAAAAATGTCTATTATAGGTCTATGCACGCTTTTCTATAAAAATAACATTGAATATAAATGTCTTTTCTATTACTTAATTGTATACTAATTTTTTCTCCAATTTCAGAATCATTAGAGTATAGGGATACTAACTTGCATTTGGAATTGAGATGTCATATATCCTCTTTTTTTCTTATTCTTTGTGAAATAAATTTTTACGCATAATCTCGTGATTCGAGTCCTCAATGGAGAAAAAAGGTGCCCTAGTGTGACTCGATCACGGACACGGACTCACATCTAATAATTTTTCTATGGGGGGTCAACTCTCCAAATTGAGGCTCATATGGTCTGTTACGCCCTATGAGTAAAATAATGTCTCTATCAATCACAAGAGGAAACCTCGATCATGCCTCTTATTTATGTTCTCATTGTGGCCGACATGAATAACAAAAAAGAATACCCGCTTAAAGCCACTAATCTTAAATATTTCGTTAATTTTTTATCTTTTATTAGTAGTTTGCATGATTAATCTTAAGGGAACATTTGCATAAGATTTCAATCTTAAACTATGAACTCCATCATGTTTATGCCCTGTGGCTTATCTTAATGTTAATGACATCAACACGATAAATTAGCTATATTATGATTTTCACTTTCCATGATTTCTATATACAAAATACTTAATTTTTGCATTCGTAGAATTAAGACATTTTACTTGTGATTGTAAGGAAATTGCATAATGAATTTCTTACATTTTAATCCACTTTATTTGTATCATTGTAACACAATCTTTAAACTATAAATCACTATTTTCATTGATTCATAAGATGTGATTTTAATAATTGCATGCATTATTCCATACTTCTTAATATGGTAAAAATTGCATGGGAGGCAATCATTCATAAATCTACATGATATGTCTAATTAAAAAGAATAAGATTTTTTTACCTCAATGTTACAACATTCAGAAACACGACGTGCAGGTATGACTCCACTAATTTACTTTGAAGCCAAGCAACAATATTAGAGATCTACCGCCCAGGAATGTGTTTCTTCCTTTAAGGTTTCTCTGAACCACAATAATAAAATCATAAGCGAAAAGGAAAAATAATTAACATTAAAGCAAAAGAAGAAGATTAGCACTTACCACATCAACCCGAGTTAACCTAGATTGGGCGGCAAAGGCTCTATTTGTTTGTGCGTTTCGCAGCTCCGTTTTGGACAAACGCCGCCAGAAGGAGGGTAAACAAATGAACCTATGGCGGCGTTTGCTTCGTTTCCACCCACCCGCCTTGAGAAACGCCCCAAAAAGCTCCATTTGGAGCAGCCACCTCCCCCCTCGAGTTCGAACTCTTTGTTTTCACCTGCCGGATCGATCCGCCACCGCCGAACCAAATGGAGCCTAAGAGTGTTGTAGAACTGAAAGTTGTACAGCAAACATTGATTTCAATGATCCGGCGATAGCTAGAGGAGGGAAAAGGAGGATCTCTACATCTTAGAAAACGCAAACTTAACATCATAAAGTTGTCGAATTTTTTACCCCAACGATGAAACGCTAAGACGTGATGCGGAGGCGTGATTCTCTAAGTTCCTCAATGAATACGAAGAATTCTTCTTCGGCAAACAACAAAATCCTTCTCCTTCTCCAATTCTCACAAAACCTAAGACAATTAATATTAAAACAAAACATATCTCAATTCTAGTCTATTGGGGCCGACTAAAATTGAAGAGGGATATTTCCCCAACGAAAGAAAATAGAAAACTAGAAGTCAGCGGGAAAAAGAGGGAGATGAGTATTACCTTTGCTATCAATAGGGAAGAAGAAGAGCGCAAATCCAGATAAGACAAAGCCTAGGATGACTGGATGACTTCAAACTCGTTGGAATCGGCCAAAGATACAACATAATGAGTTCATTTCAAGGGTCAATTGTTCTCTGTTGGAAACCAACGAACAAAGGACTATGAGGAGGCGTCAACAACCACAGAAGAAGCGTAGTTGACGACTCGAGGTCGACGACTTGGTTGAAGCAGGGAGGAGAGGTCATCGACATCGTGGATACTAGAGGAGATGGTGTTGAGGTCGAGCGCTGGGAGGGGCGCACTATCAAGCAGATGCAGCCATCCCATTTCCTCGGTTGACGAAAACCATAGCAAAAGGAGTGTCGATTACGTCTGGAGGGGGACCAGTTTGTGTGAATGAAAGCAAAGGCTTTGGTTCCCTTATGTAGAACTGTAGGGTTACGATAATCCCTGACTAATAAAATTTCGTTGACAATTAAAAATGATTAATTTATAAAGGGATGCTCACACTGACTACTAAAATGTGCATATCGGGTAATTCCTTATTAAACTAGAATTATTTTGTTAATTAATTGACTACCAAGTGTTAAAGCGCGTGCATATCCCAATCGGCAGCGGAGGTTGTAACCCTAGTGCGACCCTGAAATTAAAGTCATAAATTAAATTTAGAATTTTGGTTGTTACACAGGATGTTCATGCCTCGCGCGACAACGAACAGAACAGAACTAGAGAACGGAGAGGCGGCGACGATTCTCAAAACCGAGCTCATCGTCGAAGCCTGAAGTCATCTCCAACCTCCAGTTCCTGCATTGACACCTCTTCCTCTAGCCCTAGCAAACCGAAAGTCGCAAACCCTAGCTCCGACAAACTGGTACTTCAAGTCCACTAACATAATGCAGTATAAATATGAGGTATATGTTGACTTGTACGCTCTTAACTTTTTAGTTAAGGTTTGAGCCATCTTTAGTTCTTTACTAATACGATGGCTCAATTTTCTAGTGGTGATAGTTTACCAAATCTCCTTCTATTATTGGTTCAATGGACTCGGAAAGCTATGGAAAAAATTCTTACAAGTACATGTTGATGCATTAAGTTCGGGTTCTTGTTATATTTTTGTTTATATTTTAATTAAAGTCATTCTGTTGTCTTGTATATGTCTTCTTTCTCACTAGAACCGAGAACTGAACCGAACGGTTTGGATTCAAATCTATACTTTAGGACCATGGGTCGGTTTCGGTTTAAAAAATTTGGAACCAAACTGATGCAGGACCGGCGTCACACCAGCCCTGCCACCTGGCGCCTGGAGTCACACCAGCGCCTGGAGTCACACCAGCCCAGGAGGCCCACCATGGCGTCGCAACATGGCGGCTTTAATCAGGCCCGCGGGCCGTACACCCCAACCCATATCCGGGGCCCACCACGGGCATGCGGAAGGTTGTTGACGAGGTCTCGATCGCAAGACCTCCCCCTTGATAAGATGCTTTCAGGCAAGCATCTTATCAAGGGGGAGGTCTTGCGATCGAGACCTCGCCAACAACCTTCCGCATGCCCGTGGTGGGCCCCGGAGATGGGTTGGGGTGTACGGCCCGCGGGCCTGATTAAAGCCGCCATGGTGCGACGCCATGGTGGGCCTCCTGGGCTGGTGTGACTCCAGGCGCCAGGTGGCAGGGCTGGTGTGACGCCGGTCCTGCATCATAAAAGTGCACTTTTATGATGCAGGACTGGCGTCACACCAGCCCTGCCACCCTGTCTGGCGTCACACCATCAGGTGGCCCACCATGGCGTCGCACCATGGTGTCTTTAATCAGGCCCGCAGGTCGTACACCCCAACCCATCTTCGGCCCCACCACAGGGACGATAGGTTGTTGACGAGGTCTCGATCGCAAGACCTCCCCCTTGATAAGAAGTCTTCCGGTAGACTCTTATCACCAACTGAGCCGCGGCCCGCGGGCCTGATTAAAGACACCATGGTGCGACGTCATGGTGGGCCCCCTGATGGTGTGACGCCAGGTAGGGTGGCAGGGCTGGTGTGACGTCGGTCCTGCATCACAAACAATATGGGTCAGTTCTTAATTTTGGGTGGAACCAAAGCGATCTAATCCAAGTTGCACCCCTAATTCTAACGTTGAATGGGAAAGTTACCGAGATGTAGAACTAAAGTTCAAACGAACTTCATTAGCTAATGAAGATAAGGCTATATGTAAGAAATTTGCCTTAAAGTTCTCTTTTTAACGATACTACATGTGCGTATTCATCTTCGATTATTCCACGTGATGAATGTGATTCCCTGAGAAAGGAAATAGAAGAATTTTTGTTAAATTAGAATGCACTCATAAGAAAATTGTTGATTTATGAAATTTTAATGGCAAGTTAGATGTGTAAACATAGAACATAGTACTAGTCAAAAGAACTTTAAAAATAGATGCATGTTTTTGTAACTATAACTGAAACCATGGTCATTATTTTGTAATTATTACTCGTAACACTAAATTGAAATCCTCGTTAATCATTTAGTTGCATAGCACCAGTGTTCGGGCATGTGCTAGTCTAAAGTCATTGTAACGCGGGAAGTAGGGCTGATATCGAGTCGAGTTCGAGCGATTTTGACTCGGCTCGAAATCGAAATTTTCAACTCGAACTCGGCTCGAAATCGAAATTGATTTTGAGTCGAGTCGAGCTGACTCGATTTTGAGTCGGCTCGAAATCGAATCGAGTCGACTCGAAATCGAATCGGATCACCTCAAAACCGAATCAAATCGACTCGAAATTGAGCAATTTTTTGTTTTATTCCTATTTTGCTAAAAATTAAATTGAGAAATCTATAACTTTAGCAAATGAAACACTTAAATTCTAAATTTTTTTTATTTATATTTAAATTTCCTTATTTTTAATCTTAAAATAAAAATATATTAATAAATACATAATTTTTTTAATTAATTCAAGTTGATTCGAATCATATTTCGAGCGATTCAGGGCTGGCTCGAAATCGACTCGAAATCAAATTCGAGTCAAATTGAATCGACTCAAATTGAGTCGAATCAATTTTAACCGATTCCGATTCGGCTCAATTTTCGAACGATTTTCGAGCGACTTTCGAGTTTCGAATAATATGCTCAGCCCTAGCGGGAAGTAGTGTGAGAATGATGGTGCCTACACGCTAAGGCAAACCTACGTGGTTGTGTGGAATGAATGTTATCAAGCTCAATCAAAAGATGTGTGCATGCTTTCAAAAAATTATCCGGAATCAAATTATAGCAACGATAATTATAAGCGGCTATCAAATCAACACAGTGTTTAGAATAATTTGTGCGTGTATAAACAAACAACCAGACTCTTTTCATAAGTGGTACTTTCTACTACACCTTTTACAAATGAACTCATAAGAATCAAGGAAATGTGACAATAGTACCAGTGTACCACAAGTTCAATCACCAAACAAATATAACATGTTCATTCCATAATCAATAAAGAAAAGTGAAACACACTACCAAGATATACTCACAAGCGGAGGAATCTGGAGGCAGGTGGTGGAGAAACGGCGGCACCAATGGAGGAAATGTGGGAGAAAGCCAACAACCCTTCTGCAATTGTCTCAAAACTAAAGATCGAGGACTGCAAAGGGCTCCAGAAATAAGAACTTCTGTTGCAATAATAAACAATATCAGAACTAATAGGAGGTATGAGTAGAGGTATTGCTGGATTGGGTCTTCATGACAGGAGGGGGGCAGAAATGTTGAACTGAGAAATGTTGGTAGATGGAATACAGAAAAGGCTTGGATTGGCTTGGCTTGGCTGGAAGTTATGGGAGGAGACAATTAGGGTTGGTGGTTCCACGACATAATAGGGGAAGGGCGGAAGAAGAACAGTAATTGCACGGGCTAGGGCTGCTTGCAGGCAGGGGAGGGTGACGTGAGATGGCGCTGGAAGATGATGTGTGGCTTCTGTCTCACTGACGAGTAGAAATCGAATGAAGAATGTGCTCGTCGATCTGCGTAGGAGGAGATGCCTTGAACGGCAGAGAGTTTGCTATATGCGACAGATCCCAGTAGTCGGAGCCGAGGAAGATGACGGGTGTGGCAGTGTAATTGGTGGCAGTTAGCGGAAGTGGAGTCGTTGGAGGCTGACGAAGAAGTGATCGAGCAGGGGAGGCTTTTCCGGCAGAGATGTCGTCGCGTATTCCATTCCTTACGTCGATGAAGGGGAAGATGTACGTCGATGAAGGGGAAGATGTACGTCGATGAAGGGGAAGATGTACAGTGCAATTGCGGTTTTCTGCTTGTACTAGATGAAGATAAATGGCGGCCACTGAGATCGTGGGTGGGGAAAAACAATAATATTTGGAGAAATAGAAAAGGACCGGGACAACAAGGAATAAACCAAAAATTTCAAGTAATGAATCGGGACGTCGAACCCCGGGGTCATGTGGCATCGCACCACGATTGATTGTTAGATCTGGATTCGCTCACAAATCAACAATCATTGTAAGCTGCAGTACCCACACATATTTATAACAAGAGGGGGCGGTTGGGCACCCTGCGTGAACGACTATGATCGTCTGTTACGTCTGGTGTCCTAAAACACTAAATACAAGCAAAAAAAATAAAAACACACAAAATGTAAAATGACGCTCCGGAAGCTCGCGGTCTCGGATCGCCGATCCGATCAATGCATCTTGGGCAAATATGCAAAAATGGATCCCGCCAAGTGGTGGCTCGATCTCCATCAAACACGAGCATGCGGTCGATCCCCATCACATTAATTGTCTGCATTTATATTTACAGTTAATTAGGTCAGTGACTCGGTGTTGATTCCTATAGTTTTTGCCTCAACGGGGTAAGGAGGCAGTATCATAATGCCTCCTTTCTTCAGATAGCTTTTTGGAGGGAGTGGTGATATAAATACCCAAACAATCGTAAAAAAACATAAACCAAATAGACACTACTTTCCTAATACGTCCCTATCCACACTAAAGTAATGGATGGAAGACGAACCTAAAATGCCTCAATTATTCAATTTGTTTGAGAGATCCAACAAACTTAGTAATACATCCTATCAAAAATGTTATATATGGAGAACTCATGGATTTGGTTGGAACTATGTTAAAATTCTGGCTGCTACAGAAATGATATCCTGACCCGACCTCAAAACATGGTTAAACCAAATAGCTAAAGATAATTGTTTTGTACTGTGATGATAAACAAACTCATATGATAGAATTTTTTTGTTTTCTATTTTTGTTATTTTGTCTTTCAATTTGATTCATATTTCTATTCTTTTTTATGCAAAAGAAAGAAAAAATATACAAGCCCCAGGTATAATTATTTTAATAGCATGCAGGGAAAAAAGATTCAATTTCCAAATTAAATTTCAGGTTGAACTACTTGTTAATGAGTAAATAGTATTACTGATTTTAATAATGAAGACGTGATAGAGCAATTAGACATCATCATCTCATTTCTTAAGACACCAAAAATGTACTAATTAAACATAAACCTTACCAACCCTCAGGAATAAAAAGAGCATCACCGGAACAAAGGTCAATCTTTTGTGAATATTCCTTTGAATTCATAGCTCTACCATGCATTGAGAAATCAGGATTTACTAGATCAATTGAACTGTAGACGAACAACCAAAACATATTAAGAGTTCTGAAGGTTAAAAATCCCAGGATAGTTATCAAATTATTTACATTTTACGATAATTACTTGGTTTTTTGTGCAAAAAAAAGTATTTGCAATTATGATCAACAACAACAAAATGTTTAAACAATTTGCAGTATGGAGAAAAAATGCAAGTGTCTATTAAGACCAAAATGATATTACCATACCTATGGTTTGATGCTTCTCCAAATATAGGCATTGGGTATAGTAAAGGAGATGCAGAAGGAGGCCATAAAACAACTGAAATACGACATTAGTAAAAAAAATCATCAGCAACTATAGCATGGGCCAACAATAAGAGAATTAGATTCAATGACATTCACATCACACAATCATTATGCTTTCCTTGCACTGGCACTAAATAAAATTTGTTTATATGCTAGCAGAAAAAAATTATAACAGAAATATAAAATTCAAATTACATGAAATAATAAATAGCCAGCTCTAAAGTAACAGAAGCAAGTCACTTATCAGGTCCCTGTGGTCGATTCCATATTATTTATTCTAGGGCATATGAGACGGAGCAGGTAGGAAAAGGTCACGAGCAAAACAGTCAATGTTGACTAAAAATTTTAGTGAGGATGAGTAAGAAAAATTTAAGACATGAGTAGCAAAAGTAATCGGGATCACGGATTGCAAGTAGGTCAATCCTTATCGGAACCCGCAAAGGTCTACATACACAAGAGGTGATGCAGGACGAATCTATAGGTGACCGAAGACGAATACTCTAACCTTAAATGCAATGCAATCAAGCACGCAACAAATGTAATGCAACCAAGCACGCAACAAATGCAATGCAACCAAGCACGCACCAAATGCAATGGATCTACAACAAACCCTAAATGAAGATGCGGACGAATGCGCGCAAGCAATCTGATGAACTTAAGACGGCTAACTCTAAACTCTAACGCAATGTTCATGAGAGATTCAATTGTACAATAATTTTTGCCGTGCAATTAATTAAACAATAATAATTTTAAAATTCACGTAAGCATCACAATTCATCACAAATATCGCAATTTAAGCGGATAATAATGCAACTAAATGAGTGTGCACTGAATTAAAATGCATCACGAATAAATAACACTCGTTAAAATAAAGAGCCAGATCAAAGTTAATGAGAGCCAAATATTACTAGCATTACATTAAAGAACTCGTACGATGTGAAAATTGAAACTAAAATGCAAACTCACTGAGTAATCAATGTCGTCAATGGGAGAAGATTTGATGGCGGTGGAAAGGTGTCGTGGATGTCGAGAAGTACGAGGCTATAGAATGACTCTTTGGAATTGTGGCAGGTGTGTGAAGGGGCTAGGAGGCAGTGGAATGGGGAGAGAAGGCTCGATTGTTGGTGTGGTTATAAAGGGTGCAGGGAGGAGGTGTGGCGATGGTGTAGGGTTGTGGGAAGGTTAACAGTGTATGTAGAGGATAGGTGTGAGGAGGGAGCAGGGTGGCAGAGAAAGATAAAGGGAAGTCCGGTGGTGGTTGTAGAGCGCGCGGAGGGAAGATGCGGAAGCAGTGGAGGGCTGAAAGAAGGTTGGCAGCAACTATAGAGGGTGCAGGGAGGGTTTGCATGGACGAAGGAGAGCTGAGGGAAGTCCGGGGGTAACTGTAGAGTGTGTGGGAAGGAGGTACGACGGCGGAGAAGGGTCGGCGAGGGTGCAGGGGAGGTCATCGATGTATGTGGAATCACACCACGGGGAGAGGGCGCGGCGGAGGAGGATCGGCGAGGGTGCAGTGGTCGTCAGTGTCTTGGAGATGCGCCACAAAGAGAGGGGATCGAGCGACGTCGCATCAGGCTCATACCCTCTACCGAGAGCTTCAGCTTATTTCTCAATCGTAATTCTTGATACCCAATCTGTTAGCTACTAGCATGACATAAGAAGGGGGAATTAGGCTAAATACATCAAATGGCCACAATCGAACGACAGATACTTTAACCTAACTATCATAATATAACTCAGAAAAGTAAAAGAAATATATATTAAATACGAAAAATCGAATCGGTCGCAATCACATACTCCGAGTGTCCATCTAACGATCCAAAAAATGTCAATCTCACAAATATCTGAATTGACGCATGATTGATCTCCATCGAGAGGCATAAGGTAGAATCGTCGTATGGACAATCCGAGCATGTGGTTGCATTCATAGTGACGACGGAATATTTCTATGTATTTTATTATTTTTATTACTTTTATTATTTTTCATATGTTTATTACATGTATTATTATAGGTCGAGGTTCTAGACAATCTAGACCTCTATAGTGATCTTATATCTTTAAATAGAGGTCAAAGGGTTGTTTTCTGGTTATAGCAAATTTTGGACCAAAATTTGGCCTCCCATAGTCATCCCACAGTGTTGATTTCATGGATCATTGATGCACCAAGCTAACTACAATCTCATCCATCCAACCATAACTACCTCTTCCTCATCCATACAATCGCCAAATAGCTACCTCTCTCCACCCATAGCTGCTCATAACTCCCTCCCACCACTCAATAACTAGCAACTACCCAAAACTACTAATATTCGATGCAACCCCTCTCTCAAAACTACCATAACTTCCTCTACTATCTATAACTACTCACTATCACATAACTACCCACAAGTTTCTCATATAACTCTGAAAAATTGACCGCCGCTACTTAAACCCTCCATAAACAGACGGTTCACCTCCTCCCTAAACTGCTCCAGAGCACTACCCATCCCCCATTCCAGGAACAGCCCAAAAGGCCAGACCCTGGAAATCCTCCCAGCAGCCTTCCTCTTCATCCCAACCGGCAGTTCAACCTCCACAGCCGGTAAATTCCCTCTGGCAGCCTTCCTCTCCATCCAGGACCCTCTCCGAACACCCGCCCTACCACTAGTTCCTGTCCAAATACAGTCCAGGCAGCAATTCCAGCACCTGGAAACATGTTTGCGGCAGCCGACACCTAGCCCGGCACTTCCACTAGTCATCGCCTGACATTCCCCAACTTCAGCTCCCTAAAACTAGTGAAAAATTGCTGCAAAGTCTGTCCCAACCCAAAATCAGTAATACTTCTAGTTCCTGGTCTCCGATTTCTTATGTAAGTTCTAGCTTGAAATCAGATTCACTTATTGTTATGTATTGGGTGAATAAATATATAATTTGGGATATTAATTTGCACTTCTTAGTCCATTCATTATTCTACTTGCAAGACTCATTCACTTACCATTTAATCTAAGCATTTTTTTACTTTAATTTGGGTAGCTTGTTTATTTAATACTCTAATATCAATTGCGATTATTTATGGATTTCATCATTAAATTCAGAATTTATTTCCATTTCATTATTGGACAAGTGCATGTGCATAACATCATTTAGACTCCCCTCGATATTACACTACACTCATCGTCATGCGCCAGTTTGGTATCAAGGCCCCAGGTTCGGGCTTAGTCTAGGATGTGTGGAGCTAGAGTCCATAAATCATTCATGGCATATCATAGTAGTCATCTAGCACAATATTATTATGACTGGGACGAGCCTCGTCTAGGTTATGGTCATTACTCATCTCCTCAACTCAAGGTTTCGGAGTCTGTTTATGCTCGACCACGGAGAGCTCCTTATAAGAGATTTGTGTTATTATATAGATCATCCTCATTCACTCTTCCATAAAGGTCTTTTTCACCTCCCATCATGGTCCAACTAAGGTAAGGATAACTACTCTTACTAGGAAGATTATTAAAAGTCACATCAGGGATGGTAATACCCGCTGTGGGGTATAAAAGAAGGGTTTCAATAACTGGGAAATTTCTAAGGAAGGATTCTTTGGCCAGTCAGTCCACTCCAAATTTCCAATTCCAAAATCCAAAGTTCCAAGATACAAGCAAAGCAATAATGTGGGGTTGATATGCCCCCACAAAATGGCAACAACATAAATAACATAAAATACAAATACTAAAATAACGAGCATGGCAAAGTCACGCCATCATCCCGCCGTCGGGTACTCACGGTCATCGTGTTGTCCTTCTTTCTTCTTGAGTACACCCTCCATGCTGTCGAAGCTCCCCCTTGTTCCGCTTCGTACTCCTCCATAACAATACTCCCATCTAGAAAAAAAATTTGTCATCAAGGCAAAACTCTGAAAATTGAGCGCGAAAGTTGTCCTGGTCCACCCATGTGGCGTTGGAGGGAGGTTGTTGTTGCCAAGCCACCAAAACCTGCTTCCGACCGCGACCATCCACTGTGACGTTCTTGCGGTCCAAGACCGAACCGAGCAAGTAAATCGTGGAGCCATTTGAGATCATATTCGGTAGAAGCATCTCCTCAACGGAGTGATCTCTCACCACTCGCTTGATCTGAGATACGTGAAACATTGGGTGGATCCGATAAGAGGCGGGGAAACGAAAGCAGTAGGCCACCTTGTCGATGCGGGCAATCACCTTAAAACAACCGTAGAACGAGCGGAGAGTTTCACGTGGCCCCGATGAGCCACCATAGTTTGGCGGTAGGGTTGTAGCTTGACGAAGGCCAAATCCCCAACTTGAAACTGGACATGTCGGCGGTGCTTGTTGGCGTGGAGAAGCATCTTTTGTTGGGCCTTGGGGAGGTGGGTCTTAAATATCCTGAGATTTTCACCCTGTTTCATAAGCTGAGTGAGCACGTCCCCGACGAGACACTCCCCGGGGAGGTATCGGACAATGGTGGGCGGGGGTTGGCCGCAGACCGCCTGGAATGGGGTCATGCCAGCGGAGTGATGGAAGGAGATGTTGTAAGAAAATTCTGCACATCCAAGCCACTTGCTCCAATCTCATGGTCAGTCAGAGGTAATGCACTGTAAGCAGGTCTCCAGACAACGATTCAGGACCTCAAATTGGTCGTTTGTTTGAGGGTGATAGGTTGAACTCATCCGCAGTCGCGTGCCTTGGAGCTTGAATAGCTCCTGCTAGAAGGTGCTCATGAAGATTGGATCTCAATCGCTAACAATCGAATGCGGAAACCCATGAAGTAGCACAACTCCGGTGATGAAGGCGGCCGCCACTACTCCGGTGATGAATGACAAGAATCAGATATTTGTCTGTCACAGTGGCCTTGTTGATGGCACGGTAAACAGGTAGTCCAAGCAAAAATGCTCGAGAAAGGGCTTGCGTTGGGATGTATCAAGCCCATTGTAAGCATGTCAGAGACTAGCCTCTCGATCTCATCCTTCTAAACATGCTCATATCGATATGGGCGAACTGAAATGGCGTGAACGCTATCCTACGGCGGAATACAATGATCAGTCGGTCGTGAGGGAGAAAATCCTGGTATGGCCTCGAAGACGGAAGCGAAGGTCCGTAGGAGATTAGATATCTCAGAGGATAAAAGAGTTGGCCCGAGTGGAGGGACGTCCGCCTCCTTAGTGCAAATTTGCCACAGTAGTGTGTGAAAGTCAACTGAATGAGTGCAGTCGGTCGCTCGAGAGGAGACAGTGACTCATTGAAGGGAGGCATCGCCGAATAGTATGCAGGGGTGGTTGATCCGCTGAAAATTCATGCATATAGTAGCCAAGTCATGGTTGATGTCGCCCAAGGTCTGCAACCATGAAATTCCAAGAATCACATCCACCCCTACCAGGAGAAAAACATAAAAAAACTGTGAGTGCGTTGTAATCCCCCAACTGAAACGGAAGGTTGCGGCATGTAAGTTCTAGTTTGAAGTATGTTTCACTTATTATTGTGTATATGGTGAACAAACATAGGATTTGGGATATTAATTTGTACTAATTTGTCCATTAATTGTTCTACTCACAAGATTTATTCACTTACCATTTAAACCCAACATTCTTAAATTTAATTCAGCTAGCAATGGCATGTTTATTAATACTCTAATATTAATTGTGCTTGCTTGTGGATTCTTTATTAAATTCAAAATTTATTGTTATTTAATTGTTGGACAATTGCACGTACATCGCACCATTTAGACTCCCCTTGATACTACACTACACTCGCTACATTTGTCGTGCGTCAAAAAGGGGAAGGGGAAGGAGAGAAAAACCACACAATAGAGAGACAAAAGTGGGTAGAAATTCTTAAGTGGATTGCTCCTAATAAATCCTTCAAGACTCTATTTTTAAATTATTATTGATTTAACTCAAACACCACCCACCAAAATGCAATCTTTTTAAATTTTAATAATATATCCTGGTTATCATACTGGTTATCAACAACAACATTCAAGCCTTTATCCCACTATAGTGGGGTCGGCTATATGGATCCTTTGTTGCCATTATACCCTATCTTTTGTCATAATCTCACTAATGCCTAAGTACATCATGTCTTTCCTTACGGTTTCATTCCAAGTCTTTATTGGTTTACCCCTCCCTCGTTTAACATGCCTAGTGACTAGACTCTCACAACGCCTAACTGGTGCCTCTAATGGTCTCCTTTGTACGTGTCCAAACCATCTTAGACGAGCTTCTCGCATCTTCTCTACAATTGGTGCTACTCCTGTCTTATCTTTGATACTTTCATTCCTAATTTTATTCAATCTCGTGTGTCCACACATCCACCTAAGCATTCTCATCTCCGCAACTCCCATTTTTTGCTCATATACACAATTCACTTCCCAACACTCAGAACCATAGAGCATCACGGGTCTAATTGCAGTACGGTAAAACTTGCACTTAAATTTTAGTGGTACTTTACGATCACATAAGATCCCTGACGCGCCTCTCCACTTCAACCAACCCGCTTGGATTCCATGTGTCACATCTTTATCAATACCTCCGTCTTTTTGAACTATCGATCCAAGATATTTAAAACACTCACTACGGGAAATATCTTTATCACCCAACTTAATAACGAAGTCATTTGTCATTCTTATCCTGCTAAATTTAAGCTCCATATACTCCGTCTTTGCCCTGCTCAATCTAAAACTCTTCTTTTCTAAAGTATCTCGCCAAGATTAAAGTTTTGTGTTTCCCCCCTCGCGCGTCTCATCAACCAAAACGATATCATCCGCAAACAATAAACACCAAGGTATTGCCTGTTGGGGTTACCATACTGGTTATCACAAAATAAAATTTCTAAAATAGAAGAGTTTTAGTTAAATGATGAAAAACAATGAGCGGATTAGATTACTATCTGAAATGAATAAAAACAGACACTTCTGATTCTGAATAAGACAATTTTTGGAAGATGTTTGAAATTGTAGTCAAGTGTTAAACAAAATATCTAAATGGGAAAGCTCTGAAAATACTATAGGTTGTTTACTAAACAGCTAAATTGAAAGTGTCCAAATTATAACTAATAATCAGGCATCCATCATATGAAGCATTTTTTATTGATTTTGCCAGTTCTATGAAGCAAATGCTGCAGCTTGTTTCAAAACCCAAGAATTCTGGGAATTCTGCTTACTGCCCTTAGATCAAGCAAGATAAGTGTAAATAACTTAAGCAAACAGCATTATAAGTTGACTCTATATTAGAGGTACTTATTCCATTTATTTTTGTTAGAAAAGTCCATGTAAAGGCTCATGTTTGTGGCTCATTTAGTATTTTATTGTTTCTCTTTATACATTAGTCTCACACCTTGTATAGGGGACTCCACTCTCATTCTCCCTCCTATATATATGTATTCATACATTGTATTTGATAACGAAAAAGTAAAGACCAGGTTCAGTTTTTTTCTACATGGTATCAGAGGGAGATTTCGATCCTCCGACCTGTTGGTTATGGGCCCACCACGCTTCCGCTACGCTTTGAATTTGGAATTATTCACTAGACGTCGTGTGTCTATACCCCCCAACAAAACGGCATTGTTGAACGTAAAAATGGACATCTTCTCGACGTTGCTCGGCTCTTCATGTCCCGGGCTCCCCGTTTAATTTACTTTTTGTCAGTCGTCTTACTGTCGATTTGAATTGCTCTATCACATTCACACCTTCTTTTGGTATATGTTGATGACATTTTAATTACAGGAGACGATTCAAAGGGAATACAAGTGGTCAAACAGCATCTTAGTTCGGTTTTTCAAACAAAAGATTTGGGGAACCTTCGATACTTACTTGATATTGAGATCGCAAGACGTCCTGATGGACTTGTCCTCTCACAACAGGAATACTGTCTCGACCTTCTTCAGGATGCTGGCTATTCTGGATGCAAGTCGATTACACTCCGATGGATGTCAATCACAAGTTGTGTGCACATGCTTCTGATGCAGATTTTCTTCTACCAAATCCAGAATACTATCGTCGACTCGTTGGAAAACTTATTTATCTAACGGTCACGAAATCAGACATATCCTTTGTTATTGGGGTGGTCAGCTGATTTTTGCATGCTCCTCGGATGTCTCATCTATAGGTCGTTGAGCGCATCCTGAGATATCTAAAAACAACGTCTGGTCAAGGGCTGGTATACAAAACCTCTTCTACTCCCACATTGGTGGCATATTCAGATGCAAATTATGTTGGTTCCTTGGACGATCGACGGTCCACCAGTGGATTTTGTACCTACTTTGGAGGTCACCTTGTGACCTGGCGCAGTAAGAAACAAGTTGTGGTTGCTAGATCTTCAGCTGAAGTTGAATACCGGTCGATGGCGCCAGTTGTCTCTGAGCTTACGTGGCTTGAAAGTCTCCTCGATGATCTAGGAGTAAAACACCTTTCACCTGCTACCTTACTATGTGACAGTCTAGCTGCTATACACATAGCGAAGAATCCAGTCTTCCACAAAAAAACGAAACACATTGAAGTGGACTGCCACTTTGTTAGGGAGAAAGTTCAAATGACGAAGCTAGAATTGAAGCATGTTTCGGGTACTGAACAAGTTGCTGATCTTCTCACGAAAGCCCTACCGAGTATCCTATTTTTCCAGTACCTATCCAAGTTGGGTGCCTACGACTTGTACGCTCCAGCTTGCGGGGGAGTGTTAGAAAAGTCTATGTAAAGGCTCATGTTTGTGGCCCATTTAGTTTTTTATTGTTTCTTTTAATACATTAGTCTCACACCTTGTATAGGGGACTCGTCTCTCTTCCTACCTCCTATATATATATATGTATTCATACATTGTATTTGATAACGAAGAAGTATAGACAAGGTTCAGCTTTTCTCTACAATTTTCATTTTTTTCCTTGGATTTTTTAAAATAATGTCAAACAGTTTATTATTCAATTTTTCATTTAATAAAAATAGGAAGATATTCTTATATATAAAATAAAATCATTTGTTTCAAGAAAAATCCCAAAATGAATGTGGCTCAATCAAAATTTTGATAATGTTTCAGGTTGCAAACCTAATCATGTACGTGTCTATTAGATGCCCTACCCCAAACCCTTCACGTGACCACCACATTACCATGCTCCAAAGCGCATGGGATAGGATTATGGCACAAGTTAATAAAGAAATAGACTGGGTTGACTACCAGTCCTGGGATGCATCAGCTGATAACAGAAAATAAAACACTTCATTTCAAAGAGATATGACAAGGAAACCAGCTTATAAGATGACCAAACTAAAAATGCATCAAAGCATTATTTTTAATATGATTTATAGTCATATTCATAAGGGTGACTAATATGATTTATACACAGTATTAACAAAAATTATTTGGTCTACTAATAAAAGTGTAATTATGTTGTTAAGTTTAAACATACTTCTAGTATTATTATAATTTTAATTTGAGTGGCTCGGTGGCCAGCAATGGCAGGGACAGGGGCTTCAGATAATAAATCGGCTTATAAGCCTGCCCTTAATCTATTGTGGTAAGCTTCTCAAAACCCAATCATAAATATATTCAATTAGGACTTTCAGAGAGTTGGGCTCATGAAAGACGCCTAGCCAACCAGCCCTAATTGGAACTTCTAAAACACGAATATGAAAAGACACGATGTCATTAAAAATGTTACAGAAAAATAATAATTTGGTAGCTTGCTCCAAAAAAACAAAGCAAGATACTCTCTCAGTAACTAAAGAAGGCAATACTATAGAACCCAGTAACAAAAGAAAGCAATACTATAGAACCCAGTAACAAAAGAAAGCAATACTATAGAACCCAGTAACAAAAGAAAGCAATACTATAGAACCCAGTAACAAAAGAAAGCAATACTATAGAACCCAGTAACAAAAGAAAGCAATACTATAGAACCCAGTAACAAAAGAAAGCAATACTATAGAACCCAGTAACAAAAGAAAGCAATACTATAGAACGGTAAAAAAAGAATGATGCAAGCGAAATACCAACCTTGTTTACAACCAGAAACTATGCAGAGTAGATTATGGTGTGGATCATAATGTGAACTAGACCTAGAACAAGCCCTATTCATCCACAAGTTGATAGATGCTAATGGTTTGTTCCCCAGTAAGCTAGGCTGCACCATTAAAATATGAGATGAAACAACTTTAACATGTTCAGAATATGTAGAGAGTGAATACCAAGCTTAAATAATTTTATTACTTCACCCTTACAATATAAGTATTTGTACATATATATAGGAGAGAATGAAATCTTAGATCCAAACCAAGACGTGGGTTTAATAACATGAGAGGAATCTTCTAATGGGCCAAGAACTAGGCCTTTACATTGGGTTTATTCCTCGTGCTTCTACACTTCCCACAAACTAGAGCATACATATTGCAGGCGTCAAGTTTAAAAACAAACCGTCGTCATAGGGGCACGGTAGAACCTTGGTGAGAACATCAGAGATTTGTTTGGCAGCAGGTATATGTCGCAAATCAAGTTTGCGAAATTGAACCTTTTCCCGGATGAAATGACAATCGACTTCAATATCCTTGTTGTGTTCAAAAAAATCTAGATTCTCTACAATAAGAATGGCAGCTGAATTATCGCAGTAGAGAACGGCCGAGAGGGGAGTTTGGCACCAAGATCAATAAGGAGACTTTTCAAGCACATGAGTTCAAAAACAGTAGACACCATCGAACGATACTCAGCCTTCGCAGAGGATCGTGCCACCATCGTCTGCATCTTGCTTCGCCAAGGGACCAAGTGTCCTCCAAAATATGTGCAATAGTCACTCGTAGACCGACGATCGTCAAGGGAGACGGCATAATCTGCATCAAAATAGGAAATGAATGATAGGAAAGAGGAGGGGGTACCCACAAGACCTTGTCCCTGATAATTCTTCAAATACCGAAGGATACGCTCGAACAACTTGGAGATGGGATATCCGAGGAGGATGCATGAAGCGGTTAACCACACCAACAACATACAAGATATCGGGTCGTGTGACAGTCAGATAGATAAGTTTGTCAACAAGGCATTGATAGTACGTTGGATTGAGGAAAAACATATCAGAGTCAGAGGCGTGAGCACGGAGCTTGTGGTTGCCACCATTGGTGTGTCAGCGGGATTGCAAAAGGAGTAACCTGCATCGTGAAGAAGAGCGAGGCAGTACTTCTATTGAGACAGAACAAGTCCATCAAACCGACGGGCTACCTCAATACCCAAGAAGTATCACAAAAGGCCCAAATCGTTGGTCTGAAAGTATGAGGTCAAACACTTCTTGATGGCATATATACCAGTCAAACCAAGCTCGAAGGAACTGTTTGAGGCCAGAAATAGATTTCTCGAGGTGACAGACGAGAGACTCACACCGTGGTTTCAAAACCAGGAGGTTGATGCAACAACCAATGATGATAGACAGACAAGGAGTTCAATACCCAAACAGTATTCGGCTTAGTGACTCGGGAGAATATCTCTTCATAGTCGAGCTCATATTGTTGAGTGAAACCGCGTGCCATAAGACGAGATTTGAGGCACTCAACCGTCCCATCAGAACGATGTTTGATAGTGAAGACTCATTTATATCCCACACGGGATTGGCCAGTAGGAAAAAGAGACAAGGTTCTATGTCTGATTGGCCCAGAGTACGGCGTTTCATCATCCATCGCGGCCCGTCGCCCCAAAGTTGGAGATCTTCCTGCATAGAAAGGAGGGTGGAAATAGAAGACAAGGAAGTTGCAAACCTGTGAAGTTAGGGAGATAAACGATGAAAGGAGACATAATGAGAGAGAGGGTGGGTTGTATAGGGGACGGTATCCTAGGTAGGTATCGTAGTCAGATAAGCTGGTCATGGAGCGTCATCAGCATAGGGAAACTGTCTAAGGGAATCAATGTTGTATATGTCGGTCGACATGTCCGACATGTTTTTTACAGAAAATGCCACGACATTGAAATTTTAAGCAAAAATGTCGTTTTTGAAAATATCCCAGATATATCGGTCTTCAGGCCCCGATATATCGGTTTTAGACGATATATCAAGTGATATCTCGCAGATGATATATGACGAGTACTAAATATATGTGTGTGTGTGTGTATATATATATCATTTTTGTTAAGCATCCAAGCGTTAATATTTTATTTTGTGTTATATTGCGTACATCTTTCTGAGCCAAGATTTGATTTCTTTCTCGTTTCAGCATAATTTGGTCATCTTTATGTCGTTTGCGGTCGCCAACGCTTTTTTTGTGTAATTTATAAAAATATATTAATGTGTATATATGTTTATTGTATAATTTATAATCATATATTATGTGTATATATGTTTATTATGTAATTTATAAAAATATATTATGTATGTAACTGCACGTATTTACAAAATATATATATATATATATGAATATATTTATTTAAGTATTAAAATCTGACATTGTAAAATATACCTGATATATCCCCCGCAATCCGACATACGACATTTCAAACTCAAACTGACATCCAACATCTACAACCTTGGGTTGAATGCAAGTGATTAATTAAATAGAACGTGGTGGTAATAATGAATTGTCAATAATTCTTGGGAACTTGCATTTAAAACACAAGGGAGCGAACAACCTTAAGGAGATGGTGATTCTTCTACTCGACCATATCGTCAGGCACGTGACGGTTGTTGGATGATACCCAAGGTATTGCAAGTTACTTGAAATTCGTGACTGGTACTATTTGCGAGCATTATCGGTTTGAAGAATTTAAAAGAGCTCAAAAATTGAGTGTGAGTTTCAGCGATGAATGAGCAAAAACAACGCAGTAATTCTGGGTGATCACGCAGAAAATACACTCATGTCATTCGAGAATTATCATCAATAAAAGTAAGAAAATAGCAATACGCAGACAAACTCGTAATTTTATACGGACCCCAAATGTCTGAATGAACTAAAACAAATGGAACAAATCTCCTAATACAATTAAGGGAGAAGGTAGAACAATGTTATTTCATGTAAATACAATATCCGCATATAAACTCAGAAAATATAAAATTAGAAAGAGCCTTCTGGAGTATAGGTAGAGCCTTTTGGAGTATAGGAAGAGGAGCATGACCAAGACATCGATGTCAATCAACAAAAGTAACATATGGTAATTCTTAGGTGGGAAATTCCAAAGTGTAGAGCTCATTTAACAATCGATTTTTACCGATAATACTCTGCGTCCATCAACCCTACGCCACAAAGGAAGAAGAGGTAAAAGTGATGGAGCAATCAAGATCATAAGTCAACTGACAGATAGAAGATTAAATAATGTGCCAGGGGCATGAAGTGTTGAACGCAGAGAAATGGATGGAGTCAGAGGAACGTCTCTGGATTCGTAAACAGAGGTGGTAATAACATTGGCAACAATGATAAATTTGGGAGTAAGCATTATATGTGTACTGAGAAGGTTTCTCTGGAGAAATGTAATTTGTGGCACTAGAATTCGCTATCTAGAAGCTATGAGAAAAACAAGATAAACATTCATTGGAGGACGAAACAGAGTCGGGGATATGAGTAACCAGACCCCACAGTTGAAGGAGTTACCCCAGCATGGTGTCAATTTTAGTGCAGGATGTACTGGGAGCATCCACTCCTGGAGAGGCATGGGGAGGTAACGGCCGCGGGAACCCATATTTTTGGTAACATGTAGCTTCAGTAGGATTTGCCTGACCATAGTGGGTGCACAGATGAGTGCTTTGTCCCCTGGAATAAGTGTCCATCACGCCCACTGCCACGTGGCCCGTTATGACCTCCACAAGACCCAGTAGATGGAGGTTGAGCTTCAACATAGCAATGAAGTGAAGCAAGAGAGGGAGTCACCTTCAGAATCGCGTAGCAAACATTGGAGAGAGGGTGGGAATAGAGGGAGAAGATAACATGTTGGCCCATACATTGTATAAGTGTGGTGGTAGCCTTACCATCATCAGTGTGATGTCAACGGCTTCCTTCTGAGCTCATTAGGTAGCAAAATCCAAAGTTGGAGGCTGATGTTGAATCCAAGTCTCGACGAGAGTCTTGTATTGTGCCACAAACGAGGACATATCCTGTCTGAACCTAGTTCAACAGTCGAAGGTCTCTAAATAGATCAAATAAGTGTTGAAGGTTATCATGTCCCCATTAGAGAGACTTCAATTCATTTCAAATGATCTTGGCAGTTTTGTGGTGCATAGCCATGCAATAGGACTAACTATCCATGGAGTTTAAAATCCATGATTTTGCGCGACCATCATCCCAGAACCATTGCTCGGTACTCGGTAGGCTCAACAGGTGTGTTGTGAGTCAGATGATAAAAAAGACATTTGATCTGAAGGACTCGGCACACCGAGTGGACCCGCTTAACAAAAATTTATCTTCACAGTAAGGGAGATGGTGGTAATTCACAATTCATCACGGACGTCGGGGATAGGAGCCGAAGCGATTGCTGGAAAAGTAGAGTAGGAGGCAACATTTGTTATCAGGTAGAACTGGGAGAAAGGAATCAGTGACCTTCGTAAGTGTCTAAGTGAGGATCGGTGAGTGTTAAAAGCGGCGACTGGCAAGCTGAAGTGGTGAGCTCGGGCAATAGGCTCAGTGAGGACAGGAATCAAAAGAGCAACGAGTTCCTGGAAGCGGGAGGCAACGAGCTCCGAGCGTTACAGAAGAAGCACGAGCGTCTGAAAGTCTGGAATGATGGAGGGGGTGGCGAGTGCAGCACCAAACAAAGAGAGGTATGCGAAATCTGGAAACAAGTTCGCAGCAAAATGTTGGGTCGGCGAGTTCGGGAGAGCCAAGGTCACTGAATTCGACAACTTGAGTGAACGGCGAATCTAACGGGAAGAGGAATCAGCGAGTTTGTCCACGAGAGGAGCTAGTAAGCTCGGAATTAGGAAGGTTGCGAGAAATGGGAGCAGTTACTTGTTAGTATCTGGAAGCGCTGGCAGCTGCGAAGTAGTCGAGACAGCGAGTGTGGAAGGAGGAAAGAGCGGCGAGTGCAGCACCAGACGACTACAGTTCAGTGAGTCCTGCACCAGGTGGGGGTCTATAAAAGGCGGTGAGGGATTGGTTAATACGGACCCAAGCCGGTGGACAAAAATTAGCGAGCTCGAATAGGGGGTCGTTGCTGAGAAGTTGGCTGAACCAGCAGAAGAAAAAAATGCTTTCTAAATCGGCGAGAGAAGGAGCTCAATCGGTGCTAGCAAGAGTTTAATCGGCAAGAGAATAACGTCACGAATATTGTGGCTTTAATACCATGTACAGAAAGTGAATACTAAGCATAAATAATTTTATTACTTCATATATAAACCCTTACAATGCAAGTATTTGTATATATATACACACACACACGAGGGAGGATTGAAATCGTAACTCTAAATTAAGATGTGGGAGTAATCTATACATGAGAAGAATCGGTTCAAGAAGTGTGTCATTATATTGGGCTTATACATAGTGCTTCTACATAATATATTTCCTTTTTAAATAGTAAATTATCCAAATAAGACCAAAATAAACCTAAAGATAGATATATGAACAATTCAAAGCAAAACAAGTGGTGAAGGTACATTCACAAACCATTTCTAAGTCGCCTCTCAAAATTTCCAATGGACAGGTCTCTTTATTTTCTGCATTCAAAATGGGGACCTGCGAGAAATAATTTGGTCAGAAACATGTTCAAGATCAATTTGATCCTTTTAATTACATCCATCATGTGGCATGTCCATCAATCATCCAGGAATTTTTGATTAACAAATAAAGAGACATGAAGCAAACTCAATATACAAATGATTGCATAAAAGTACATAGCAAAAGTTCTCAAACTTCTTTTCCCTCTTACTTGCGCTAAATAAATTAAATCAGGTATATCCGATAATGTTTGCTGGTCTTTAGAGTAAGCAAAATCCATGTCCATGTGTTGTTGTCGGTTAGAAGTACACACTTCTTGCTGATAAGATTTGCAAGAGGTGATGAAGGTAGAAAAAGGAATAGGAACCTACAATTAAAAAAGGTCGGTTCTTAAAGCAACATAATTATGAGATATGATTCACTATTAGTGATGTATATGATTCACTATTAGTGAAGTAAGAATCAAAATGGTATTGAAATAGAAAAATTATCATCAAATATTACCCTTTCATGGCTTCTAAGGTCTCCATAAAAGACAGGTGCAGATTTGGAAAGCATGGCCTCCACAACAGCATTTCCAGCTTTTTCCTATGACCAAAATATTTTAGGACACGGATTTCTCGCCATAAGATGTAAAATACTACAAACATTGTAGAAATAACAAAAAATGCTTCTCGTTATGACCATGAAATCAGTACACCCTTATGCTAAGGATCAAAAGAAGAGCATGAGCATCCATAAAATAACAGCAGCATGCTTCAAACTTTTGATCCTCTCAAGCGTGGCCGCTGGCCAGCATGGATAGCATTATTAATATCAAAAAAACCTGATTATAAATGTACAGTTTCAGTATTTTGAAGCCTAAAACATTAGCAATATTGAACAAAAAGAGAAGTAAAATAAACTAAATGATCAATTATTGTCATGCTAGTCAGAAAAGAATATTAAAACCAAATCGTGTTATTAATTCAATCATTGTTGGTGTTAGAAAAGCTCATGTAAAGGGCCCATTATTGGGACTATGTTTTATTCTTTTCTCTCTTCTCTTATTAGTCCCACATCTTGTATAGGGTTTCCTCTCTCCTCTTCTCTCCTATATATTTGTATTCTCTCCTTGTATTTACATACATAAGAAATACATACAAGTTTTCAAGCTCTTTCTACATGATATCAGAGGGACTCGTTGCCTCCTGCGGACTCCAGCTTCTATCCGCCTAGCTACCTGTGGACTCCAACCTCTGTCCGTCTTTCTCTGCTCTCCTGCGGCCTGTGATCTCCTGCGGCCTAGTTTGTCTATCTGCTCCTCTCCGATTAGCTCACGGCGGCCTCTCTTTCCGCTCCTCCCTTAGCCGTTTAGCTATCTGCGGCCTGCAGTCTTCTGCGGCCTCTATTACTGCATCCGCTTCCTCTTCATCTCCGTGGTTCCACCCTCCTCCTCGGGCTTCTTATAGCCTTCTCTCTCTGTCTCGTGGGGTCCACTTCTCCCTATTGTTCTACTTCAGCCTGTTGCGTGCTCCTCCAGTCCGCTGCGGCCTGCCCTTCCCTTGCGATGCTTCTCTCCTAACTTGCGAGCTTCTACCCCAGTCAAGACCGAGCTCTCTTCTCACTCGCGGTCTCTTGGTTTATCCCGCCGCGGTCTGCTCCTAACCGTTGCGGGCTCTCTTCTCGCGGGCTGCGATTTCCCTTCTTGCGGACTGCTCCAGTCCGTCGCGGCCTGCTCTAGTCCCTCTTGCGGACTGTCTTCAATCGCGCCTTGCGGCCTGCCCTGCGATTTTCCTTCTTGCGGACTGCTCTAGTCCCTCTTGCGGATTATCTCCAATCGCGCCTTGCGGCCTGCCCTTTACAATCGCGCCTTGCTTCTTCGCGGCCTGACAGTCCGCCGCGACCTGCCCTTTCTCATCGCTGCGGACTGCTCTAGTTCGTTGCGGCCTGATCCTCATTTTTTACTCTAGTCGTCGCGGCCTGCCCTTCGGTGGTTCTTGCTCGCCCTCTTCCCAGCGGGGTCCTGCTTCTGTCCGCTGCTGCTGGCCGCCTGTTCTGCTTCCTATTCCCGCAATGGCTTCCAGCGACTCAACTGCGGCTAGCACCTCTACCGACCGCCCGGCACCTGTTCCTGAAATTCGTGATGAGCTGCGGATTACAACAATTTCCCTCTCTGGGAAGCAGAATTTTATCCTTTGGGTTCATTCTGTTCGTCGGGCTCTTCAGGCCAAGAGCCTTTTGCCTCACCTCACTCAGGCTCCACCTTCTCCGTCTATCGACGACTGGCTCCGCAATGATGATCATGTTCAGACATGGCTCCTCAATTCCCTCGATGGCGAACATTATCAGATGTCCATGTATCACGATACGGCCAAAGCTATGTAGGATGAACTGCATTCCCTGTACTCGGGTAAAGACAGTCTCCAGCATCTCTATGACATCCTCACCGATCTGACACGGGGGAGGGGGGGCTTCGGACATGACCTCTTTTGTCGCTCGTGCAAAGACTCTCGCTGAGGCTTGGATACAACATCAACCATCTACCAATGACCATGCTACTCAGCGTGCTCAGAATGAGGTCGTCTGCATTTCCATCATGATGGCTCGTCTCCCGCCTCACCTTCAGAATATTCGCACCCAGATTCTGGCTTCCTCAACTATACCATCCTTATCTTATGTATGCTCCATGCTCCTTCGTGTTTCACATCCTCCGGACAATACTGCGCCTCCGCCCTCGGCCCTTCTTCAGCAGACCAGTCCTCCCTTACTGCCCCCACCTACCTTCGTTCGTGGTGGACGTTCGGGATCTCGGGGCCGCGGGCGCGGTGGTCGGGGTCGGCCGACTTGTTCCTACTGCGGAAAGGACGGCCACTATGCGGCGACCTGCTACAAGAAGATTGGTTATCCTCCTCGTCCGACAGCCTCGGTTGCTGCAGACACATCCTCTGTCGCTCCTTCTGACCTTGAGGCTATTCGCCTCCAGCTCCAGCAACTCCAAGGACTGCTCAACCCTCCCTCTGCCTCCATCGCCACCGCCTCCAACGCAGGTACTGCTTGTTTATCCACCAGTCCGCGCTGGATCATGAACTCGGGTGTCACTCATCATATTACCTCGCAACGGTCACCCAAGTACACGGATTCTCCTCATTCGAAATATATCACCGTGGCAAATGGGGGAGACGGTTCCAGTCTCCGGCTCGGCTGACCTTTTACTTGACCCATCGATCCCCCTTCGCTCGGCTCTTCATGTTCCGAGCTCCCCGTTCAATTTACCTTTTGTTGGTCTCCTTACTAATGATCTAAATTGCTCTGTCATATTCACCCCCTCTTCCTTTCTCATACAGGATCAGCGGACGCGGACTACCATTGGTAAAGGCACACTGCAGAGCGGGCTCTACCTTCTCGATGACTATCCCACTGTCCTCTCTTCTGTCTCCTCCAGTGAGTGGCATCGACGTCTTGGCCACGCTCCTCTCCCGGTGCTCCAGCGGACTCTTCCTGATGTATCCATTCATCCTTTTTAGTGCGAGTCTTGTATCTTCGGTAAGCAGTCGCGTTCTTCTTTTCCTGCACATTGTACCCGGAGCACTGCTTCTTTTGATTTAGTGCATTCAGACATTTGGGGACCTTATAAAGTTACTAGTATTTCTGGTTATCGTTATTTTATCACGTTTATTGATGACTACTCTCGCACAACGTGACTTTACTTACTCTGTGATCGTACCGAGCTTCCCCGTATTTTTCGGGCTTTTGTCCTTGAAACCCGTACGCAATTCCACACCACCCTCAAAACAATACGCTCCGATAATGCTCGCGAATACACTAGCCACGACTTTGCGGCCTTGTGGTCTGAATTCGGGATTCTTCATCAAACATCATGTGCTTGCACACCCCAGCAAAACGGCGTTGTCGAACGGAAGAACAGGCACTTACTGGAACTTTGTGGTCTCTACTGCGTGCTTCCTGATCAACTGTCTCCCTTCCTCCGTCCTCCAATATGCTACTCCGTTTAGCCTACTATTTCCCTCTACTCCGGCTTTCCCTCTCCTGCCTCGGGTTTTTGGCTCCACCTGCTACGTCCACCGCCTGGGTCCGTCATTAGACAAGTTGGAACCCCGGGCAGCTAAGCATGTCTTCGTCGGTTATTCACGTATGCAGAAAGGCTATGTATGTTACTCTCACGCTACCCGCAAGGTCTCCGTTTCTGCCGATGTTACCTTCCGGGAAGATAAACCGTTCTTCTCTGCTCCTTTACCTACTCCTTTCCCGCCGCAACCTCTACCACCACTTATCCTGAGACCGGTTATCCCCGTTACTACACCTTTTCCACTGGTACCACCTGCTCCGACTCCTGCCCCCTCCAGGACACCTGTTATCCGTGTCTACTCTCGCCGCCCGTCCGACTCTGTTGCCGCTCTGCAGTCGGCCTCGACCTCGGCTACTCAGCTCCCTGCTGATCAGGTACCTGCCTCCACTGCTCATCCTCTGACAAACTGTGTCTCCTTGCATCGCCTCTCCCCTCACCTCCACACATTTGCTACTTCTCTTTCCTCGATTTCGGTTCCTAACTCTGTGCAGGAGGTGCTACAACATCCTTGATCGCGGGCCGCTATGGAAGAGGAAATGGTTGCTCTCTGGGCCAACCAGACATGGACTCTTGTACCTCTTCCTCCGGGTCAGACACCGGTTGAGTGTAAATGGGTCTATGTTATCAAACATATTGCTGACGGAACGATTGACCGCCTGAAAGCTCGCCTGGTGGCCCGTGGCTTCACCCAACAACAGGGGCTCGACTATGAAGAAACCTTTTCTCCGGCTGCTAAACTCAACACCGTTCGAGTCCTCATCTTCGTGGATGTCCATCGTTGGTGGCACTTACTCCAACTCGATATTAAGAATGTCTTTTTGAACGGCGATCTCCAAGAAACGGTGTATATGCAGCAACCTCCCGGGTTTGATACCACGGGGGAGTCTCGGGTCTGTCGTCTTATGAAGGCTATGTATGGTCTCAAACAATCGCCACGGGCGTGTTTTGACAAATTCAGTAAGGCCCTTTGGGAGGTTGGTTTTACTCGCAGTTCGACAGAATTCTCGCTATTCACACGACACCGAACAACGGGAACGGTTCTTCTGTTGGTTTATGTTGATGATATCATAATTACAGGAGACGACGCAAAAGGAATACAGGAGGTCAAACTTCACCTGGGAACAGTCTTTCAAATAAAAGATCTGGGGCCCATTCGGTACTTCTTGGGTCTTGAGGTTGCCAAACGGCCAGACGGTCTCGTCCACTCTCAGCGGAAGTATTGTCTCAACCTCCTTCGGGATGCGGATTATTCGGGTTGTAAGCCGATTGACTACCCAATGGATGCAAATCACAAGTTGTGTGCTCAGGCATCTGACTCAGATCTCCTACTCCAGAATCCAAAATACTATCGTCGTCTCGTTGGAAAATTGATCTACTTCACGGTAACCAAACCAGATATTTCCTTCGTTGTTGGTATTGTCAGTCGGTACATGCATACCCATCGAAGATCTCATCTTCATGTTGTTGAAAACATTCTCAGATATCTCAAAACGGCTCTTGGTCAAGGTCTGGTTTACAAAACCTCATCTTCAGCTCCAACTTTGGTGGCGTATTCCGATGTCGATTATGTTGGTTCCCTTGACGATCGACGGTCAGCCATTGGTTTTTGCACATATCTTGGAGGACATTTGATTACCTGGAGAAGCAAGAAACAAGCGGTTGTTGCTCGATCATCAGCTGAGGCCGAATACCGGGCAATGGCGTCGGTAGTTTCTGAACTAACTTGGCTTGAAGGGCTACTTACTGATCTGGGTGTAAAGCTCCCTTCCCCGGCTCTCCTCCTCTGTGACAGCCAGGCTGCAATACATATAGCCAAGAACCCGGTATTCCACGAGAGAACAAAACATATTGAAGTCGACTGTCACTTCATCCGGTAAAAGGTTCAAATGAAGAAACTCGACCTGAAGCATGTTCCAAGGACAGAATAAGTTGTGGATGTTCTCACAAAGGCTCTTTCCAGTACTCTCTTCTATCAGTGCTTGTCCAAGCTTGGCACATACGATTTGTACGCTCCAGCTTGCAGGGGAGTGTTAGAAAAGCTCGTGTAAAGGGCCCATTATTGGGCCTATGTTTTATTTTTTCCCTCTTCTCTTATTAGTCCCACATCTTGTATAGGGTTTCCTCTCTCCTCTTCTCTCCTATATATTTATATTCACTCCTTGTATTTACATACACAAGAAATACATACAAGTTTTCAAGCTCTTTCTACAGTTGAAAATGATTTATTTGCATACAACAATAAATTTAAGAATATATACATGAGCTCAATCAAATGATCTTAAAATTAGGGCAGTTAAGCTAAATCTGGTTTGAATTTATTCTAAACTAGGAATTGTGTTTTATCCTTGTTGGACTCCTCAGTCTCTAAAAAGATCACCAAATTTGCTTGAATGCATTCACTGGGACACATCTAAGATCCTGACACTGTAGAACCTCTGGTTGCCTAGAAATCAACCCAATATTTGGACGAGCCATTATGACCTTTGTTTATAGTGAAAGGAGCCTAAACTTGTAAAATTTCATTTAATGCCCTGAAAACTCTGTAAATTACAAAACGAGTTTTTCACCCTTCCCTGGTTATAAAGCATGTTGAACCTATGGTTACCAAGATGGGCCACGTAACTTAACAAAATTACCACAATGCCCCTCTAATAGAAATATTCACGAGAAATTATATTTATACCCAAAAAATATCAAATTAGATGGTGATTGGGATCGATGTTGAAGTTCGGGTCACCATTCGGCGGGGCCCACATTCATGTATTTGTGCAAGAGGTGCTGATCGGAACAGCGATCCGAGACCGCGAGGGCGTCTACATCGTCGTTTTACTATTTATATGTATTTTGTTTTTTTTATTTGGACTTATATTTAGTGTTTTACCGGGCGTAACCAATCATACTTGTTCATGTCGGGTGCCCAACCGGCAACCGCCCCACGTAATAAACAGGGGTGGAGGTTGTCATTTACTTTTATTGTTTGTTTGTGAGATATTTCAGACCGACAATCACTCGTAGTGCGACGGCGCGAGTACCCGGGGAGCGACCCGGTTCATTTAGCAATTATTTTACTTCTTTTCCCTTAATCCCATCTAGAAAAACCTCCACCTATCTGACGATTCGGTCTTCATCCAGCCGCACAACCCACGATTCCTCTTCTCGTTTACAGAAAACCGCCATTTTTCATCTTCCTCCTCACATTTTCAGCAAAAAAAATGTCACTGTTCATCTTCCTCCTCACCCCATCTCCCATTTAATCTAAACCAGTACCATAAATTGCTCATGGTAACACTCCCCCATCTCGTTTCCCCGTGGATCCACCCTCGCCTAAATCGCAGCACCTTTTCCCCTCCCAAATGCCTCTGTCCTCCGCCAGCCCGACCTCCATCCACTTCCCTCACCCTGCCGTCGAGCCCCCATCCATTTTGAAACCCCCCAACTTCTCCAACCATGTTGCAGCAGCTTTTGATTCTTCCCACCATCCACGATTCTTGCCTGTAACTGTCGTGAGATACTGATTCTCTACTTCAATCCCACTACGACAACAATTTAGGCCTCCCACCACATCAACACCTGCTACCACCCCACATCTTGTCACAATCCACACCCCTTACAGCAACCCAACACCAAGATCAACCGTCGGGAAACCATTCAGCATCCCTATTTACTGTGTCGTGGCCTTCCAACTCCCATATTTTTTTTGTCGTCACATTCTGGCGTCATCGAATCCCTATATTAGTGAGTACTTTCATTTTGTTGTGTTTTATTGTTCTATATTGGATATTTGGACATTTACTTCAAAATTGTTTGGGTAAAAGAAACTTGTTGTGCTATTGTTGTGTTTTCTTATTCTCTTTTAAGTCCCCGTTTGATAAAATTGTGGTAGAAACACCAAGGTGAAAGAGATTGTAATTTTGCGTGTGTATCAAGAAAATTCAAAGTTGATATTGTGAAGATTTGCTGAAGTTATATAATTATAATTGGTGTTTTTTCTTCCGGTTATTTGAAATCATAAGCCCATCATTTAAGTTTGGCTTGTTCGGGTCCACTCCACACTTTCACATATGGTTGCAATAGCGTCAGCACGGTGTCACACAGCCTACCATGCGTCAATTTGGTATAAGAGCCCAGGTTTGGGCCACTTGCATGTTACGCAGTGATTGGCCTTACCGTCAGTCCATGTCTGACCCAAACCTTACTGACGAAAGAACCCTCGACTCCAATTTTGAAATGACACCTATGGAATTCCAACGGTTGATGATAGATCAATTTGATCAATTGGCTGCTCTATATGGCGATCTTCGTACCCGCGTCGGCGTTATTGAGGATCAGCGAGAGCATGCCACTTCCAAAAGCAGGGAAGACTCACCCACTCCACCTGACGTTCCATCTAAGGAAGAACGGGTTGTTTTCCCTCCACAAGATGTGTGTGTTAGGAATCAGCCACCACGAGAGCCCGCTCCGCTTCGAGAGCGTGCCCCACATTAGAGGCAACCCCCAGATCACGTTTGAGGTCGTCATCCTATACTTGCCACAGATAGGTTTCCCCACCCTCGGGAGGTCTATCCGCCACGGCGTCCAGCTCCTCGTGATCGAGCCTAGGGTCGTTAAGACTACGGACAAGATGATTACTTTGACAAATATCCGGAGCCATGTCTACAAAACACGTGCGGAGGACGATATTACTCACCGCATGTGCATTAATGCTCCCACCTTAGATGGTCAGCTTGACACGAAAACTTTTAGTGATTGGCTTCAGGAGATGGGCTACTAATTCGAGTGGTATGATATGAGCAACAAATATTGTGTTAAATTTGCAAAGATGAAGCAGGTCGGTCCAGCCAAGATTTTCTGGATCAGCCTAAAGAGGTCTCCACAGCGAGATGGTTATAATCATATTATCCATTGGGAGGACATGAAACGTCGATTGAAGGATAAATACCTTCCCGCCTCCTATTGGGGTCAGTGGTTGGATCAACCTTATGCGTTGCGCCAGGGCACACTATCTATAGCACGAGAACGGCGGGGTGCCACGATACTTGCGGCTGGACTTTCCAATATTCGACGGCCACAAAGACTCATTAGTTTGGCTCTCTCGTTGTGACCAGTTCTTTGCCCACCAGTGCACCCATTGGGAAGAGTGGCTCAATATTGTTGCCTTCCACCTGATGGGCCCCGCGCAACTTTGGTTTTCCAAACTGCAACGAGAGAAACCCCTCCTATCTTGGGAAGATTTCAAGGTAAACTACACCCTCTGCTTCGGCTCATATCTCCATAGCAATGCCTTGGGGGATCTCATTACCCTTTGACAGACCGATCCGATCGACGAGTACCCCGAGCAGTTTCAAGTCCACCTAGCCCGCACTACCTCTGTTCTTCTGACACATTAGGTGTCCGTCTTCACGGCGGGACTCCAGGAGCGCCACCGGATGGACGTGAAATTTCAGGCACCTGCAGATCTCACCATTGCAATGAGCTTGGCTCGCGTCTGCGAGAAGCGTCTGCTTTTGGATCGCCCTCATCTACATCATCGGGACACCGACGAGTCCAATCGTACTCCGCGCCCTCTGCCTTCGGCCACCGTCAGTCTCCTCGCCCCGAAATGCGACGATGACCGCCCTGCTGCCATTCTTCGATTGTCGCCACAAGAGATGAGTGACCGCCGTGCCAAGCGCCTCTGTTACAACTGCGACGAGCCATTCTTCCGTGGACATCGTTGCAAGCACCTCTTCTGGTTGGAGGTAGACGACTCGGCTGCCGAACGGGATGCTTACACTGACACAGTGACACGGGAGACCCGCAACCGACCGTCACTACAGACCAAGCTTGAGGGCAAGCTTATTGTGGGGTAGGGTGGGGATGTTACGGTCCCGCCTTGGTCGTGCATGTCCCGTACATTTTATCTACTTCTAATTTTATCATATTATTATGTGTATTTGATCCTCTGTTTCTAAGCTCAAGGATGGGGCCAGGGGCGGACCCAGCTTAAGGCACGGTCGGGCACGTGCCCGACCGTAAATCGCAATAAATTCCGCCAGGCCAGGGTCCTGGGGCATTCGTGATTTTCGTTTCCCTCTTCGACGAGACGACGACGCTGTCGCTGCCGCCGGGTGCTAGGCCGCTAGGGCATTTCCCTCTCTTCGACGACGTTGCACGCTGCACGCTGCACGCGACGACGCCGACGGGCGACGAGCCGACGACGACGAGCTCTGTAAGTTCCCTCTTCGGCAGTTCAGCTCTTCGTTTTCCTCTTAGACGAGCTCTGTAAGTGGCGACATCCATGATCCATCCCTCTTCGACGAGCTCTGTAGGTGGGATTCCTGCTTACAGGCGGTGGAGCCGTGGAGAGCTAGTTCCTCCTTATATTTTTTTCCATTTCCTGCTTACAGACGGTTTCTTCTTTATCTAATTATCTTGGTGTGCTTAGTTGAACTGATAATGTTTTATTGGGCTGAAACCGTTCGTATTGATTGATGTTGAATATTGTTGAGATTTTTCGTATCCTATGGAGAGTTAGGTTGTGTTTGATTTCAATTAGGAACTGATGTTGAAAATAAAAAAAGTTTGGTGTGATTTTGCTTCTTGAGTCCTGTAGCCGGTAGAGTATATATAGTTGAAGAATGAAAGTTTGTGATTTGCTTGGTAGGAGTGTCGGTGCCTGGGGGGACTCCTCCTCCTTACAGAGTTACAGGCGGTGGAGAGCTGGTTGCGCAATCGCGGAGATAAACACGCACCACGGGTAACGATCTCTTCCTCTCAGTGTTTGTAATTATTTGTGCAATAAGAGTCCCCTCACGCCATTTCGGTTGAGGATGGGGACTCCGTCAGGGCGTGGGATTGCGACCCCGATGTATTTTGATGTGTGAGCTGCACGAAGAGTCCCTCTCCCACTACGCGGTGGAGAGCGTGGACTCCGTCAGGGCGTGGGATTGCGACCCCGGCGTAGTTTTATGCTTTTACTTTGCTTAGGAGGGACACCCGCCTTCAATTGGACGCGGTGTGTGCTTCCCTCGGTTCATTGCGAACCTTTGGGTCGATTGTGTCCGGCTCCGGCATATTTTTATGCATTAGTGATCCGACGTGCGAGTCTAGATTTAGGCATGTTGTGTGAAGCCTACATGTGGCAGTAAGCCCGGATCGGTGATGTTTGTGATGTGCATAACGATTAGCCCTAGTTGCGCAAACGGGAATGTCCTGTTGATTTTATGCAGTGTGTTTAGTTAGTGCAATGGAGAAATTTTTTTCTAAAAAAAGATCATGTCAAAGTTCGATAGATTCTCAGAAGTTAGTTTTAACTGGCAAAAGAAGTCGCGTAGAAGAGTTTAAAATAGAAGATTTACCTTCAGATCCAGATTTCAGACATCCTATAAATTCCTATGATGCAAATGTTCAAGAGTCAGTACGAATATATTATTTGCAGAAAAGTCCTTGTCAACCTCAGTTAGAAATTTTTCCCCAAATAGAAATCAGAAAAAAAGCTCGGCGCTTTAATAGGAATTGATTTAATGAGTTTAAAGGCTGGTTAGAATATAGTAAGGAAAAAGATGCAGCATTTTGTTTTTACTGTTATATTTTCCCCCAAAGAGGTTGTGAGCCTACTTTTACTACTATAGGATTCAGAAATTGGAAATATAAAACAGTATTGGAAAGACATGTTGGAACTCACACTACTCCACATAATTTTTCTAGAAAACTTTGCAAGGCTTTGATGAATCAAAAACAGGGTATTGAGATTGCTTTTGCGAGACAAGAATAACAGCGAAGTATAGATTATCGTGCTCGTTTATGTGCTTCGATTGATTGCGTTAGATTTCTTTTACGACAAGGATTGTCCTTTCGCGGTCACGATAAGAGTAAAGAGTCAATCAATCGAGACAATTTTTTTGAGCTTATAAATTTCCTTGTCTCGCTTAATGATGACATTAAGGCAGTTGCGCTTCAAAATACTTCTCGAAATTGTCAGCTTATATCGCTTAAGATTCAAAAAGAAATAGTTTCAGCAATTGCAATGGAGACAAAAAAAATCGTTTGTGACATTGGAGAAGATTGTTTTACAGTTTTAGCAGATAAATCCCGTGATGTTTCTACAAAAGAACAAATGTATGTTGTGTTATGCTATGTGAAATCCAATGGCAAAATTGTGCAGCGTCTTCTTGGTTTTGTTTATGTAGCCGACACTACTGCATTATCTTTAAAAACTGACATTGAGTCGTTACTTATGCAATATGATCTTAGTATATCTAAATTGCGTGGGCAACGATATGATGGCGCTAGCAATATGAAAGGCGAGTTCAGAGGGCTAAAAACTTTGATTTTGAATGAAAACAGGTGTGTGTGTGTTTTATGTTCATTGTTTTGCACATCAACGGGACTGCTGGGAACAATTTCTAGGTGCAGGAAGATTGAATTATGTAGATGGGTGGTGAGTAAGGAGTGTTGGGACTATGGGGAGGTAATATTCATAGTGGGGAGAGGAAATTATAGGCAGCTTGTATGGATTTTGTGGCCGGAAGCTCAAAATGAAGAGGAATAGTTAAAAATATAAATAAGGTGCACATATAAAGTACAAAAATCCGCATCAGAATGAGATAACATCTTCATCATTGACAAGATATGATATATGTAATAACATTGAGAAATGGAATATTGCAACTACGGTTTGAAGGAAAGTGATGGTGAACACATGTCACGGGCGGGCTAACCCTTGTCGGAACCCGCACGAGTCTACTTACAGGGGAGGTGGACTGGTGGACCAAGGATCGTCGGGTGGCCGATCAAAGATTGATTACCCAACATCATCCCTTGTCTAGATGCTCGTCTAGCCCATTATTCCGCCTACTATTCCTATATAGGATAATTCTTGTTTGTAATACACCAATTCACTATGGAAACTAGTTTATTCGCTTTTATCCTGCATTAGCATTAACAATAATAACAATGATGATGATGACTGTTGCAAACTTTATCCTTCGGAATACATCAAGATTATGTTAATGTATATTTGGGCATATAACGGGTTCGGAGGCTTAACGGGTCTGGTTTGAATACCGGGATATCGGATACCCGTATTAAACCTAGGGTTAGCCTATAAAATCCAAGTTGGGGACAACGGGGAGTGAGTTCCACTTTGACCACCACCCGGGATGCTTCGAGCGACCCAACATTCTCGAAGTTGTCCTAGTTGCTCGTCTCTCCCGTGTGAGTTCACCCTGCAAGAACCTCTTGTTTTCCCGTCTTCTTTGCTGGAGCCGTCGTCACTAAGAAGCTTGTGAAGCCCCTTTTTTCGCCGTTCGGTTGAAGAAGCAGAAGCGATGTCGCTGTTACTCCCGTTTTCTTTGGAGTCGTCGCCGCCTGGAGCGTAGACCTTTGTCGCCGCCTGCTGACTCTGTCGTCGCTGTCTAGATCGGGATAAGGGAAAGCCTCTCCCTGTCGGATCTCGTCCTCTTCTTGACAGATCTTGACAGATTTGCTCCGCCGCTGCATATCTGTCGACGGAGGTCGCTCCCTGTCCAAATCGAGAAGAAGGAGGTCTCCCGCCTCTGTCTTTTCTGCCGCCGCCGCCTAGAAGCTCTTCTGGTGAACAGGATGAAGTTCCCGTCGAAATCGCAGTTTCATGGAAAAGAAGCCGCTTCTCTGTGTTCTCAGAATTCGGGAAAGGTAAACGGAGTTCTCGACGAATCCATCTGTTCGTCGTGTCCTCTCGACGAATCGCAAAGACTTTCCAGGGCATCTCGACGAACCATGGAGACGCTGTCAGGAGTTCTTGGCGTTTCCCATCTCGACAAATTCGACATGTCTTAGCGAGACTTCTCGACGAATTCGGCGTGTCTTAGCGAGATTTCTCGACGAATTAGGTGTGTCTTTGCGAGACTTCTCGACGATTTCGGTAAGACCTTGGAGGACCTTCTCGACAAATTTTTTTATCGTCATCATGTTTCCTCAGTTTCCTAGTGAACTCAAAATGATGAAGGGGAACATTTTTTCCTCTCCGGTTCTGATGATAAAATTGGAAATGTTCACTGCAACTGAATTCAACGACTGGAAGTTGAACACACAGTTCGGGATAAAGTACATGAACGTGTTTTACACCGTTCAGTCTGATCATGCTGACGTTATGGGGACTAATGATGAGGCGCAGTGGATCGCTGATGAGGACTTCTGTTGAGACTATTTGTTGAACTGTTTATCCTTCAGTTTGGCAAATACTTACATCAAGATGAAGATTGTCAAGGAGATCTGGGAGGTATTGGAGGAGCACTTCAAGCAGGAGGAGGATTTGTCCAAAACTCACTTGGTGGAGAAGTTCAATTCCATCACGTTCGACGAGGAGAAAGCGAATAAAATCTGAAAACCTAATGGATTTTTTGCACAGTGAAAATATTTTTTTACCGGATAGTTTTGTTGCTAGCACGATAATCTACAAGCTGTCTTCCACATGATATAATTTTAAAACTGAAATGTACCGCAAGAATATGCAGATTGGTTTGAATGACCTCAAGCGTTTTATAAGCATTGAGGATGAGAATATGACCAGACACACATTAGAAACTGTTAGCAAGCAGAAAATTGTGTCCAACATGATTTCCAGGTCTAAACGCACGTCTAACTCTAAAAAGACCAAAACTCCCCTCAGTAGTCCCCAGGTTGCAGGCCCTAGTAAAAGGATCAAAAAATTCAAGGGCAAGTGCTTCAATTGCAATAAGTGGGGACACGGTGCATCAAATTGCAGGTTACCTAAGAAGGAGAGGACCGGAGCACCACAAGACGGCAACCAGGCTAATATGGTTAGTCTTGCTGAGTCATCCAACTTTGCCGCTATGATTGGAAATGCGAAGGCCAACACTGAGTGGTAAGTGAATTCGGGGGCAACTTGTCATGTTTGCAATAATGTTAATCTGTTATCATGGATCACTGTGGCAAAAGAGTTTGTGACAGTTGTAAATGGTGAAACAGCTGACGTTCTAAAGGTAGGGAATGCAGCATTACTGCTCTCCTCAGGTAAAACTTTAACTTTAAAGAATATTAAGTTTATTCCTTCTTTAGCTGTTAATTTAGTGTTTATTAGTTTATTATATGATGCTGGTATGTCTTTCAATTTTTGCAACGGTAGAGTAACATTATCAGTTAACTCACACTATTTTGAATGTGCATACGTCCAAAAAAGAATGTATCGACTAAGTCTATCAAATGAAATAGTTCAACAAGTGTAATCAAATTTAGTTAGCCCTAAAACTCTACATGAGGGATTAAGACACATGAGCTATAGGAAAATGTTTCAAATAGCTAGAAGTCTAGAACTCACTAGATCACATTAGACACTAAAAACTAACTTGAGAAATATGAAGTGTGTACTCAGATTAAGATCACTAAAAAACCTTTTAGTATAGTTACCAGGAGCACAACACTCTTATAGTTGATACATTCTGGCATCCGTAATTTTAAAAATTTTGTCACAAGAGGGGGTAGGAAGTATATAATCACTTTTATAGATGACTGTTCTAGGTTGTTACATTTACTTTCTTAAAACTAAAGATGAAATGTTTGAAAAATTTTATCATTTCAAAAGCAGAGTAGAAAACCAACTTGACATGAAAGTCAAAAGGTTTAGAAATGATGGAGGAGGAGAATATATGTTCAGTGAGTTCAGGTGTTTCCTTAGCTCTCAGAGAATCATAGCAGAAATCATTGCTCCTTACTCACCTCAATCAAATGGTATAGCTGAGCGAAAGAATAGGATATTAACAGAAATGTTAAACTTCATGCTCCTGACTGCTGGCATGCATACTGCTTATTGGGGAGAAGCAGTTTTAACTGCAAACCACATTCTGAATAAAGTCCATCATGCTAAGTTAGAGATTACACCCTACGATCTTTGGTTTAAGAGACTCTCGACGATAACTAGACTTAAGAGCTGAGATTGTATAGCATATGTTAAGGTTTCTGACCCAATAAGTTCTAAGATTGGACCTAGGATCAACGCGTGTGTCTACCTAGGTTGTGCTAAGGATAGTGTTGCATATAGATTTCTAGATATCTCCAATAATATAAATATAAAATTTAGGGATGTGGTGTTTTTTGAAGATAAATTTCTTAAAAATAAAAACATGTCACTCTCATGTATGCAAACAACTATTACTAAGAAAGATCTTGAATCAGTACCGAGCATCTGCTATTCAGTTCCAGTAGACAATAGTTGCCCAGAGTCTAGGAGGATTTCTGTGAGTGAGAACTCCCAGAACATTCGGTAGTGATTTTGTCACTTACCACGTTGAGACGGATTCATCCACCCATAAGGAAGCGATTAGATCAAGAAATTCACTACTCTGGAAAGATGTCATTGATGAATAGATGGACTCTCTACTTCAGAACAATACCTAAACATTAGTTGATAAAGTCAAAAGGGACTAAAACTATAGGGTGTAAGTGGATTCTGCAAAAGAAATTAAATTTTGATGGTAGCATACCTAAGTATAAAGCACGTCTGGTGGCTAAAGGTTTCACACAAGCGGAGTAGATTATTTTGATGTATACTCACCCGTGTGACACCTATCAACCATTAGGATCATCCATGTCATTGTATCTATTAAGAACTTTATTGTTCATCAAATTGATGTTAAGACTGCGTTTTTGAACGTAGATCTGACTGAAGAGATTTATATGAGCCAACCTGAAATTTTCATATTAAAAGATCACGAAAACAAAGTTTGTAAGTTAATTAAGTCACTATACAGACTAAAACAAACACCAAAATTTTGGCATGAGAAATTTGACTATAGTGTAAAGGACATGTGATTCATGTCGAGTCTCTCTGATAAATGTTTTTACATACATCATAGATCAAATAAAGTCGTTATAATATACTTGTATGTAAATGATATGTTAATTCTAGGATCTGATTAATCTGAAGTGGATGACGTAAAATCAGGTCTAATAAAACAATATAGCATTGAAGACTTGGGTGTGGTTGAATCTATACTAGGCATGCAAGTGAGCTTTAGGAAAAATGATATTTCCCTAAGTCAAAGTCACTACATAAAATTCATGTTGGGCACGTAGAGATACAATGAAAGTAAAATAGTAGAGACATCGTATGACTATAATAACCGATTAAAGCTCAATGAAGGAGTTGCGGTGAGACAGTTAGACTATGCTAAACTGATTGGCAGTTTCGTGTATGTTATGATCTGCACCAGACCTGGCATAGCCTTTATGATTGGCATGTTAAGCAGATTCACTAGTAATTTTGACTAAGACCATCAGAATGCAATCGATAGCCTAATAAGATAATTAAAACACACTCAAAAGTATATTTTATATTACAATGGTCATCCTCTAGTTCTAGAAGGTTATTCTGATACATCATGGTACTCAGAAATAAACGACAGCAAGTCCACTAGTGAATATTTTTTCACACTAGAAGGAGCAATTGTAGCCTGGAATTCCAAGAGTCAATCATGTATTGCACTATGTTCTATGAAATCTGAACTCTACACTCTAACTTCAGTAGGAGAAGAAGCAGAGTGGATAAGAGATTTGGTGATGCACATTCCACTGACGAGCCTGAAACCGAATTTTGTTGTACTTTACTGCGACAATCAGGCTAATAAAACGATTGCTACGAACACTTTGTTTAATGACAAAATAAGACAACTAAGGATGAAACAAGCATAGTTGATCTCCCTCACATGTCAAAAGATAATATTGCAAACGCTTTGGCAAGAGGCTTAAATAGAGCTCTCACAATCAAAACATCGGAAAATATGTAATTAAAATTCATAGAAATATGAAATTTTCCTCCTATATTTATGTTTTGATAGTAAAAACATATATTCGCAATATTCTATCATCTAATAACAGACTGAAAACCCCAAATAATTTTTTGATGAAAACTCAAGATGGTTGGATGTTAGTCATTACACATTTGATTACTTAATATCTTTCTCATTATAAGTTGATTCGAGAATTATTCAACTGAAATAGAAAGTCGTAAAATTTAATCTAAACATTAATAATCATAGCACATTATTTCACACTTGATAATGTTACAAATGATGTTTTGTCAAATCATTCTACATTTGATGATGAGCGACATAGTGATCATTAATGAGTAAGATAACAATATTTGATTTATTAAAATCAAAACTTGACTATTTTTAGTTATACTGGATAGAAATGCTGACAGTGTTACTTCACTACTGCTACAAGTACTGAGCTCATTTAGATAGAGCTAGTTTATTTTAAACGTCACTGCATATGTTGATGAATTCATAGAGTCTAAACTCATGAAATTTCGTACAGACACTAGTGAAGATGAATGAGAGAAAGTAGAATTTGACATGGATGTTGATAATCTACTCTCTGAGTATAATCATTACATGTTAATCCATTTTATCTGTTTTAGACTTGTACTTATGTATTGCATTTTTTGTTTGGTGTTTGTTTTATGCAAAACTCATATATATGCTTTTTTTAGTTGTGTTACCTTTTATGGGTAACAAGGTAAGTCTGAAACTTTATACTATCTACTTTTCATCACTCTGAAACGTAAACGTTATATACCACAAATATAAATGAAGATTGTTAATGTACATTTGGGTATATAACGGGTTCGGAGGCTTAACGGGACTGTTTCGGATACCGGGATATCTGATACCCGTATTAAACGTAGGGTTTGCCTATAAAACCAAAGCTGGGGGCAACCGGGAGGGAGTTCAACTTTGACCATCACCCGGAATGTTTCGAGAGACCTAACAGATTATACTACAACAACAACATGTGGCACATCTCAAGTACAACACTGTTTGTATTCCATCCATAAAACACTAATTAATCGCGTTCATAAAGCATAGCAATTCCTGCGTGCACTGAAAACCTAACATAGAAAACTAAGTCACGAACCCCATCCAACAAAATCGCCAAAAAACAAATTAAAGAGGCAGAACAAACTGCGGCGGCGACAAATATACCTGCAAATAGTCGAGGCCTCCATCCGAAGGGTTCCATCTAGTGAGCGCTTCCCAGCCATTGATGGCTCCATGGAATACCTTCGAAGAAGTGGAAGATAAAGCAGGTAAGCGGAGATAACAGCAGGATGATGCCGGAATAATCTATAAATCTATGGAGAAGGTATGGTGAGATGCTGGAATCAATAACCCACTTACGGCAGGTACGTTAGAGGCCTCGATATCGACGGAGAATTCTTCGGCGGAGGGGAGGCGGTGGAAATGGCGGGCTCTGAGAGCTTCTTCTAATTGAGACATTTTCCCTAACGCCACAAAACTACCGGAGCCCTAGAGGGCTTCCCGTGCATGTGTTTTATTTGACGCGGCGAAGCAAAACGACCTTCGTACGAGTGACCAGTTCCAACTTATCAACTAGGCGTGTTCGCCAAAATCAATTCAACCGCAAAATCGAACCGAACCAAATCGAACAATACGGTTAAGTTCAGTTTCAGCAGGCCGTGATTCGATTACGGTTTTGATTTTGGGAAAATCATATTGTTCGGTTTAGTTTATGATTTTGTGTGACAAACCAAATCGAGTCAAACCGAACTGAATCGTTGTTTATAAAAACATTTAATTTATTAATTAAATTTCATTAGAGCATACGGTTAATCATACAGCATGTATTTCTCTTATATATTTTAAGTTTTCTGTTTTTTGTTTTGATTAAGCATCTAAGTTGTCATTGATCTCTAGTCTAGATATTTTTCTAATCTAGATTTTTCTTCAAACAAACAATGCTGATGAATATTTCGTTTTTTATTCATTTGATTTTGGAGTCCTGAAATGGTTAGGTGATAGAAATAGTATTCATACAGCACTTTCATGTTGGGAGGTTGAACCTCATTCATTGCATCATTCATGATCTCTATCTATAAATCTTTAGACTTTATCACATTATTTAAATCACCAATACCGAACCGAAATATTCGGTTTGGTTCGATTCGGTTTCAATATTTGATCAGTTCAATTCGGTTCCAAATTTTTGGAACCACATAGGGATAGTTCAGTTTGCGATTTTGTTTACAAATCGAACCAAATCAAACCGTTACAGTCATATATTAACGTTTTAAATTTTATAAGTGCACGTAATGTCGTAACATCTATAAATAAATTGAATAATTTCAATAAATATCTTTGTAAGTTTGTGACTTGTGAGAGCAATGAGATAGAATTACAAAATAAAAAGAAATAGAAAGCTCTACCAATTTTTTTGATGGGTTCCTCCTGAAATCCTCCAGTCAAATTGGGAATATCTCGGTCAAGGGCACGGAGGTAAGTCGACCTGATCAAGTGAGTCGCATGCTTCAAGTCGTGCTCACCTCAAAAGCCAGAAAGCATCCCTCTAGGGAGGCCAAACGAAGCATGAACACCTAAGCAGAGCACACTCATGTGGCATGCATGCACGCTTCAGATACGCGCACGCAACATGCCCGCAACACATTCGGTTTGTGATTAATGGGGAAGGTGTTACAAAAAGCTCTAACGAATTTCAAAATCACAACACTAGCTACAATGACAAAAGGGAGCGCGCGCACTGCTGGCTAACTTGCTCAAAAATAGCCTAGTGATCAATCATCCAATGACTCGCCCATTAATTATGCGCCGCGCCTCGAGGAGGTGATCGTCGCATTAGCATATTCGGTTTAGGAGCAAATGCGCTAGAGAGAAGAGCGTCAGGCTCATGTGCTCGCCCTGCTAAAGGACCTAGGGACTTTTAAATCCCTAGAGGCATATCTTACGATAACAATTGGCTCATCATCATCCCCTTCGAGCCACGGCTTGACCAGTAGAGTGGCCCGCCCAATGTACCTCACTTGGACTATGGGGGCACTGATCGTAGAAGGCATCACTCCTAGTGGAGCACTTCCCAACCCGGGACTAGGTGTAGCACCCCCCCTGTAATGACTGTATAATATGGGTCCGGCCGGGGCCCCACAATATACAGACGCCACAGCTTTAGCGTTAAAAGATTATATTAACTACCCAATCTCAAAACTCAAATGATAACAACAAACATCAATGTGCATAAGCACTCCTAGACTACCTCGGCATGTAAGCTAAAAAACTAGATCATCAAACATACAATGTCACAAATTAGAGCTAGTACAAAACTTGTAACACTTCATGAGGCTTATGCCTTTTTGGTCGGCGAGCTAGCTCCTGCTTGCAATCCTTGCCCTGTAAAAATTGGTGGTAACATGGGTCAGCAAAGGCTGACCTCAAACTGTGTACCAACACATCTCCTCCTGGCCGCCCCTAACGGACCCCGGGGTACCCCTCCAACCTTCAAGTCAGCACTTTGTATACCATATATGTACAACCCGTATTCATCGAGAGTGGGTCCTACCACAGTCAGGTCAGCAGAAGTCAATGTCAACAAGTCAAGGTAGGAGTCAAAGTCAGCATACAAGATCGCGGAAGGCCTGAGCGAGTATAGGCGAGCTCCCCTCGCATACTCACCAGGTAGGCGACTAGGCGCAATACTTGCCCAGCCTGTGCGAGCTCCCCTGGAAGTTGTCTAGTTGCCAGGGGTGGGGTATAAATATGACACCCCCCCCCCTTTTGGTTTTGCCTATAAATAGGACCCCATGGGTACGAGGCGAGGCACCCAAAATCTTCGGCAGGATACTCGCACGCCTCATTTTTGCGATACTAGCTTAGTCTTTGGATTCCTTTTCCTTAGAGAGCAACTCGCGGCCTTGGGACTTTGTCAGCTAGCTTCCCCCGTACCCAGTTCGGTCATCTTTGGTTGAGAAGAGGTTGCTCCTTTCGAGCATTCGGGTACGTGGTGGGACCTTCCTACCGCAACATCTGGGGTTCTGTTTGACATGTCTCTTCTTTCTGGTCATCCTAGCCGTCTGATCTAGCTTTTGAACCGGTAACCTTAGGCGGCTTTGGTCCGAATTCTGAGGTTAGGATTTTCCTGGCTTCAACACTTGGTGCGGTGAGCGTGGATCGCAGCCAAGGAGGAAAGTTTGGAAGTTGAGTGAGATGGCCATTGGTGGCGAGCAAGGAGAGTTGGTCGGCAACTCGGCAGGAGGAGGAGACGCCGCGAGAGGTGGCGAGTTTGTGACGGTAGCTGCGTTTGAAGAGTTCGCGAAGAAGATCGAGCAAACCATCCTCGCTGGTTTCGCTCAGCGCCTAGAGGTCACGACGACTTCTCCCCGTCGCCTGACACCGCTAGAAGAGGAAGCGCCGCCGAGGCGAGCTGGAAAGGAGTCTGCTTGGGCAAGGGAAGAGCGGCTAATGCAATCGCGACTTTACCCCGCGAGCAGCCAGGGGGTCCGTTTTAGGGATCCAATGTCGCCGGCGAGATGCAGAGATACTCGGCACTACAACGAGTATGACGTCTCCAGCGAGGATGAAACTCGCCACCGACAGGGAGGGAGGAGCCCCTTTTGTGACGAGATCCTCGCTGCCCCAGTTCCAGAAGGGTTCAGGGAACCCGTTCTCACTTACTACTCCGACAGAGATGATCCTGTCAGACACCTCCAATGGTTTGAAGACGTCGTCTCCATCCGCAACATGTCCGACGCCTTCAAGTGCAGGTTCTTCTCCATCACCCTCAAGGGGAACGCTAGGGACTGGTTTCATCAGCTACCGGCAGGGTCCGTGTACTACTTCTCAGATCTGCGTCAGGACCTCATGGCGAGGTTCGCGACATCGAAGAAGAGGAAGAAGGAAGTGAAAGTCCACCTAATGTCAACCAAGTTCACCTATGGGGGGGGGATAGGTGACGCGCAACGCTTTTGCGGAATTTACGAATGTACCTGCACAATAAAAATAAAAAGCACAGCACACAGAATACACAGGCAATTTATAGTGGTTCCCCGACTTGGGTACATCCACTTTCCCCTTCGACCTATCTCCCAACAAGGGACGACTCGGTCTCTTCTCCAACAGGATTGAAATCCAATCCCTGCACTAACGGAAGGAACCCTTCCACACGTAGGAGTCAACACACCCACAAACCGGGTTGCACCCAACCCTTACAATACGGAACAAGCGTTCCTTTACAACAAAAGTAGAACTAGAATGTACACGAGATACAAACTTCGTTAGGAGACTAAGGTGTCCCTCTTTGGTGACGACGTGTTCTTGAAGTCCACAAAGAGTCCACAACCTTGGATCTCTCTTGGAGAGGATCTCCCCGGAACCGGCGGCGGCACGATGAGCGGCGGCTAGGTTCACGGGATCGGCGGCAACAACGATGTGAGGCTGCACTTCTTTGTTAATCCAAACTTCGTAGCGAAGCAAGCTAGGTCTACCGACGGTCACACTAGGATCAATCGTCTCGATCGATTCGGATGGGGAACACTTTCCCGATCTACAAATCGAGAGACAAGAGATCTATGGATAGATGCGTGAGACTCTAAGCTTGGCTAAGCTTCTGTCGCCGGAGATCGGGAAGAAACGCGATCAACAGCGGCGACCACTTGTCGCGAGCGGCGGCGGCGGAGCGGAGCGGAAGCGGCGATTTAGGGTTTTTCCGTGCTCGCGTATTTCTCCTTTTCTTCGATATCCTTACTGTTCAAAAATACCCATGTATTTATACACTGTAGACCCATACAACATGACCGTTGTGGGTCCCACACGTAGACCCCCGAAATCCGGTTCAAACTAGTCCAGCGGCAGAATCCGGTCCAGCAGCATCCAGAGAAAACGCCAAGTAAAATTCGTCGAGAATCATTGGTGATTCTCGACGAATCGGCGAGAATCAGTTAACGATTCTCGACGATTCGTCGAGAATCACCGAGTGATTCTCGACGATTCCCTTGTTGATTCTCAACGATTTTCACTTGGTATTCATGACCTGCTCAGCGACGGGTTCGGCGAGAATCACTAGTGATTCTCGCCGAATCGGCGAGAATCACTTGGTGATTCTCGTCGACTTTTACTTAGACGAATTTTCGTCTTTCCACCCAAGAGCTGCTCTTTGACCCATCCTTGCTCCTTGTCTTCTCTTGCATATACACGGCCATGTACTTGAAAGTAAGTGCACTCCAATAGAGAGAGTACACGTAGGCCAACACACTGATCTGCTCAACGAGGGATTACGTCGTGCAGACCCGTGTATATTGACCTACTGCACCCTGACATTGGTGTGCACTTAGCGTGGAAGAGCTGCAAACACAACTTAAGAGGTTTCATCAAATACATTGTGAATTCATCTTAGCTTGACAGGTGGCTTCCTCAAATCCAGGTAATTGTGGATACAATACCCAACAATCTCCCCCTATTTGACGAAGCCAAAACCTACTAGCTAAGATGAATAACAACAATCAAATAATAAACATAGCATTCAGAAGTTAAACATGCAGCACAAGAGAATATATGCAACCAGATCAGGACTTGAGTCATTCACAAATTCAAATACAAATGTATATATATATATAATCTCAGAATTGTTCATATCATAACAATAAGCATTAAATGTTTTTAGGAGAGAATGACAAGCTACAAGTTGTTGACTATCTTTCCTTAGCTAAGTCATCCTTGAGTTTTTGCGCCAAAAACTTCTTCCTTTGTCTCTCCATGTACTCTTTAGGCTTCGGATAGTATCTGGGAGGAGGAACTTTATCTGCATCCGTGTTGTTTCTGAAGAAGATGTTTCGTTTTGCTTCACACGTCTTGTACCTTTCCCACTCATATTGGCTGTAAACTTCGTTCCGATTGAGTTCTCCCTTTTCTTGTAGCCAGAAGGTGTCCAAGATGATGTTCTTTGAAACTGTACTCCACTTTTCATTTTGAACTTCCTCCTCACTCATTCTGATTCTATTCTCAGCTAGTGTCTCCTTGGAGGTCCCTTCCTGAGCTTTTCTCTTTCCCCTGGCTTTTGCTAGGGCCTCTTGGTCAAACATGCTCCTCAGTTTAGCTTTGGAGAGAGCCCTAGCATCAGCTTCACTTATGGGAACATCTGCTGCACTTGCACTTATTCCCTCAGCAGCACTTACTCCCTCAGCGGCCGTAGATGTCTCGGGAGCATGAGTATCCGCAGGATTTTCAGGCACGGCGACGCCTAACGCCTGGTGGAGCATCCACCAGTTGCTGTCATAGACGTACTTGTTTGACTGTTCGAAGTTATTGATCATGACTTCTCGGAGCTCAGCCATCTTAGCAATGTAGTCCTTCTCCCCCTTTTTGGCTTCGACAGCGATGAAGTTTGCATAGGAGTGCAGGGAGTCATCAATATGCTTGGTGGTCCGGGAGAATTCAGTGACCAAGGCCTGCTGATTGGCGTTGAGAGTGACCATATTACCGTCAAACTTTTGAATGTTGTTAGCTACAACATGTGCATTCTGATTTACTACAGCAAGAGTATCAGTGTTCTTTTTCAATCCGGCCATGAGAAGTGTGACAGCTTGGCCGGCCTCGGTGTACTTTTCTTCAAATTTCTTCTCCATCTCGTCCAGTTTATGGTTGATCTCCACCATATTCTTGAGCATGAGATTTTCAGATGTCTTAATCCTTTTCAGCAGTTTATTCTGAGCTTCATCAAAGGAGGCTTTGAGTTCATTCACAATGCCCTGAATGATATTTACAGTGTGAGTGGCTAGCTCATCTCGTAATGGAAGAGCCGGAGGCACTTGTGGGCCTTGCCCTTCAGCAGACGCATCTGTAGAGCTGGATACAAGCACAGTCTCTAATGGAGGAATGCTGGCGGCCTCTGTAGATTTGTCTGACTCACCCTCCACTGGTGCATGCTTGTCAGATGGAGGTTCAAAAAGATCCGGAGCCTCCAATGCTTCATGTCCCTCATTCCCGTCTTCCTCTTCGTCATCATCCATGAAATCATCTATATCAGCAGCATCTTCCAACTCGTTGTCAGCAGTCTCCAGTCCAGTAGCTTCGGCTCCTTGCTCGTTTCGGTTCGGGGCCTCCCCATGCTCCAGCTCAGGTTCACTTTCTTCGTGTAGATCTGCCACAACATCTCTGGCCAGCTGGGAGATGTCAGATACTACATCAGTATGAGGGGGTAGAGGCTCCCCCTCGATTCCTGCAGTCAAGGTATCAGGAACTTCATTGGGGGTGACTGCTGGAGATACTCCCTGTTGTTCTTCCACGACAGTCTGCCCAATATGCCTCTCCCATCGGTCAAACACACTTGAGTCCATCTTCTTTAAGTAGTGTAGAGGAACACCTTTGCTCATGTCAAACCTGTCTCCATTTAGCTGATTTAGATACAGACTTATGATACGGCCAAAACTCGGAGAGCCCAAGGTGTCCTTTATCTTCTCGAACAGCAACTCCCCCCAGTTGAACCTTTTACGGCAGACAACAGCTATCAGGATCTTGAACATATCCGCTGAGATATGGTCATGAGAGCCCGGCTTGCAGATGAGCACCTTTCCAATTATGTCAGACAGGAGCTTCCCTTCTTCATTCATATCTTTTCTCTTTATGGACCTAGTTCCTCGTGGGAGACCGCAGAATAAGAGAGTTCTGGTTTTGTCATCGTCCTCCAGATAGTCCTCATGCTCCGAGCTAGAAAGCTGCAGGAAGCGGGTCAGCTTGCTGGCAGACATCTTGACCTTTGCCCCAGCCACCTTGCTTTTGATGAGTGAGTCGCCATTTCGGAGTCTTGTGGTAGCGAAGAACTCCAGTACCTCTTTGTCCAAGATTTTGCAAGGGTGCTCCAGGATGAATGTTAGCCCAGCCTCTTCCAACATCAGAATGATGTTGCGGAATTCGTCCGAGGCATGAGAGAACCCAGTTCGAACAAGCTCGCAACCGGTGACCAACCCAGCAGTTGTCCTTGGAGCCATAGCAGATCTAAAGGCGTAGACGGAAGAGAGTTGGAGAGCTTCCTGCAAGAAATCTTCCTTGAGCGTCCTTTGGGAAGACCTTCGGTGGAGACCTAGCGGGAAACAGCGATGGAGACCTTCGGTGAGTAGGAGAGTTTCCTGCGGGGTTCGGCGGGATTCGTCGGGAGCCTGTGCGATTCGACTAGAACCTTGCGAGAACCTTGCGGGAACTTTGAGAAGATGATTCGACGAGCTTCCTGCGGGTCGGCGGAAAAGACCTTGTGCGATTCCTAAGGAATATGAAGAGTCGGCGGGAGAAATCTAGGGTCTCCTGTGAAGTTCGACGGGATTCGTATAGTGTGCTCCTTCGGCGGGATTCTTATGGAAGGTGAAAGGTCGGCGGGAATTCTTCCTCAAATGTGATTCTTCTTGAACCTTCGGCGAGAATGAGATTCTCTTTAAATGTCAAGCTCGAGTCCGTTAAATGGGATTCTTACGGTTTCCGTTTGTCTAAGTTAAATTGAAAGTCTTCTAACTACGTATCTTTGTTAGTTTTCAGTGAATTGATTTACGCCTGCAGATGTTAGTTCTCGAATCTACCAGTGGAAGTTCCGATAACTCTTTAATGATGTATCTAAGGTTTAAATTCATCGTGTTACCCTATCCTTGGATGTTCATACATACACGTATATACAAAGAAATATCTGTATATAAAGATATATATATATATATATATATATATATATATATATATATATATATATATATATATATATATATATATATATATATATATATATATATATAGTAACTGTCAATGGAAAACGACTCAAGTCTTGGAACTGATCATGAGTACCTGGGATCTTGAGAGTCATCGTTTAGTCCCACAGGTAGAACATATTAGGAGCTCAATGTGAGTATGCTCAAGTCGATATCACATCTGTTATAGCAGACGACTGTTCCAATTTAGTCTTGAGCCACCTATTGTCTGGTTTCCATCATATTCACGGGAATCTAGACTACCCTGCAAGAAAGAATTACTTTACCTTAGAAACTCAAATCATATTGGGTCCTAGGTTTCTGTTAGCATAAGCACGCAACTGTCTTTCTTCAGAAAACCTGTCAGGAAGACTACCTCTGTCCCGTGAATGTGGATAAGCCCTTGCCGTGGGCACAGAGGGGTTGTGCCAATAGTCGATGGCAAAGTGCCCCACTTTGCCACAGCACCAACATGGGTGAATGTTGTATCGTCGTTTCCGACCTGATCTAGTGACTGAGGTAGTCACGGTCCTGGGTCTAACCGGGATAGAGCATGATCGCCTCACAAAATTTTCTCTTCCATCGTGACACGTGGAAGGGTGGAAGGAATGCATGTTGTGAGCGTCATGAGGCCGGGAAGGTGGTGCCTTTCTCACAGGCATTCCCCTTCCAGAGGCCCCATGAAAACTTACACTGTGACTTCTATCCTCCCTATTTTGTGTCCTCGGGTGGTGAGAAGTCTTCTGTGAGTAGGGACATGCAGATTCACACCGAGTTGAGGCAGTGGCAGTGAATACAAAGGGCTCAGAATGAGCCTTAGGTATTCTCTCATGGGTTGCCACGACGGCCCTTACACTGTGGGTGTCTCCACATGGGGACAGATCACCTCTGCAGTGACCATGACTATTCCTGTGGTCATACCTGAAGGCATGATGAGTTGCCTTCCTGCTTGGAGTGGGGGGTCGGAACACCGTTTACCCATTTCTCCACGAATTGATAATCCGGGAGATCCACCCGTTTTCTTGCTTTCTCTTTATAACATCAACTTTGGAAAAGTTTGATACTATCCATTTCTCATTCTCTAGACTACTCTCTAGAGCTGAGATCTTAGAGTCCTTGACCTTGTTGGACGCCAATTGGAGAACCAACAAGATCTTCAGTTGAGCAATCTCTTGAGCTTGCTCCTCAGCAAGTAGGTTGCTTGACTGAAGGGCTCTCTTCAGAGAGTCAGAATCTTCTGGAGGAAAGCAGTTCCTGTCTTCAGAAAGTTCAAAAGAGATGGGGCAGGATGAGGAAGTTACCTGCTCTTCAGTGTTATTGTCATTCGAGCCAGTGACCATTACGTCATCCTCATCAGAGCTGCTTTCCTCACTGGTCTCTTCAGTCTCAGACACGGACACTGGAGCTCTGATGCTGTCCGAGAGATGCTTGCCTTCATCTTTAGAGGTGAGGACCCCCACATAGGCTTCATCCTCTGGTTGACAGCATATTCCAGCTTTCTCTGACTCCCCCATCAACTCGGAGATCATCACCCACATGGATTTAGCCGTCCTACATTTTTCTAATCTAGAGCGAGAAGCTCCAGACCAGATATCCAAGATAATTTGACGAATCCTCTCGTCCAAGTTAAATAGTGACAGTTCCGTCTCTGACATCTCAGCAATGCACATGGGCACTTGGATCCCAGAGTCGGAGGTCTTCATGGGAATAAACGGACCCTCTTCTAGGATGAAGGATGCTCGAGGATCGATAGCATCCAAGTGAAACGACACTCTCATCCTCTAGATGGGATAATAATCCTTTGTGCATGCGGGGAGTTTAAGTGGTGATATCTCATAATCCAGCTTCATGCTTTTGACACTGGTGGCAGGATTCTACTCAAGGTGTTAACCTTTTTGATGAGTAACCTCGCTTTGATACCACTTGAAAGTCCACCTAATGTCAACCAAGTTCACCTATGAGGGGGGATAGGTGACGCGCAATGCTTTTGCGGAATTTATGAATGTACCTGCACAATAAAAATAAAAAGCACAGCACACAGAATACACAGGCAATTTATAGTGGTTCCCCGACTTGGGTACATCCACTTTCCCCCTTTGACCTATCTCCCAACAAGGGACGACTCGGTCTCTTCTCCAACAGGATTGAAATCCAATCCCTGCACTAACGGAAGGAACCCTTCCACACGTAGGAGTCAACACTCCCACAAACCGGGTTGCACCCAACCCTTACAATACGGAACAAGCATTCCTTTACAACAAAAGTAGAACTAGAATGTACACGAGATACAAACTTCGTTAGGAGACTAATGTGACCCTCTTTGGTGACGACATGTTCTTGAAGTCCACAAAGAGTCCACAACCTTGGATCTCTCTTGGAGAGGATCTCCCCAGAACCGGCGGCAGCACGATGAGCGGCGGCTAGGTTCACGGGATCGGCGACAACAACGATGTGAGGCTGCACTTCTTTGTTAATCCAAACTTCATAGCGAAGCAAGCTAGGTCTACCAACGGTCACACTAGGATCAATCGTTTCGATCGATTCGGATGGGGAACACTTTCCCGATCTACAAATCGAGAGACAAGAGATCTCTGGATAGACGCGTGAGACTCTAAGCTTGGCTAAGCTTCTGTCGCCGGAGATCGGGAAGAAACGCGATCAACAGCGGCGACCACTTGTCGCGAGCGGCGGCGGCGGAGCGGAGCGGAAGCGGCGATTTAGGGTTTTTTCGTGCTCGCGTATTTCTCCTTTTCTTCGATATCCTTACTGTTCAAAAATACCCATGTATTTATACACTGTAGGCCCATACAATATGACCGTTGTGGGTCCCACACGTAGACCCCCGAAATCCGGTTCAAACTAGTCCAGCGGCAGAATCCGGTCCAGCAGCATCCAGAGAAAACGCCAAGTAAAATTCGTCGAGAATCATTGGTGATTCTCGACGAATCGGCGAGAATCAGTTAACGATTCTCGACGATTCGTCGAGAATCACCGAGTGATTCTCGACGATTCCCTTGTTGATTCTCAACGATTTTCACTTGGTATTCATGACCTGCTCAGCGACGGGTTCGGCGAGAATCATTAGTGATTCTCGCCGAATCTTACTTGGCACCATTTTGAGGTAGCCGGAAGAAGTCGGCGAGAATCACTAGTGATTCTCGACGATTCGGCGAGAATCACTAGTGATTCTCGCCGATTCGGCGAGAATCACTTGATGATTCTCGTCGACTTTTACTTAGATGAATTTTCGTCTTTCCACCCAAGAGCTGCTCTTTGACCCATCCTTGCTCCTTGTCTTCTCTTGCATATACACGGCCCTGTACTTGAAAGTAAGTGCACTCCAATAGAGAGAGTACACGTAGGCCAACACACTGATCTGCTCAACGAGGGATTACGTCGTGCAGACCCGTATATATTGACCTACTGCACCCTGACATTGGTGTGCACTTAGCGTGGAAGAGCTGCAAGCACAACTTAAGAGGTTTCATCAAATACATTGTGAATTCATCTTAGCTTGACAGGTGGCTTCCTCAAATCCAGGTAATTGTGGATACAATACCCAACAGGAAGCGACGGCCCTCTTCAAAATCGTCCAAGGGCAGCACGAGAGTTTTAGGTATTACATCGAACGGTTCCAGGAGGAGATTTTGGAGGTGGAGGAGGTGGACAACTTTACCTTGATGGTGGCCCTTAAGTTCGGGTTGAAGCAAGGGCTGTTCAGTCTGGAGATGGGGTCCAATCCCTCAAGATCCTTTGAATAGATGATAGAGAAGGCGAACACTTTTGTTCGAGGGGAGGAGAAGAATAAGGACTTCCTGGCAAGGATGGATGGGGAGATCGCGGCGGAGAGAGAAGCACGACCTTCAGGATTGAAGATGAAGAGGACACCAGAAAGACGTGAGGAGAGGAAGAAGGAAGAGCCAAGCAGATAAGAGAGAAGGAAGAGGGAGGAACCTAGGAAGGTTGAAGAGAGGAGGCGGGAGAGGCCTCGGAAGCAAGAAGAGAGGAGGTCGGCGAAGGCCCGAGAAGGAGTGTTGGAACACCCTATTACTAATTTGGGTCAGGATCACTATGTCTTTAGGAAACCTGTTGTTGACCTCCTGTATAGCTCTAAAGGTCAATTAGATTTAAGTCTAAGGGTTAGTACTTAGGTTTGGAAGCTGCCCTCAAGACCAGGATTTTCAGTTTGAGACTAAGTCATATCGTCGAGCTCAGTACGACGAATCGTCGAATTCCAATCGACGATCGTCTAGCTCATCTTCGACAGATCGTCGAACTGCATTCGACGATCGCTGAGCTCAACTTCAACAAATCGTCGAACTCCATTCAACGATATGCGAGCTCAGTTCGACGATCTTGACTCAATATTGATTCTCTATCTCTGAGCTCAATTCGACGATCTTTGAGCTCAGATCGACAATTTCTGTTGCTGTATAAGTCCAAATCGCTGAGCTCAGTTCAACGATAGCAGAGCTCAGTTCGACGTTTTCTGATGAGTTAAAGGATTTTTCAAGATTCAAATTCAGGAGTTATTCAACAATTAATTCAGAAGATTTTCTAGCCGTTTTCATTTATTCTGGACCAAGTTTCAAGGAATTATCAAGGAATGTTTCTTTGGACTTTCCCCCAGAAGACAATTGCATTTAAGGAAGTCAATTAATGGCAGACCAATGACTATTCTTGACAGATGATTTTCTATTCAGTACCAGAGAATAAAATACAAGATTTTTGAATCTCTCCATCACTCAGAACACAGATCAGAAGAGAGACAACATAGAACATGAAGAACAAGAACAAGAATATTCTCTGCTACACTTCTCTGGACAACATCTTTCTCAACATCAATTGTTCTCAAGAGAAAGAGCTAAAAGGAATTCATACAAGAACACACACCAAAGGAGATCAACAAATCTGAAATCTTCAGATCCCCTTTGCTTCAAGTGTTCAAGGTCAACATCTTTCAAAGACTCCAAACACCTAACATTTCAGATGTTGCTGAAATCATCATTTGCTGGAGATCAACTTCTGAAGGCCTATCACCCTACAGCAAAGCTTCATTTCCTGAACATCTCAAGAACTCAGGGGGAGCTTTGACAACATAAAATCCACATAGTCTTCTCAGCTGTTCTGAGAAAGAGAAGACTTCCATAACTCTCTCATCCCCATCTATATAAAGGGTTTCTCAAACTCCCTTCAAAAGTTTGAGCTTGGTTTTTGAGCATCTTGTCAAAAGCTCATTGGTGGCAAGACACCTGATCAAAAAATTTGATTTAGTTTTTGAGCACCTTATCAAAAGTCATTGGTGCTCAGGACACCTGATCAACTCATCATGCAGTGGATTCCTACCTAGGGTGGTAGAAGAGTGGATGTACCCAAGTTTAGGGGAACCACTATAGTTCCTTGTGTCTTCTGGCTTGCTTGTCTTTATCTTTTGTTTCTGGCTGTGATTGTTTTGTGATTAGTTTAGATCTGTGATTAATTTCTGTTGTAGGTTATTTTGTGATTAGATTTAATAGTTGCTTCCCTGTGCACTCAGATTACAACAATTGTTGTAAAAAGTTTTCAAACACCATATACTCTATTCACCCCCCCCCCTCTAGAGTATATCAGATCTAGCTGCACTTTCAATTGGTATCAGAGCCAGGTTGGTTAAACATACCACACCTTGGTGGTTGCACAGGCTAACACCTGAACCCAAAGATCTCTAGTTAGATCTGCTTGCTGTAGATTTTATTATTAGATTAGTTATTCACAAATCATGACCCAAAACAAAGATTATGCTAGCACCAGACCTCCAGTGTGCAATCTATCCAAGTTTGCACTTTGGAAAGCAAGGATTAGATTATACATGAATTCTATTGATGAGGATATTTTTAATTTTGTTTTGACAGTTTGTCCAAGACCTCCAGAGAACTCAAGTACGAATGTTGTTCCACCTTCATCAGGAACAGTTGCTGATATCAAGAAGTGGAAGGTAGCTGATGCCAAGGCTATGAACATCTTAGCCCAGACCATGTCTGATGACATCTTTCAAAAGGTGGCTGAATGCAATTCAGCAAAGGAAATCTGGGATAAACTCTCTGAAATAGTCTCAGACTCAGCTGATGAGAGAAAGGACAGGAGATCCCACCTCATATCTCAATATGAGAATTTCAAGAAGGGAGAAGCTGAGTCAGTTGGAGATATGTACCATAGACTCAGTCTGATAGTCAGTGAACTCAGGACTTTGGATAAAGAGATCTCACTAACTGAACTTAATGACAAAATTCTAATGTGCTTCCCTAGCACTTGAGATTCAAGAATCTGGCCAATCAAGGATGCCAGAAGTTTGAATGAGATCACTACAGAAGCTCTTTTGGGCAAGCTCAAATCTTATGAGCTACTAATCAAAAATAGAGAAGAAGAGCAGAAGGCTATTTCACCAGCCACAAAAAAAGAGAAGACAATAGCCTTCAAAGCAACTGAAGATCAGCATGAAGACAAAGTCACAGGCAATGATGAACTGCTCAGTCTGTTGGCCAAAAGATTTTACAAGATGGCCAGAAAGGACTTCAGAAAGAGATCATACAAGGAGCATGATAAGCCAAGGTATGATAAGTCTAATAATAAAGAAATTGTTTGCTTTGGTTGCAGGAAACCAGGGCACATTGTACCTGACAGTCCATAAAACAAAAACAAGGACAGAAGGGACAAGAAAGAAAGAGAGAAGAAAGGAGAAAGACTTCAAGAGGAATGACAATGACAAACCCTCCTCAAACAAAAACAAACACACAAGAAAGAGGTTTGTTGCTGAATCCTGGAGTGAGACTGAAGAGGAGTCAGAAGCCTCATCCAGCTCCAGTGATGATGAAGATGATGCAGAAGAGAAGGAGTTCTGCATGATGGCAATCAATGCCTCACAACATAATTCAGATGAAGAAGACTCAGAGTCAAACTCAGAGACTCAACTTGAAGATGACCAGGTAATCAGCTCTTTTGATTTCAATTCAGAGGACTTTAAATCTGAGTTTAAAGCATTATGTTTAGACTTACTAAAATCTGAGAAAGAAATTATTTCTCTCAGAAATCATTTATCTGAACATAATACCTTAAAGTCAGAAAATCTCAAACTCTCTCAGGAGTTGGAGTGTTGTAGGGAGCAGATAGCTTCACTGAAAGGTGAGCTATCAGAGGCCAAGAAGCTTGAAGAATCCGTTAATAGGAGAAGTATCAAGCTGATGGACATCACAAGCACAGTGAACTCCAGATTTAATAGTACACTGGGCTTGGGTGCTTCATCCAACCAACTCATAGTTCTAACAACTCAAATCAAGTTCATTTCTGATAAAGGAAAGGGAGTTGTAGAGGTAGCTAGGAAAAATTCTGATCTGCCTAAGAAAACTAAGTTCCAGCAGAAATCGTCGAACGAAGCTCGACGATCGCCGAACGCAGATCGACGATCTCAGGCAAAATCGTCGAACTCAGGTCGACGATCTCAAGTTCCTGAACTCTGCCACAGTCGACCGTCGAACGGAGCTCGACAATCTGACCCAAGATCGTCGAACGCAGCTCCACGATCGTCGAACAGAGATCAGAGCTCTGGAAACTCTTTCAAGGGCAAATCAAAATCCAATACTAGGGGTCCTTCATCTCAAATCTTTAACCCTTATACTGAATGGATTATACCTCCAAGGAGATATCATCATGAAGGTTATAAGAGTCAACCTGGGATGTCTTTCATTTCTGAGTTTAAAGGTTATCAACCTAGGCCCAAGGTAAACTGGGTCAAAAACAAATGAATTATTTTATGTGCAGGTGAAGACCTATCCAACATCTAACCAGCAATGATACTTGGATAGTGGGTGTTCTAAGCACATGACAGGAAACAAGGACAACCTCACATCCTTTAAAGCCAAGCTTGGACCCAAAGTTATCTTTGGTGATTCAAACTTTGGACAAAGTAAAGGATATGGTGCAGTCCAGATTGGATCAGTAACATTCAAGAAGGTAGCTTATGTGGAAGGACTGAGGCACAACTTAATAAGCATCAGTCAGCTGTGTGATGAAGGCTACCAGGTGACCTTCAGCAAAGCATTATACATGATCAAGTCAGAGGACAACACAACTGTGTTGACATGTAAAAGGAAAGGTAATATTTATCTAGTAGATTTTCTTTCAACAGATGTAGATATTTGCCGGTTCAATTCTGTCTGTAGACCTAATATTTTATGGCATAAGAGACTAGGACACTTAAACCTTAGAACTATTGCTAGGTTATCCAAGTACAACCTTGTTAGAGGACTACCTTCTGGCCCCAACAAGAAGGAAGGACTCTACAGGGCTTGTCAATTAGGCAAGCAAACTAAAAATAGTTTTAAGTCACTTAATAAGAGTGATTCACCTAGGATATTGTATCTGTTACACATGGATCTTTTTGGACCCATCACAGTACAAAGCCTAGGAGGAAAATCTTACACCTTAGTAGTTATAGATGACTTCTCTAGATTCACATGGGTGTTCTTTCTGAGGAAGAAGTCTGATAACTTTAAGTGTTTGACAGAGTTTCTCAAATGCATACAGATTGAGTTCAATACTCACATTGCCCTGATCAAAAGTGATCATAGGACAGAGTTTGATTCTCTTCTTATGCAAGAGTTCTGTCAGAGTGAAGGGATCAAGCATACTTTCTCAGCTCCTAGAACTCCTCAACAAAATGGGGTAGCTGAAAGGAAAAATAGAACCCTTATTGAATCTGTCACTACATTGTTGTCAGATGCTCATCTTCCTCTATCCTTTTGGGCAGAGGCAGTGAACACCTCCAACTATGTGCTGAATAGAAGTTTAATACATAAACTAAAGGGTAAGACTCCATATGAATTACTCAAAGGAAAGAAACCTAAAGTTGATTATTTTAGAGTTTTTGGCTGCATTTGTTATATACATAATAATGACAAGAAATATGTAGCAAAATTTCAAGTTAAAGCTGATGAAGGAGTGTTTCTGGGATACTCCATGATCAGTAAGGCTTATAGGGTTTATAATAAATCATCTCTAAAAATTGAGGAATCTGTTCATATATCATTTGATGAATCTAACATGTCTTTCAAGGAGAAGAACACTTCTACCATAGCACATTTGCAGGAACATTCTCTTGTTGAATACTTGAACAAGTTATAGATTACTCAAAAAGAGGAAAGCAGTGAAGATGAAGAAAGTATTCAACACATTGAAGAGAAACAACCTGAAGAGCCAGTTGTTGTACCACGAGAGGAAACAACAACACTTGTTGGTGAACAATCAATACCCCCTGTTGATTTAGTAACATCAAGAGACCATCCAATTTCCCAAATAATTGGAGACATCTCAGCTGGTGTGCAAACCAGAAATCAGGTCAACCAAAACCTGTTGCACACTTGCTTCCTATCTCAAATTGAACCTCAGTTCATTCAAGATGCAGAGCAAGATCCACACTGGATCATTACAATGCAAGAAGAGTTGCATCAATTTGAAAGGAACAAAGTTTGAGAACTAGTACCTAAGCCTAAGGATCACTCCATTGTTGGAACAAAGTGGGTGTTCAGAAACAAACTGGATGATCAAGGAGTAATTGTAAGAAACAAGGCAAGGTTAGTTGCTCAAGCATATTCTCAAGAATAAGGAGTAGACTATGACCAGACTTTTGCACCAGTTGCAAGATTGGAAGCCATCAGAATCTTTTTAGCTTATGCAGCACATAAAGGCTTCAAGGTATATCAGATGGATGTCAAAAGTGCATTTCTTAATGGAGACATCAAAGAAGAAGTATATGTCAGACAACCTCCAGGTTTTATCTCTCCAACTTATCCTGATTATGTTTTTAAGTTGAACAAAGCATTATATGGTCTCAAGCAAGCTCCTAGAGCATGATATGAGACCCTAGCATGCTTCCTTTTGGAAAATGGATTTATAAGGGGTAGAGTAGACCAAACTCTTTTCATTAGAACCCATAAGTCTCATACCCTACTAGTACAGATTTATGTAGATGATATTATTTTTGGTTATACTGATTCAAAATTGTGCAGAAGGTTTTCCAACCTAATGCATTCTAAATTTGAAATGAGTAGCATGAGTAAGTTATCCTTCTTTCTATGATTGCAAGTCAAACAACATGCTGAAGGCATCTTTATTTCTCAAACCAAGTATGCAAATGAATTGGTTAAAAAATTTGGCATGTCTGAAGCATCTTGTATGAAAATACTCATGCCTACCAATGTTGTATTGGATGCTGATGAACATGGGAGACCTGTTGATCAGACAACATATAGAGCAATGATTGGCTCTTTACTGTACCTTACAGCTAGCAGACCAGATATAATGTTTGCTACATGTATATGTGCTAGGTTTCAAGTAAGCTCTAGAGAGTCACACCTAACACTAGTAAAGAGGATTCTCAGGTATGTTAAAAGTTGTCCAAATCTAGGTCTCTGGTATCCAAAAGATTCAGCATTTGATTTAACTGGATTTTCTGATGCTGATTATGCTGGATGCAGAATTGATAGGAAAAGCACCAGTGGAACTTGTTAGTTCCTTGGTGATAGACTTGTCTCTTGGTTTTGCAAGAAACAAACTTCTGTGTCAACTTCAACTGCTGAAACTGAATATATGGTTGCAGGCAGTTGTTGTTCATAAATCTTGTGGATTCAAAACCAACTCCTAGACTATGGCTACAACTTAGAGAAGTCTAAAATCTTTTGTGATAACACAAGTGCTATTTCTATAGCTCAAAATCCAGTCCTCCATAGTAGGACAAAACACATAGAAATTAGGCATCACTTCTTAAGGGATAATGTTGAGAAGAATAAAATTGAACTGCAATATATCCCAACTGATTTACAAAGGGGAGATATTTTCACCAAGCCCTTAGATGAAAAGAAACACACCTTCTTCCTAAATCAGTTAGGAATGTTAGATGGAGGAAGTCTAAAATAATCTCCAAGATTTTAAAAGTTTAAAAATTGACCAAGACTAGGCAAACATCTTGATTTTTCTTAGTGTCTAGAGTGTTTTTCTGGTCTCTGAACTGCGCTCGACGATTTTCCACCAGATCGTCGAACGGAGATCGACGATTTTCGAAATCGTCGACCTGAGTTCAGCGCTTCTCAGATAGTGTTCAACATCTCTCAGGTCTACGATCGTCAAACGGCGCTCGACGATTTGGTTCTCTAAACTATCGTCGAACGGAGCTCGACGCTCTCCAATATCGTCGAACGGAGCTCGACGATATTGCAGACTCTTCAGATTCCTTTAGAAGCCCCGATCGTCGAACTGAGTTCAACAATCTTTCCTTTTCTGCGTCGAACCCTAATATAAAATTCATTTTTCGCCGTCGTTCTCCTTTTGCGCTTTCGATTTCTCTGCAAAAACTCTCTTTTCCTCCAAACATCTCTACACTTGGTCGTTTTGTTTGTTGATTTTTGCAGGTAACAATGGCAGTCTCTGCTGCTGTTCTCGCCTCAATGAAATTTGATGCCGACTTTGATATTGACATGGAGTCCTTCAGCACAACTGATCAAGTTTTCCAGGATATTTTGGAACTCTTCAAGGAACAGAAACTTGCTACCATTATGACCACCAGAATCAAACTTGCTGCTGATGAGATCAAGGAATGGGTCTACACTGCCCACAACCAGGATCAAAACACCATAGTTGGATCAATTTCTGGCACCCAGGTACCCTTGACTCCAACCATTCTGACAGAAGTTTTTGAGCTAAGTTCTGGTAGAGATTCTGCTGATCTGTCTGGAGAGGAATTTGCTGATCTGCTTGCAAGAATGGGTCACTCTGAAGCTAACCCTAACAAGCTGCTGAAGAAAACCCTATCTGTGGAATATAGATTCTTGGCTGATGTAGTTGGGAAGGTTCTGTTGGCTAAGCACTCAGCACATGATACTATTTCTAGGTATCAGCTATGCTTAATGGGAGCCATTGTGGACAAGAAGAATTTGAACTGGGGTGAGGTCTTCTTTGACCTGATTAAAAAGAAAATTAACAAGAATTTTGTGAATTTTGGGAGGATTCTAGGCCTTTTTCTGCAGAACAGATGCCCTACTCTGCTTGTATCATCTGGGATACATATTAATGCTTCCAAGAGATTGTCCTGTACCCTATTTGGCAAATGGGACAGGCAGATCACCAAGCCCAACAGGCCCTCTTCAAGCACACCTTCAGGCACCAAGACTGTAATAGTCACTTCCCCCCAAGTCTCTGTCCCTGCAGATGACTTGCCTGCTGCTGCCTCTCCTCCTCCTCCAATTCCATCTTCTCCAGTTCCATCCACCATTCAAACTCCATCCACTATCATCATCTCCAGCCCTTCTCCAACATCAATACCATCTCCAATTCCAACTCTACCAACAACAGAAGAAATCTTCCATCCATTATATTCCTACCCTCAACCAGACATTGCCACATCACCCTCCATTCCCTCCTTCAATCTTATTGATGATTCCTTCATGGATGACTCACCCTCATCTCCTCCTGAGCTCCCCTCCTCATCAACATCTTACCAGGAACTTCTACAAGAGATCATTGATCAACCCACCTTCACACCCTCTATCTCAATTCCATTGTCTTCCATCTCCACTATACCCACACCTCAACCATCACTCCTACCATCCACCAGCTCTCCACCACCATCACCAGTAGCTCCACCTCCATCCTCTACCTCTACTCCAGTCACTGCTGAGCAAGTAGATATTCCAGCCCTGGCTGACAAGATATATGAACTGATAGCCCCCAGGCTATCTCTTCTATTGGAGACCTCCTTGGCTCCATTACTTGAGTCAGTGGCAGCCCTTTCTGCCAGGCTATCCTCCCCTTTCCCTCAGGCAATCCCTTCATCAGTGTGCCTTGATCCAGCCTTATCTGAATCTAGGCAGGGGGAGATGCCTTATGAAGTAAGCTTGCCTGCTGTTTCTTCGGTTCTTGTTGCTGCTGCTGCTGTTGTTCCTCAAGCTCCAGTTCCCCCTCCAGTTGCAATCTTCCCTATGGACATCAGGTCCTTACTTTCAGTGTTTGATTCAATGTATTTCAGTTGTCTTTCAGAGAGAGTTGTTGTCCAGCCATCAGAGGATCTGACCAAGGCCATTGTGCTCTTCTCATGTTGTGACACCAACATTATAACTTCTTTTGTCAATTCAATATATGATGCTGCTACTCCTGCTGAGAATATGGTTGTTATTCCTATTGCTGCTGCTGTCTATAATGATGTTACTGTTGTTCCAGTTTTTGATGATATTCATATGACAGAGGCTATTCCTGTTTCTGATGATTTTGAGCCTTCTGTGTTTGCTGATGATATTCCTGATGTTGCTGATATTGTTGTATCTGAAAGTGTTTCATCTGAAACTGTTGCTGCCCCAACTGCTACTGTTATTACTGCTGTTATACCTTCTAAGAGTGCTGCTCCAGAAATTTCTGTGTCTGTTGTTATTACTGCTTCAACTTCAATTGCTACAAGTGTTGTATCTGTTGCTGCTCCAACCACTGCTGCTACATCTGCTTCAACTCAACTTCAAAAGGATTACATGAAAAAGATTGATGCTCTATATGATGAGCAAAGTTCTGAAAGTGATGAATTCAGGACTGATTCTGATGACTCATCTGCCACTATTGCCAGAAAGAGAAAGACAAGGAGCAAAGCCATGAAAAGAGTACCTCCAGCCAAACTAAAGGACAATAATGACAAATCATATTACATTCTTCATGACTGCCCCATAACTGAGCACTGGATGCAGTATTCAAAGAACCAACTTAAAGCCATGAAGAAAAAGAGGAAGTATGAAAAAGGATCTTCCCAATTTCATCATTCTCATCCTCCTCCACCACCTCCTCCTGATGCAGGTGCAGGTGGAAGCTCAGCTGCTCAACCTCATGCTAAAAGCCAAACCCCCTATCAGCCACATGCAAGATCTTATCATAGGGGAAGCCAGTCTAGAGGTTCTCAATCTAGAAGAGGGAAGTCCATGTTTATTCAAAAGGTTATTCAAGGCAACATCCTTACTCCAGGGAAGGACAAACCTCATCAGACACAACCTCAGGTCCTTTTCCCTATAAGCTAAAGGAAGTAGTTTCATCCAGGCCTCCTCAGGATAATCCATCCAATAGATATGAGCCACCAGTGCCCTTTGAAGATCCTGAAAACAACCCTACTGCTTGGACTGCCAGGATGAAAGAGCTTGCTGCACTGGACCAAATTAAGAAAGCTAAAGAGCAAGACAGAGATTCTTCCAATATCACTACATTGTCTGAACAAAGAAAGAAAGAATTGGAAAGATATGGCTCAAGCAAATTCTTTGACTCTGACAGATATATGGAGCTGCATCCTGAAGTTGTAGTTCCCAGGCCCAAACAGCAAACCTCTTTAGGTGCAGTAGATGACACCGGATCCAAAAAGGAAGCTCTTAACCCCAATAGAGAAATCAAACTTATAAAGACCAAGGAGAAGAAATAACTATGTAAGGTGACAATCATTTTGATTTCTGATTTCTGTCTGGGATGATATATATCTGTGGTTCTGCAATGCCCTGCTTATTGTTTTTCTGTATTGTTGCTGTGTATGTTGTTATTTAATTTTTCCAAGTTCTGTAAATAGTAATCCTAACCCAAATAGGGGAGATTGTTGGAACACCCTATTACTAATTTGGGTCAGGATCACTATGTCTTTAGGAAACCTATTGTTGACCTCCTGTATAACTCTAAAGGTCAATTAGATTTGAGTCTAAGGGTTAGTACTTAGGTTTGGAAGCTGCCCTCAAGACCAGGATTTTCAGTTTGAGACTAAGTCATATCGTCGAGCTCAGTACGACGAATCGTCGAACTCCAATTGACGATCGTCTAGCTCATCTTCGACAGATCGTCGAACTGCATTCGACGATCGCTGAGCTCAACTTCAACAAGTCGTCGAACTCCATTCGACGATCTGCGAGCTCAGTTTGACGATCTTGACTCAGTATTGATTCTCTATCTCTAAGCTCAATTCGACGATCTCTGAGCTCAGATCGATGATTTCTGTTGCTGTATAAGTCCAAATCGCTGAGCTCAGTTCGACGATAGCAGAGCTCAGTTCGACGTTTTCTGATGAGTTAAAGGATTTTTCAAGATTCAAATTCAGGAGTTATTCAGCAATTAATTCAGAAGATTTTCTAGCCATTTTCATTTATTCTGGACCAAGTTTCAAGGAATTATCAAGAAATGTTTCTTTGTACTTTCCCCCAGAAGACAATTGCATTTAAGGAAGTCAATTAATGATAGGCCAACGACTATTCTTGACAGATGATTTTCTATTTAGTACCAGAGAATAAAATACAAGATTTTTGAATCTCTCCATCACTCAGAACACAGATCAGAAGAGAGACAACATAGAACAAGAAGAACAAGAACAAGAACATTCTCTGCTACACTTCTTTGGACAACATCTTTCTCAACATCAATTGTTCTCAAGAGAAAGAGCTAAAAGGAATTCATACAAGAACACACACCAAAGGAGATCAACAAATCTGAAATCTTCAAATCCCCTTTGCTTCAAGTGTTCAAGGCCAACATCTTTCAAAGACTCTAGACACCTAACATTTCAGCTGTTGCTGAAATCATCATTTGCTGGAGATCAACTTCTGAAGGCTTATCACCCTACAACAAAGCTTCATTTCCTAAACATCTCAAGAACTCAGGGGGAGCTTTGACAACATAAAATCCACATAGTCTTCTCAGCTGTTCTGAGAAAGAGAAGACTTCCATAACTCTCTCATCCCCATCTCTGTAAAGGGTTTCTCAAAATCCCTTCAAAAGTTTGAGCTTGGTTTTTGAGCACCTTGTCAAAAACTCATTGGTGGCAAGACACCTGATCAAAAAATCTGATTTGGTTTTTGAGCACCTTATCAAAAGCTCATTGGTGCCCAGGACACCTGATCAACTCATCCTGCAGTGGATTCCTACCTAGGGTGTTAGAAGAGTGGATGTACCAAAGTTTAGGGGAACCACTATAGCTCCTTGTGTCTTCTGGCTTGCTTGTCTTTATCTTTTGTTTCTGGCTGTGATTGTTTTGTGATTAGTTTAGATCTGTGATTAATTTCTGTTGTAGGTTATTTTGTGATTAGATTTAATAGTTGCTTCCTTGTGCACTCAGATTACAACAATTATTGTAAAAAGTTTTCAAGCATCATATACTCTATTCACCCCCCCTGTAGAGTATATCAGATCTAGCTGCACTTTCAAGGAGGAAAGGGGAAAGACGATTCCAGTATCCGGAGAATCGCCCCCAGTGGAGGCCAGAAAGGCAACACTATCAGGAGGAAAGGAGGAACGGAAACTGGCAAGAGGGAGGTCGGGGAGGAGGAAGAAGGGAGACGATGGCCATCGCTCGCCAAAACGACAAACGGCGCCGGAGGGAGCAGCGAGCGATGCGTCAGGAGGTGGAGATTCCTCTTTACTGCGATATTCATCGGGTAGAGAGGCACGAGACTTTGGCTTGCCCCGAGTTCTGGGAAGTCAGGAGGAGGCTGGAGGCGGGAGTAGCAGAAAGAGGGCAGCAGAGGCAGGAGTCCCCAGTGGGGCAGGTGGCATTCCAAGCTCCGGCGAGGAGGAGGAATGAGGACCGAGTCGACCAGGGAGGTCGCGGAGAAGTGATACATGGCCCCGGAGGTGGGCATGTAGGCGTGATCAATGGAGGGGTCGGGCTTGGAGCTTCCCGCAAGGGGAGTCTCCATCAGATCTATCGAAAGAACGTCACTTCGACGTCGCAGACCCCGCCTCCATTAGAAGAGATCACGTTCTCGGAAGAAGACATACTAGGGAATGAAAACCCCTTCCATGATGCTTTAGTCATTCAGGCCGCCATCGAAGACTTCACCGTCGACCGAATCTTCGCAGACAACAGTAGCTCGGTGAATGTCATCTTCAAAAGAACCTTCGTCGGGCTTCAGGTGGAAGCGTCCCGGGTCCAAGCTGCTGATGGACCGCTCTTTGGCTTCACAGGAGAGAAGAAAGAGGTGGAGGGAGCAGTAGAGCTGTTGGTCATGCTCAGAGGGACGTCTATCCAATGTCGCTTCATCATCGTCGACGCGCCGAGCGGCTACAATACTATCTTCGGGCGAGCTCTTATCAACTACTTCAGAGCCGTTCCATCTTCTTACCACCAGTGTCTGAAGTATTGCCGCGGAGATGTTTAGATCAGGATCAGGGGAGATCCCAAGGCTTCCAGGAAATGGTACTTGAATGTCGTCAGCACCATCAGCTGGATGGGTGACGCGGAGAAGCTGGAAGAGTTGCTGGAGAAAGAGAAGGGACTAACTGCTGCTGAGGAGGTAGAGGAGATAGAGGTGGTCTCTTGAGGAGGAGAGCCAGGGTTGCTGAAGGTGGGAGGATCCCTGCCGCTTGGGGGAAAGATAGAGATGGTTGCTTGCCTGCAGGACAATGTTGATGTCTTTGCATGGAGCGTCGCCGAGATGCCGGGGGTCGACGCTGATGTTGCATGTCATCGCCTCAACCTGGATCCCGCGGTGACTCCTGTTCGGCAGAAGCAGAGGAAGAGCGCCGCCATGCTAGCCGAGCCGATCAGGGAGGAGGTAGAGAAACTGTTGGAGGCAGGTTTTGTCTCGGAGATCCAGTATGCAGGCTGGGTCTCCAATGTTGTAATGGTGAAGAAGCCTGGAGGAGGATGGCGTTTATGTATCGATTCTTCCATGTTGAATAAAGCTTGCCCGAAGGATTGCTACCCCTTGCCTCAAATCGACGCGCTGGTTGATTCCGTCGTCGGATTTCCTGTGATGAGTTTTCTTGATGCTTTTTCAGGATATCACCAGATCCGGATGCATCCCCCCGACTGTCGGGACGTCTCCTTTATAACCAGTGATGGCTGCTATAGCTACAAGATGATGCCCTTCAGGCTCAAGAATGCAGACGCGACTTACCAAAGGATGATGGACCAAATCTTCAAAGAACAAACGGGGCGAAACTTGGAGGTTTATATGGATGATCTCCTCGTCAAGAGCAAAAGTGTCGCGGAGCACATAACGGATCTGGTGGAGACCTTCGCCAATCTGAGGAAGTACAAGATGCGACTCAACCCGGCCAAGTATGCCTTCGGTGCAGGAAGAGGGAAGTTTCTGGGTCACCTCCTTACTCCCAGGGGGTGGAACCTAATCCAGACAAGGTGAAGGTCATTCTGGAGATGGCGTCGCCAAGGGATCCCAAGGAAGTTCAGAGGCTGACGGGGAGGCTGGCAGGCCTCAACCGTTTCTTGTCCAAGGCAGGAGAGAAGTGCTCTCCGTTCTTCAAAACCCTTCGGGGAAACCAAAAGTTCGAGTGGATGGCAGTGTGTGAGGAGGCCTTCAGAAAGCTCAAGCAACAGCTAACCTGTGCTCCTCTCCTCTAGGGGCCGCGGGGTAATGAGTATCTCTTCCTCTACCTGGGAGTCGGAGCGGAAGCAGTTATCTCGGTGCTGGTTTGGGAGGAAGGCAAGAGGCAGCTTCCTATCTACTATGTTAGTAGAGTACTGCGGTAGGCGGAGACGAGGTACCCTATTTTGGAGAAGCTGGTATTTGCCTTTGTGGTTTCGACTCGGAGTCTCCACCCGTATTTCCAAGCTCACTCCATCAGGGTCGTCTCTGATCATCCTCTACGGAGTATCTTGGATGGAGTGGAGCACTCTGGCAGGTTGGCAAAGTGGGCGGTGGAGCTTAGCGAGTTCGACATTTCTTACTCTCCAAGGGTGGCAATCAAGGCGCAGGCAGTGGCAGATTTCCTTGCCGACTTCTCGGCCGAGGTAGAAGGGGAGGAAGGCTCTTCTAGTCCAGTCTCTTGGAAGATGTTCGTGGATGGGGCTTCGGGCAGATATTCTGTGGGAGCCGGAGTCGTGCTCGTAAGCTCTCAGGGAACCAGGATCGAGCAAACAGTCGAGATCCTCTTCCCAGTTACCAACAACCAGGCGGAGTACGAAGCCATGGTGGTTGGCTTGCGTCTCGCCAAGGAGTTAGCGATCCGAGATATTAGGGCCTTCACCGACTCAATGGTAGTTGCGTCCCAGATCAGAGGCGAGTTCGAAGTGAATGACCCAATTCTGTAGCGGTACTTGATCAAAGTGAAATGTCTGATCTGGGGGGGGGGGGTCCAGTCTTTTTTCATCGAGCATGTACCCCGAGAGGAGAATTCAGAAGCTGACTACCTCACCAAGTATTGTCCCAGGGCTGGGGGAACCGTGACTGAACTTTTCCGACCATCCATCGAGGAATGGGAGATGATGGAGATCGAACAGAGGGCATCTTGGAGGGACCCGTTCGTTTCTTTCTTGACAACGAGTCAGATTCCTGCCAGTGAAGGAGATCCGAGGAAGTTTCGTCATAAATCTGCCTACTACTTGCTTCAGGAAGGAGAACTCTATCGCAAGAACATCTCAGGCCCTCTGGCTTGGTGCCTGTCAGAGATTGAAGCACCTCGCATCCTGGAGGAGATTTACTCAGGAGAGTGCGGCAGCCACTCAGGGACTCGTACTCTTGAACAAAGGATTCTAAGGCATGGATATTTCTGGCCCACCATTCGGAAAAATGCGGAAACCTTCTCCAGAAAATGTCTCCAATGTCAGCTCTTCGCGCCTCTTCAACTACAGCCAGCTCAGCATCTTCGCTCGATCACTGCTCCATGGCCCTTCGCCATCTGGGGAATGGACTTGATCGGCCCCTTTCCTCAGGCCAGCGGGCAGAGGAAGTTCGTGCTTGTCATGATCGACTACTTCTCCAAGTGGATCGAGGCAAAAGCTTTAGCCGAGACCACGCCGCAGATTGTGAAGAATTTCATTTGGGGAGAGATTGCATGCAGGTTCGGGATCCCTCTCGCCATCATCACCGACAACGGGCCGCAGTTCGCCAATTTGGAGTAGAGGACTTCTGCAAGCAACAAGGGACAGATCTTCAATTCGCCTCTGTGCATCATCCTCGTAGCAACGGGCAGGTGGATGTCGCCAACAAGTTGATCATCAATCTCCTGAAGAAGAAAGTCACAAACTTGAAAGGCAATTGGGCGGAGTAGCTCCCCTCGGTTTTATGGGCTCTGAGAATAACTCCAAACTTGGCCACGGGGGAAACGCCCTTCAAGTTATCCCACGGGTCTGAGGCACTCATCCAGGTAGAGTTCGAGGTTCGGATCCCGAGAGTCATAGCAGCTGGAGAGGGCAGTGAAGAATGGCGCTTGGAGAATGAAGATGCTCAAAGGCTCTTGCTGGATTTCGTAGAAGAGCTTCGTGACTTGGTCTCCATCCGCCAAGAGGAGATCAAGCGGCGCATGGCGAAGCACTTCGACAAAAATGTCTGCCTGAAGCATTTCCTTGTAGGAGATCTGGTTATGAAGAAGGTGGACGCCGCAGGAAGAGGAGCAACAGTTGGCAAGCTGCATCCAAATTGGGAAGGTCCCTTTATTATCCAGGAAGTCTCAGCCACCGGAGGCTATTATCTCCAGGATCAGGTCGGAGAGCAGTTAAGAGGTACTTGGAGCGGGGATGACCTGAAAAGGTTTTATCCCTAACAGTCAGTGATGTATTTCATTTTGTACATGCTTTCATACATATATACAATGACAACTGTTTGGCTTCTTTTTATTCTTCTTTCATCTCAAGTTTTCTGAGGGCTCAAGGTCTACTCCGAGATCGATCTGAGAAACCAGTCGTCAACCCGTTCCTCCTAGATAGCCCAGTTCGGATGATGGGACGATGCCTCGGGATATAAGCGCCCTTGTAAGACCGGACCCCTGCATTGACAACCGAGATCAGCTCCCCCCTTCCATGTCGGCCTAGCCACCCCCGATTGCATCTCTCCTCCGACTGGAGGAACTAGCAGGAACAGGTTTGGACTCCAACCTCTTGGATTCAGGGAAGGATCAGCCTTGCCGAGCTCTCCTTTTGGACGGCGGCCCTTTTTAGTTGTTTCTAAAGGCAGGATAACCAGCCAAAGAGCCAGGATAGTCCCAAGGGAATATGTTAGTCGCGAGTGCGTCCTGGAGGACCCTCGGAAGAACATTACCCCTCGCTCTTTCTTTGGCGCTTGTAGCCAGTTGGCAGAGCTGAGAGCGATCTCAGCGGTTGGATTGGGAAACGTGTCTTCGACCTGTTTCTCCTAGATAGCCCAGTTCGGACGATGGGACGATGCCTTGGGATATAAGCGCCCTTGTAAGACCGGACCCCTGCATTGACGGCCGAGATCAGCTCCTCCATTGCATGTCATCCTAGCTACCCCCGATTGTATCTCTCCTCCGACTGGAGGAACTATCAGGAACAGTGTTGGATGCCAACCTCACAACCATATGTCAGCAAGATCATCGTTCGCTTTTTTGATTTCTTCGTCCTCAAAGATATTGATGCGCTTAATCCATTTTCAAATTCGTGAAGCAGCAGGAAAAACACATCAAATCCTCGGGTGACAGGTCTGCGTAAGTCCAAGTCCCTGCACGAGCTCCTCTCCTACACATTGGCCAACGACCTCCTCGAGTGAGATCAAGATCCTCGCTGGAGCGATGCCGTAGTCCGAGACCTCTGTACGAGCTCCTCTCCTGCAGACTGACTACTTGTCTCCCCGAGTCGACCTACACCACTCTAGTTGAGCAAGGCTCCTAAGAGCTGTCGACTCCAACAATGTTCAAGTCCTCGAGTGGCAGGTCGTTGTAAGTCCAAGTCCCTGCACGAGTTGCATATTGGCCAAAGACCTCCTCGAGTGAGATCAAGCTCCTCGTTGGAGCGATGTCGTAGTCTGAGACCTCTGTACGAGCTCCTCTCCTGCAGACCGACTACTTGCCTCCCCGAGTCGACCTACACCACTCTAGTTGAGCAAGGATCCTAAGAGCTGTCAACTCCAACAATGTTCAAGTCCTCGGGTGGCAGGTCCGCGTAAGTCCAAGTCCCTGCACGAGCTCCTCTCCTGCACATTGGCCAACGACCTCCTCGAGTGAGATTAAGATCCTCGTTGGAGTGATGTCGTAGTCCGAGACCTCTGTACGAGCTTCTCTCCTGCAGACCGACTACTTGCCTCCCCGAGTCGACCTACACCACTCTAGTTGAGCAAGGCTCCTAAGAGCTGTCGACTCCAGCATATCAAGTCCTCGAAGTGGCAGGTCGCCGTAAGTCAAAGTCCCTGCACGAGCTGCATACTGGCCAAAGACCTCCTCGAGTGAGACCGAGTTCCTCGTTGGAATGATACGAGCAGAATTAGGCGAGTATGCGTGCAGGCATCAGCGAATATGCGAGCATGACATAGCAAAGTGCGAGTATGGTATGGCGAATAGCTACGCGCGAGTACCGGGGTGCGAGTTATGAAGAGCGACTACGATCGTGCGAGTATCGACTACGCGACTATGAATAATGCCGACGTACGGGTAAAGCATCACGAACACTCGTCCTCCCCGAGCCTACGAGCCTAGCGAGTATTACCAACAAACAAGTGAGCAGAAAATCAACAACATGGTAACTTAAACTTGTATATATATATATTTCTCTTTCAAAATGATTACAAGTTACAAAAGATGTCTGTTACAAAAATGATGCTAACTATCTTGTGCGAGCGTGACAAATATCGGCGAGCAACTAGGACTAATCGTCGCCAGTATCAGGCTGATATTCCTCATATCCAATAGCAACATCCTCTTCCTCGCCACTTTCATCGCTCTCCTCCTCGTCGCTGCCGCTGCCACCGCTGCCGCTGCTGCTGGAGCTCGCCGACGACGAAGGCATACGATCTGGCGAGGTTATTGCCTCGGCGAGCAGCTCGGGGATAAGCTCGTCCACGGTGAACTGCTTCTCCCCCTCGTCGAGCTTCCCGCTGAACCTCAGCCTCGCAAGCACCACATTACCGGCCGTGCGGGCTATCTCGCGACGGACCGACGACCTCTCCTCTCACAAAACGCGAGATCTCTTGATAGCGTAATGAGGATCGTCCTTCGGTCGCGGCTGAGGCGCAGAGGAACTCGCGCCGGCTTCTAGATCAGCCAGACGATATTCCATCTCGACCGCGCGGATTTGGGCTGCCTCCAGATCAGCCCGAGATTTGGCGAGTTCCGCCTCGTACTCAGAGAGCTTCTTGGCGGTCTCCATCTCGGCAGCCTGAGAAAAATAACGGAACGTCAGCAAAAAAAGAATCCAAGACCCAGGGCCAACATCGCAGAGAGGCAGCGACTTATCTCATAATCCCGCCAGCGAACGGATTCCATGCTGAGGTCGATCGCCTTCTTGCTGACGATCTTCAAGGCCCTAGTCCTCTCCAGCATCTTCCTCGTCACAAAGTGATTTAGCTCGACGGCTCGCGTAAGCGAGCAAGACGCATGCTGGGCGAGTTCCACCTCGCTAAGATCCAGTATAGACTCGGTGTCGCCTCGCCCATAGAGCGCGTGAAGGACGGCAAAGGCCTCCCCCTTATCCTCCCTGTCCTCAGCCCAGGAGGGGAGGTTGGTGCTCAACATCACCAGATGCTCGTCAGCAGACCAGGTCACCAACGGACGACCATAGGCGTCCACCGCATCCAGCCCCAGGTTGAACTTGGGGTGGAAATGGGGAAGCCAAGCATGGAGCGGCGACTCCTGGCCGTCAGGTTGAGGCGACGACACCTTCTGTTTTTGGGTCGCGGGACCCGGCGACCTGGTTTTGCCCTTTCCTTTGGCGAGCTTCTTCTTCTCGCCGACATCAGGCGGCGAGTGGGGCTCAGGAAGCGAGGTAGTGATTTCTTTGGCTGGAGGTAGCGGCCTCGTCGGGAGCTCGCGCGGCTCTGCAAAAGGCCGAGCGAATCAATGTCAATAAACAGCTATCGCGACGAGTATGCAAGGGACGTTCCTCGCTTAAACTTACCTTCATTGTAGTGGACCTCGAACAGTGTATTGATGTTTAGTCAACAAAAGATAACATCGAACCGGCAACCTCGGAATGATTTAACAAGCTGCTCGCGCACACCCTCCAATATCGGTGGAAGGAAGGCGACATTAGCGGGCTGGTGCGGCCTTCCCAGGACGTCACCAAAGTCGCCTTCAATGACGACCAGCATCTTGCTCCAACGATGCACCTTATTCGTCGTCCCCACTAGAGTACAAACATGGTTGCTGAAATACACCACGCCCTCGACGGTCGCGGCGAAGGCGAATATTTTGCGGAAGATGGAAAGATCAAAGATGATTCTCTCATCGCGCAAGTAGCAAAGAAACCTCATGATGATCGCGACGCCGTTGGGGTTGATCTGTGCGGGGACTATGCCAAAGTATCGGAGAATCTCGCAGTATTCCGGCCACAACGGAAGGCGCAGGCCAGCATCGAAGTGGCAGAGCGACAAGACTAGTGCACCCTCTATGTAGGTATTTAGTCGCTCGCTGCGACTAAGAAGTCTTGCCGAGTATCCCTCAGGCAGGCACCTATCCCTGAAACTCGCAAGATCGCGCTCTGTTGTGGTTGATTTTTTGAAAGCCGCATCAGCAAAGTTGATGGCATGGGCTTGTCGGCGAGCACTAGCATCATCGCCCACCATGTCTGCTATTTTGGCGAGGTGAAAAAGAGAAAAGGGCAAGGAAGGAAGAAAAGACTGAGGCATGCAAGCAGTGACAGATACTCGCGAGCTAAAGATTGTAAAGCGCAACAACGTACTTATGCCCCACATACCCCTCCTATTTATAGGCGCCAGGGGGGTATACCTGAATTACGGCGAGCATCGGTCAATATCGCAGCAATGATCGAGACCTACAGAATCAACTCGGCGCATTCTAGACAAGATATCACACAAAACACAGAATTATTTAATAAAATCACGAGATTCAAACTCGCTTATTACAAATAATAATCGTTCATAAAGTCGCACTCGGCGAGCTACAAATGAGAAAAGAAAATTCCTAAGTCCTTGGAGGTCTCTCTGGAGGGTGAGGATGTTGCCCAGCCCAGCCCATCTCGCGCGCCCGCCTGAAGTGCTCTGTCGCTAGCGCCATCGCGTCATCGCCCAGCCGCAAATGCTCCTCCATCCTCGTCAGCCGGCCGACAGAGCCCATACTCGTGCGGATCCCGGCCAGCTCGTCGAGCACGAGATGGAGGCGATGATTGTTCATCGCCAGTTGGCGATCATTCTCCTTTACCATGTGGAAGCGGGCTTCATAGCTCTCTAGAGTACTTCGGAGCTCTTTCATCCTCGATATCCGCACTTCCAGGGATGATATTCGCTGATGAGGCTCGTAGATCACCAGGTGGTCGAACTTGCTCTCCAGCTCCATGTAGGCGCGAGCAGCGGCATGGCGATATTCGACGCCTGACAGCCCAATGGCGTCGATGAAGGCCGCCCCTGGAGTCGCTGACCGATCTGTCAGCAAAGGAATGTCGTCGGATTAAAAACGGGCACTTAGTCGCCAGATGCAACTTTAGTAAATGGAAATTACCGCGACGAGGAGACCTAGACCGGCGAGGAGGGGATCCGCGAGTTGGCTCATCTCGCCGACTAGAAGAAGGGCCACCAGCGTGCTCGGCCGCCTTGCCTTGCCCGCGTCCCCCTTATCCGGAATCCGCAACCCTCGGCGGGAAGTAACTCAGCCGCGGCTTTACCGGCTTACTGGCTGCGGGCTGCGATGAAGGCGGCAGGGGCAGCGACAAACTCGCCGTTTGTTGTGGGTTCGTCATCGGAGGAGGCGGAGGAAGTCGCATTGTGGCAACTTGGGAAGGCGCGACAAGAGGCGGCGGCAGCGGCAAGGATGCAGTTACCGATTGGATGATGGCGACATTGGTAAGAGGCGGCGGTGGGGGCAGCGAAGAACTCGCCGCGGGAGGTGCAGAGCTCCTTGGCGGGAGCAACGAAGAACTCGTCGCAGGCGGCGCAGAGCTCCTCGCCAGAGGCAGCGAAGAATCGCCGCGGGTGGCGCAGAGCTCCTCGGCGGGAGCAACGAAGAACTCGTCGCAGGCGGCGCAGAGCTCCTTGCCGAAGGCAACGAAGAACTCGTCGCGGGCGGCGCAGAGCTCCTCGGCGGAGGCGGTACGGAACTCGCCGCGGGCAGCATAGAGCTCCTTGCGGGGAGCGCAGAACTCGCCGGAAGACCCTTGCTCACCGGCGGAGCCTTCCTTGGTGGAGGATTCTTCGGTAGCGGATCCTTGCTTGGCGCCGGAGTCGAGGTCACAGATCCCCTTTTCTCGCCGATATTGATCTGCACCGTGTGCGCAGTCTTTATTGATCTCCCGGCAGGAATGGCGACCAACGACACGGAGCTCAACGGGGCGACATTCAGAACCACGTCAGCGCCCCCCAACGGAGAATCTGCGAGTATCATTATAAAGTTAGCGAGAAGTTGGAATGGCCGTCAGTACAAGAAAGCATCTCGGCAATATGACAACCTGGCAGGTCGACGACGTCAACCTGCTGCGGCACCGGAGTGGAGGCAAGTTCCGGGGCCAGGGTCGTGGCGAGTTCAGGGATGTCGAGCGACTCGAGGAAGCTCGCATCAAAGACGACGACATTGGGAATGTCATCAAGCCCCAGGGCGTTGAGGAGTCGCTGCGTGTTATCAAAGCGCACGAAGTTGCTAGTGGAAGCCAAGGTTTGAGAAAGAGGTGGCGGCGAGTTATCTTCACCAGAGGCGGGTTTCTTTTTAGACTTTTTAACTTTCTTCTTCTTGAGGGGGGGGGGGGGGGTAAGTCGGTAGAGGCGTCCTCCTCGTGCGGCCTTTTCGGCTTAGCCACGCCAAGAGCACCGGTCAGCGCAGCGAGGCTGTCATGAAGAAATTTCGAAGCGTCCGACATTTTGCTCGAGTTCTGAAGATCCGGCTAAAAAACCAGACCCCCCTATTTATAGAGATCTGCAGGCAAGTACAAGAGGCGAGCAACCCAGATACTCGGCACGGCAGCTCGCCGAATAAAGTGTTGGATGATTCTTTCCGAGCTCCTACGTCGCTCTGAAAGAGCGGGGATTGTGTACAACCCGTATTCGTCGAGAGTGGGTCCTACCACAGCCAGGTCAGCAGAAGTCAAGGTCAACAAGTCAAGGCAGGAGTCAAAGTCATCATACAAAATCACGGAAGGCATGAGCGAGTATAGGAGAGCTCCCCTCGCATACTCGCCAGGTAGGCGAGTAGGCGCAATACTCGCCCAGCCTATGCGAGCTCCCCTGGAAGTCGTCTAGTCGCCAGGGGGGTGGGGTATAAATATGACCCCCCCCTTTGGTTTTGCCTATAAATAGGACTCCAGGGGTACGAGGCGAGGCACCTGAAATCTTCGGCAGGATACTCGCGCGCCTCATTTTTGCGATACTAGCTGATTCTTTGGATTCCTTTTCCTTAGAGAGCAACTCGCGGGCTTGCGACTTTGTCAGCTAGCTTCCCTCGTACCCAATTCTACCATTTTTGGTTGAGAAGGGGTTGCTCCTTTCGAGCATCCGGGTACGTGGTGGGACCTTCTTGCCGCAACATCTGGGGTCCTGTTTGACCTGTCCCTTCTTTCTGGTCATCCTAGCCGTCTGATCTAGCTTCTGAACCGGTAACCTTGGGCGGCTTTTGTCCGAATTCTGAGGTTAGGATTTTCCTGGCTTCAACAATATACTTAAACATGTAAAGCTCTAAAAGAACAGATTTGGATGTCTCAAACAACAAACACGTTTTCTATGTTGAGCATATAATAAAAAGGGGCCTACTATGCAGCATGTATGCAAAACCCAGGCTTCACCCAAGGCACCTTATTTCGTATGCAACTAGCATATCATCATAACATCTGGGTACTTCCAATTTCCCCATTGGCGTTAAGCCACAAACAAAAGGGTACTGCAATTCCCCTAATGACATACAAGCCGGCGCACGGAAATCTTTCCAAGGCCCCACACGCTCGTGGGTCTTAGACCCGGGCTTGCCTGCAAACTCTGACTTCGCGTGTCAGGATTCTGTCTCACACACAAACCGATTCTAAGAACCCTTGCTGGACCCCACCCGCTCGTGGCTTCATTGCCCAGGCTTGTGCCATGCTTGGCGTTCTCGTCAGTCTCACAGAAGGGGACTAGTCTCGCCGAGACACTCTCCCCACATGGCTTGCACGTCACAGGATAGCCAGCTGACCACGGAGATAAAGCCGCGCCTTAGCACATCACAATCCATAATCATTCTCACCCTAGTCCATCATTTGTACTGCAACGTCCTCGCGCACCAAGGAAACCATCTACCGCCAATGCGGAGCTAACCTTGTCCACCAAGGAAACCATCTACAGCCAATACGGAGCTAACCTTGTCCGGTTCTGGCTACACGTACTCACTCGAGAAAAAGGGGGGGGGGGAATCACATACATCACAAACGGCATCTTGCCGCAACAGATTTCTACAAAATCCTTAAGGATCGCTATGCAACATCACCGAGTCGGACTAACGGTCGCGACTACGGCTTCACTCATAATGCCTAATCCACTAACGAAGCGGATCTCTAATGCAAAATCATGTCGAGGATGGACTCAATCGACCCGGAGATTCCTCTTGAACCATGGCGACCCATACCCCTCTCATTTGAGAGATTTGGTGCCCAAAAGCTTGAAAGAAAAAGATGCTAAGCACGCATCCTAGAAACCAAGAGGAGAAGTGTCGTTACCTTACGGCCCCTCTTCCTAGCCATGGGAACTTAGCCGGATGAAAACCACCGCAACGGACTTGCCTCCGCGGATCTGTACTCGGCTCGCGATTTGGGGCTCCGAAGCTTCTCCGGCAGCCGGATCTCTCCTTCACCTTCTTCCTTGCTCTCCCCTCTCTCTAAAACTTTAGAAAGAGAAAACTTAATGAGGAATGAGGGTTTCAAACCCTATTCCCGGACTTATCGCAGCAAGGACCACTCTAGACCATCAGATCCCATTAGAAGGAATCGGACGGCCACGATTCGCACTTAAAACCAAACTCCTAGGCCGAACACAGCTTGTGACACGCCCGTGTCCAAGGCCGTGTGCCTCAATCGACGCTGAAACTGTCTCACCCAGAATAGGACACGGGCTCTGGACACGCCCGTGTCAAACTGGACACGCCTGTGTCATTCAGTACACGCCCGTGTTGCTGGGCGTGTTCCTCCATCGACACAAGACCAAACACAACCTGAGAAGAACATGGGTATTCGACACGCCCGTGTCAAACCCGAACACGCCCGGGCTCCAGGCCGTGTTCCTCCCCCGACACTGTTCGACTATCAACCCGAGCAGGACATGGCCTGGGACACGCCCGTGTCTCAGGCCGTGTTCGCTGTCTCGACGATTGTCGACCGCATTTTTGTCGACTACCTGGAAAATTTGTCGAACCCGAGAACGACATGGCCTTGGACACGCCCGTGTCCCAGACCGTGTTCACTGTCTCGACACTTTGTCGAGCTCAGTTCGTCGGCCACCCGGGCTCTTCGTCGAACCCGAGCACGACACGGTCTTGGACACGCCCGTGTCCCAGGCCGTGTGGCCCCTACCAAGACCCCAACTTGGCTCTAAACGCAGTCCATCCCTCTTTCAAGTTTTTGGGGCGTTACACTAGGAACCCGGAAGAGGAGGCGGGAGAAGAGACAGGGGTCGACGCCTGAAGAAGGCACCCTAATGGAACCTCACGGACTAGTAGACAGCCACGCGATCGACATCTCACTCCTCTCAGAGCTTCTCACGCGGAAGTTCAACGTAATAGTCGATCCCCCACCAACTCGCCCGTAGGGAATTCCCGACCTGGGGAAAGAGCCATCAGTATCGCATCTACGACTTATAGGAAAGAGTATCAGAAACAAATTGATGGCGTTAAACAAAGAAGCTAACCTCACCAAAGAACTTGGGGGCCCCTCATGCTCCCAACATAATCATCGCTTTGAAAAGCCAACCAGATGCTGCTTGACCGGTGGTTCCCATCGTAGACAAGTTATCCAACACAGACAACTCCACATTACCAGTCCTGCCCGATGGGCTTCTCAAGCACGTGCAGGGAAGCTCGCGCAAGGTCGCCGCTCTAGTCGATGGGAGGCTTACTTGCAAGGAAGCGAGGCGCATGGTTAAGGAGAAATACAGACAAGGGGGCATCGGGGCGTGAAAGCACAATGCCCCAATTTACCTCATCTCTCTTATGGCCTCACAGATCCTAACACATCCTATTCTGCATGGGTTCAACCTCTGTAACTTCGTGACATTTGATGGGTCGAACAACCTTGTGGTTCATGTCCAGTGCTTTGAAGCTATCATGAGCATCTACAATGTCTTAAACCCGCACTTGTGTCAAGTGTTCCCGGTAACTCAGAAAGGAGAGGCTTGCACCTTGTTCTATTCCCTGTAAAAGGGAGTAATCAAGAACTTCACAAAGCTGACTCAACTTTTCATAAATCATTTTTTTCGTCAACCAACGAATCAACTGCCTTGTAGAGATTCGACAGGTCAAGGGAGAGCCGCTCGAGAATTTATTTCGCTGCTTCACCATGGAGGCACAACATATTCCAGGGGTCAACCCCAAACTTCTACACAGTCTTTTCCTCGAAGGACCTCGGCTTGGAAGGCTCCACGCTATGCTAAGGAGGGAAGCAGAGCCCTACTACACTAGCATCATCCACGAAGCTAAAGCTCAAATCACAGCGAAGGCATTAACCGAGGAGCATCGACCGCCTTCCGAAGGAAGCTCGAGAAGGAAGAAGAGTCACGAGCCACTACCAAGTCCCAGAAGAGACAACAAGAACAATGTCATGGGCCACCTCCTGCATCAGACTTTCCTTGGGACTTCACAAATTGAGGTTCTACTATCCATTCACAATAATCACGCCCATCAAAAGCTAAACGCTTTCACACCAAACTCTGGAGACCAATCCGAGTACTACAGCTATCATCAAGGGCGCAGGCTTGCCACAGATGCATGCGCCTGAAAGAGGAAATTAGGAGAATCGTACAAACTGGCCAACTCGAAGCATCTCAGGAAAAAAAGACAGTGACTCAAGCTTCCCTAACTAAACCCACTAAGGGCAAAGGGACAAAGGAGCTTTCCTCGGAGCACGTCCAACCATGTCCAAGTCAGCTTCCCCCGAAAGCACCGTTCTCCGAGGACTGTTTTAAAGGCACTCCGATAAAATGCACTTGCACAAGGCATCACGATAAAAAACCAAGTGCAGTACGCAACTCATAAAATACGTCGTCAGAGCTTGACTCGCAGAGCTTGCGTAGGAAATTCCGCCACCCTCCATGGATTACTCTTTCGTGATTGCAATAATAACAATCTGCACGGTTGGGCCTGCGCACCTCTGTACTTTTCTTCAGCAATAACCCAGTTAATTTTAGTTTGGTCGACTGCAATAATCATTTACAAGCTCAGCACCTCCCAGGCGAGACGGACGTAAGTCCTTCTACACCTCCCAATCAAGATTGGTGAAAGCTCTTCTACACCTCTAGCGAGATCGGTGAAAGCCCTTTTGCACCTCTGGCAATATGGACAAAAGTTCTTCTGCACCTCTTAGGCGAGTTGGACAAAGGTCCTTCTGCACCTTCACCCGAACGGACCCCAGTCTTCATGAGGCGCGATCAAATAAAAGTTCTTCGCCACCTCCACCTGGACAAACCTCGGTTATCCTAAGGCGTGAACGGACAAAGGTTCTTTGTCACCTCCACCCGTAAAGATCCCAGTCCTCCTGAGGCGTGAACGAACAGTGGTTTTTTGCCACCTCTACCTGGAAGAACCTCGGTTCTCGCGAGGCGCGAACAAAGAAATTAAAGGCTCTTCACCACTTTCATATGGACAAACCTCGGTTATCCTGAAGTGCGAATGAACATAAGTTCTTTGCCACCTCCATCCGAACAGACTTAGGTCGTTCTGAGGGACCAACGAACAAAGGTTCTTCACCAGCTCCACCTGAACGAACTTCGGTTCTTTTGAGGTACGAACGAATAAAGGTTTTTCGCCATCTCCACCTAGACGAACCTCAGTTCTTCTGAAGTGCGAATGAACAAAGGTTCTCCGCCACCTCCATCCAAACGAACTCAGGTTCTCCTAAGGCGATAACGAACAAACGTTCTTTGCCACCTCCACCTGGACGAGCCTCGGTTCTCCTGAGGTGTGATCGAGCAAAGGTTCTTCGTCACCTCCATCCAGACGGACCCTAGTCCTACTAAGGCGCGAACGAACAAAGATTTTTTTTCACCTCCATATAGAGGAACCCTGGTTATCCTGAGGCACGAAGAACAAAGGTTATTTGCCACCTCCACCTAAACAAACCTCTGTTCTCCTGAGTTGCGAACGAACAGAGGTTTTTTGTCACCTCAATCTGGATAGACTTTGGTCATCCTATGACACAAATGAACAAGGTTATTTGTCACCTCTACCTGGACGAACTCAGGTCCTCCTAAGGCGTGAACGAAAAAAAGTTTTTTGCCACCTCCGCCCGGACGGACTTAGGTCCTCCTAAGGCACGATCAAACAAAGTTTCTTCGCCACCTCTGCCCGGACAGATTCGGGTCCTCCTAAGACGCGATCGAACAAAGGCTCTTTTCCACCTCTGCCCGGACGAACTCAGATCCTCCTAAGGTGCGATTGAACAAAGGTTCTTTGCCACCTCCACTCAGGCGGACCCAGGTCCTCCTCAGGTGCGAACAAACAAAGGTTCTTCACCACTACCATATGGACGGACTCTAGTCCTCCTTAGACAAAAGCGAGCAAAGTTCATTTGCCAGATCTCGGGTCCTCTCAAAGCACGCATAAACCAAGGTTCGTCGCCACCACCCAAAAAAAACAGACCTTTGAGTTCATCTGCACCACCAAAGTGAGGGGGGTCCTCCCTCATCACACTTAAGCAACAAACTCCCAGCACTAATTCTCGACGTCAATCATAGTGCGTGACGAACTAGGAGCGTAAAAGCGTCAGATACTCCCAGGCCGTCACAATACATGTCAAGACACCAAGTCACCACCTCATAGACTACAACAAAGAATGTTTCGGCAATTGCCGAGGTCCCATGCCGAATGACAACTGTGGGATCTTCACCACACAAGGCCGACCCCCGAGGAGAGTCGCAAGCTCAACACGTTGCGCAAAAACTTGTGCAACAAAGCAAATGAAGTGACAAAGGCAATATACTAGCCAACAATACCAAGTGTTCGACACTAATGTAATTAAGTGCTCCAACGTCACCAACACCATCTTTCAGGGCAGCATTTGCTCGGGGGACCGAACACTCCCGCTTCCTTCGCATTACGAAAAGCCCATCGTCAAGTACAGGGCATAACTTAACAACGCGCACACAAAGGACCTACCTTGTAGCCATCATCTCAGGGCTCGCTTAGCCATCCGACGCCGTCCCACTATAAGGCCTCAGGACTCCCTGTATCCCGCAAACGCGAAAGCGTGCATCATTGCAACATCCCGAGGCTCGGACGTCCTCAATGGCCTCCATCTTCAGAGGCTCCGTCCCAACTCTTAATAGGAACATGCACATCATTCTATACTATAACACTGAAACGAACGTAATATCCTTCCAGATCTTCTAGTAGTAGCGAGCCCGTAGGTCCTTCCGCGACACCGAGACACGGGGTAACCTCGTTCCAAGTCTTAAGAATCTGTCACTGAGCGCTAACGCTTCGCTGTAATCGTGCAGGCTAGCACGCAGTGTCGTACTCGCACATTCATGCAGGGAGGATGTGAAAGGCAACACTCTTCCGCTCTAGCGTGGCATACAAATCACAAAGTAGGAGGATGTTTCAACGGCGTGCTTCAGGTGCCAAGTAATAAGCAAGGGCAATGCTTGAGCAGTCAACCGCAGGGATCGCCGTCCAGGTGTCCCCTGTAGAACCTTCAGTCCATGAAGTAGACACTGGTGATTACAAGACGTCAACGCTCACATCAAGGCATAGCCATGGGATATTTCACGTCGCAAATAAAAATAACTTGGGACACACACATGCTTGAATGATCTGAAGTCCATGACCCCCCGACGAAATGATCAAGCTTAGAAATTTTCGGGCTCGTCCTTTTGTGGATCACGACACACGAAAATTTGGGGCATTTGGTGAGGTTCCCCCTGAACTCCCCGAGTCAAACCGGGAATATCTCGGTCAAGGGCACAAAGGTAAGTCGACCCGACCAAGCGAGCCGCGCACTCCAAGTCGTACTCGTCTCAAAGGCTAGAAAGCATCCCTAAAGGGAGGCCAAATGAAGCACGAACACCCAAGCACAGCACACCGGTGCGGCGCGCACACATGCTTCAGATACACGCCTGCAACACGCCCGCACCACACGTGCGCGACCCGCGCACACGCTTCTTTCAAACGCGCGTGCGCACGCCGGTAGCCGTGGCAGCCTCCGCCACCGCCGGGCAACTCTCCCGGACTGCCCGGGGAGCACTTTTGTTCGCTAAATTTGGTGATCCAGGTGACCGAAAAAGAGCGGCGTCATTCGACAACACAAATTCCGCCTCGGTGCAATGACCGACGTGTTTCTCCAGAAAACTATAAATAGACCTTCATGCATTCATTTGAAGACAAACAACTCTGTAGGCTAAAGAGAGCTCTGATTTTTTCTGGCGAGAACATGAGACTTTGATCGTTTCTCCGCTCGGAATTCGCACTGGTCCTCCTCTAGAGCAAAGGCATCCCGAGGCGTCCAAAGCTCGACATTCTTCTCCGCAGAAGAGCTTCCATCGGGGCTCCATGGACTTAGCGATTCTTCCCAATCATAGCGCTCCCATCAAGGCTCCGACTCAGCAGGAGCGCTTCCATCGAGGCTTTGTAGACTTAGTGATTTTTTCAGTCGGAGCGCTTCCATAGAGGCTCCGGAGACTTGGTTTCTTTTCCAATGCTTTCATACTTTATACTTGTAACAAAGAGGTAGTCTGTCACCCTCCGATAAATCATCTCAAACTCTTGTAAACTCCAACAATATAGTGAATTTTGGCACAACATATATCCGTCACGCAGTTTTTTGCCTTTTCCTGGTTTTCCACGTTAAAAAAGTTTTTTTGTCATTTACTGCTATTTTCTTTGACGGTTTGCAGGTCCGGTCCAATTCCGAACTAAGATGATCCGATTTTTCGGACCGCGAAAAAACCAGGTGCTCGCAATAACTTTATTCCTTCATTTATTTGATAGAAATTATGTTTGAAGATTGAGAAAGCTTAAGCATAACTCATTTGAAATATTTAATATGAAAAAACTGTAATTTACCATCGAACAAACCCTTACAAGAGAATGATCAAAATGAATGTGCATCGGTCCAAACTCATTTGAGCAAAAACGTGGTGACGGACAGAGCCCAATTTATAATAGTACTAATAGTACTAATATTTAGAATCTAATTAATTAAATAAAATTAAGACCGACACCCCCACGACCAACCCCCGCTCCCTCCTACCTGGACGACCTCCAGCCGTCGGGGACTCATCGTCGCCCGCCGCCGCCGCCCATCGACCCCTCTCCACTGTCGATCGGTTCACCGCCATCTAATCGTCCTTAAGCGATCCCCACCATCCGATGTGCGGGTAATCACTCACGTAACTACTGGCGTAACCGGCCACCCATTGTGGGTGGATGCACGTAGCCAAAATTATATCAGTCTGTGCGTAGTAAAATTATTAAAAAATGTGTGTCGCAAACTATATTACTTTGCTCTTCAAATAATAATTATTGTGGTTATGGTCTGCGGATAGTTGTGTAACCACCATAACCTTCTCATAGGGGCCTATAAATAGGTACCAGGATCCTCTCCATTTCACTTGAAATGGAGGGGATCCATTTCATGGTCATGATTGATTGCTTTTTAATCCAACGGGTTCAGCATTTCCAATCCTTTTATAATTTTTTTTAGTCAAAAAATTCTTGGCCACTAGATATTTCTTGGACTTATCTTGTCCACTAAAACATGAAATGGATCCCCTCCATTTCACTTGAAATGGAGAGGATCCGGGTCCATAAATAGGACCCCTCTCATTCATTTCCACTTTTCTCCTCATCCGCTTCTCCTCCTACGTGCTTGAGAGCTCCTTCAAGAATTCCCTTCGCTCTACGAAGATCTTCATTCACCTTCGTCCGTCTTTGAGCGACCCCACGAACGCTCCGCTTTGTGTGTACGCCGTACGTCGTAGTAAGCAACATGTGTCCATCACTCTCGGCACTCAACGCCCTCAAGTCAACCACAAACTCTCTCTGCCCCGGACTCCACTGCGAACAGAAGGAGGAAGATCATGTTGTAAAATCCGGTACAGACAGACACAAGCTATAATTACAAGAACACAAAAACGGCCACAAAATTTATATAATTAAAATATAAATTCACAAATACAAGGAAAGCAATGGAAAAATGACCGTCCGGAGAGTACGCCGTGGATGCACCGGATACGTATGATCCGCGACGAGAATCTGAGATCTGGACTGCAATCCGCCTTGCGGACGCACAAGGTTCACCGAACCTTCACTGTCGAAGTCCGACGTTCAACCGCACCACCACCGGAGAACAACGCCGCCACAGGAAAACGCCACCACCGGAGAGAAAACTCCGTCGAGGCTAACTGCACACACGCACGCCGTCGACACCACACCTCTCAACTCCAAAGGAAATCCACTGCAATGCCAGCGGCAAACTCCACCAAGCCCGGCGGCAACACCTCTCTCAACGTCGACGGTTATCTTCTCCAAGACCGGCGACGAGCACCCTCGGCCAACGACCTCTGCGAGTGCACGAACGAGAGAGAGAGAGGAGAGAGGCGGAGGACTCTTCCAAGCGGGCTGCTCCTCTTCCTTGCCCGGCTACAGGAGGCATGTGGTTCTCCTCTAAAAGCTACAGGCGGCTCCCATTTATTCACCAATAGGGGTGACAATAACTTCATGCTAATAGGTAAGACAAAATAAATTAGAAATTCTTTATTGCCTCCCTTTTTAGCAACTCACCCGAAGGCCAATCAAAGGAAAAAAAATTCATTTTATTTCCTTTGATTTGATTCTGCATATTCCAAAGGTGGAAGGAAATAATGTCCAATTCGAATACTAGCCAAATCGGATACGTGCCAAATTGGATCCGAACCAAACCAATAATCACCACCTTGGTTTGGGATCTGGAGCCATCACCTGCACGAAGCACTCCCTGCACAACACCATCTGCATCAGCATCAACTGTGCGAAGTAACACTGCACGTAGCACGATCTGCATGAAGCACCGATCTGCACGGAGCACCACCTCAAGGACCTGAGGTGTCAGCCGACCTGCTTCAGCCGACTCATCACTGCTCGGGCTCAACCTCTGAATGTCGACGCAACTGGATCGCTAAATCTGACTCGCCTAGTCAGACTACAAGAAGGGCGATCCACTGCACCACCTCGACCATCAACTCTGTCAGCCGCAGAAATCATGGGCACACCACCTCGCATCGTGGTCCCCATCAGCCGGTAAAGACTACCACATTGCATAGCTCGCATGAGCACGGTACGTCCTCGCGTCACCGTCAGAACTCCACCTCTCGCCGCAAAACTGCATCTTCTGGAGTCTAGTCTGCCAAGCGATATCAAATTCCTGCGCAGCTTGGGTACCAGATGTACCCGCTCAAGCCTACACACCGCTCCATCATGCATCCTGATGTCCACCGTCCCTATCCCCGTGACCTCACATGCTGAGCCGTCACCCAGAACGACCGACCCAGTCGTCACCTCTAGTGAACTGAACATCCTTGCATCCGAGCAAATGTGCTGCGAAGCACCAGAATCCAATACCCAGCTATCAGAGTCACATGGACTCTCAGTGATGAGGAGAGACACATCACTATCATCTGTCGTAGCTACCGCCGCCTTGCCCGCACCCTGGACGTCCCCAGAAATATGTGCACGCTGCGGACAATTTCTCCTGATATGGCCACTCTACCTGCAATGGTAGCACGTCACTGCCTTTCTCGATGCGGATCTGGCTCGTGCACTTCCAGATCCCTTCTCGAACTGCCTCCCTCGTCGTCCTCATACTGCCAAAGCATGCTCACCCTCAGGAGCGGGGTTCGACAACATCTGACTGGACAGTAACACAGACGTGATCTGCTCCACGTCTACTGTATCCTTCCCATACAACAGGGTGGTCTGCATGTGCTTATACGACGCCGGGAGCGAGGTAAGAAGCAATAAGACCTTGTCTTTTTCCTCCACCTTCACACCAACCACATGCAGTTGGCTCAGAAGTCCATTGAACACGTTGAAGTGTTCCTGCAGGTTACCACCTTCCTGCATCTTCGGGCCGTACAATCTCTGCTTCAGTAACAGCCTCGTGGTCAACGACTTGCTCATGTAGAGTCCCTCCAGCTTCTCCCACAACGTGACAGCTGACTCTTCAATACCGATGTTGAACAACACCTTATCGTCAACGCACATCCGAATAGAGCTAATGGCGCGCTCATCCATCTCCGTCCACTCAGAATCCTTCACTGGAGCGGGCAAAGTATCACGCCCCCGCAGAACTTGGATCAACCCCTGCTCAACCAGCATATCCTTGACCCGAATTTGCCATATACGAAAGTTCCCGCCGCCGTCAAATTTCTCCACCGAATACCTGGCCAACATGGTGTTCTTCGTTGCCATAGCTTCCTGCAGAACCTCTAGATGATCTGATTAATTCACGGATCAGATCTGGGAAAATACGGAGCGGACCGATGTCGTCACCTACCGTTGACCCAAACCCAAAACCGGAACGTCCAATCAGTCACCTACATGGAACCTGGCTCTGATACCACTTGTTGTAAAATCCGGTACAGATAGACACAAACTATAATTACAAGAACACAAAAACGGCCACAAAATTTATATAATTAAAATATAAATTCACAAATACAAGGAAAGCAAGGGAAAAATGACCGTCCTGAGAGTACGCCGTGGATGCACCGGACACGTACGATCCGCGATGAGAATCTGAGATCTGGACTGCAATCCGCCTTGCGGACGCACAAGGTTCACCGAACCTTCAACGTCGAAGTCCGACGTTCAACCGCACCACCACCGGAGAACAACACCGCCACAGGAAAACGCCACCACCGGAGAGAAAACTCCGTCGAGGCTAACTGCACACGCGCACGCCGTCGACACCATGCCTCTCAACTCCAAAGGAAATCCATTGCAACGCCGACGGCAAACTCCACCAAGCCCGGCGGCAACACCTCTCTCAACGCCGACGGTTATCTTCTCCAAGACCGCCGACGAGCACCCTCGGCCAACGACCTCTGCGAGTGCACGGACGAGAGACAGAGAGAGAGAGGAGAGAGGCGGAGGACTCTTCCAAGCGGGATGCTCCTCTTCCTTGCCCGGCTACAAGAGGCATGCAGTTCTCCTCTAAAAGCTACAGGCGGCTCCCATTTATTCACCAATATGGGTGACAATAACTTCATGCTAATAGGTAAGACAAAATAAATTAGAAATTCTTTATTGCCTCCCTTTTTAGCAACTCACCCGAAGGCCAATCAAAGGAAAAAAATTCATTTTATTTCCTTTGATTTGATTCTGCATATTCCAAAGGTGGAAGAAAATAATGTCCAATTCGAATACTAGCCAAATCGGATACGTGCCAAATTGGATCCAAACCAAACCAACAGATCACACGCACAAAGACACGCACAACGCACTGCTCCAATTTTTGAGTGCAACCAGAAGACTGCACAGTCTCCAGAGCGCGATTCTCCCACCACAACAAAGAAAAATGCTCAGCTTCGTGAGCGGTGGCCTTACACTCTCCAAAAGCGTCTCTCACTCCCCACAAGTTATAACGAGGGGCGACATGTCGTCCTCGCATTATTGAAAAACTTTGTTTAACAAAGAACATGATAGTGGAAGTTTGATCGTCACGGTCTCTGTCACGTGGTTTTTCACCCTTTTCCAAAAAATTTCACGTAAAAAATACCTGCTTGTCAGTAGTCTCATTTTTCTATCACGGATTGCGTGCTCGACCGCTCTTGGGCTAAGACGGTTCAATCTAGACTGGTTTGCATGAGTCTCGAGTGAGTCGCAACAGTCATAATTGATGAAACACTTCAAAATCAAATGAATGGAATCCAAATATTTGGAGGGAAATCTTTTATGAAAAAATGAAACTTTTAGTCCGACCATGCTTATCTTCGCACATGTTAGTGCGTATATAACAAAATTTCACTCATTCTTATTTGTTCAAAAGAACATTAAAAAAAACTATAAACCACATACACGTGTATGCGCACGCACCGGGCCAGATCCAAATTTGGGATTTGAGTAATTGTTGAAATTTGTGAAGTGGAAGTGGTTGACGGGACAGGCCGGTCGGCCTGGGCGGACAGCATTGGCGGACTAAGCGGACTGGGCGGACTGTGATGTGCGGCCTGGTGGAAAGTCTAGTGGAAGCCAGCTGTCTTCTGAGCGGGTTGTTTGCATGATGTCCGCGGACTATGCGGTCTGGTATCTGCGGATAAGGCGTTGGCTGTTGGTTTTACCAAGGAGCGGCCTGAGCGGATGGAGGCTTGCAGACTGGTGCTTTGCTCAGTGGCCGTGGTGCAAACTTGTGCTGTTAGGCGGTTTGGCTCATGTCCGCGGGAAGCTTGCGGACTGGTGTGTCCGCGGTTTGGGCTGTTGCGGATTGAGCTTAGAGCTTGGCTGAGGCCTTGTCGAGCTCTTGTGTCACAGCAGGTGCTTTGCTGTGGAGGTCGTTGGCAGACTGGTTTTGGAGTCCGGGGTTGGTTGCTGCGTTGGACAGGAGTGCGAGGAGCTCGCGGACTGTAGGCGGTCTGTGCTAGGGTGTTTGGCGGACGGGTGTTGTGTCTGCCATGCTTGCATTAGCCTTTGATGGTTTTGGACTTGGTCACACTCTGTGCCAAGACCATGGTGTCCACGGTATCCGCCAAGTCAGCTGTGACTGGGCGGACTGTTGCTACATGCCTTTGGTCGTGGACTTGTGGCGGATTGAGGTGTGAGTCTTGCAGACTGCCTCGGGTTTGGGCGGACTGCCATTGAAGGGGGATTGTTGTCCTGCAGTGGTTGGAGCTTTGCGGGCTGATGCCATGTCCGCATAGCTTGGGCGGACTGGAGAGGGTTCGCCAATGTTGCCTTGCTCCTGGCGGTTTTCCTTGGTATCCGGCTAAGACCTTGCGCACTCTGCGGACGGTGTTTTGCTATCGCGTGGGCTGGGGCGGTGTCTCTATCTCTAGGGCGGTGACCACAGTACTCACCTCGCCTATAAATAGAACCCCCTTGGCAGGTCTACAGTAACTTGAGTGAACAGTAAGTTGGGTTGGACAAGGAGCCGCGGTCTTAGTTTGTCTATCCGCGCGGATTGTTTCAGTGCTGACGTTTGTTGTGTGCAGGTCGCGCGAGTAACTTCAAGGAGCCAGGAGTTTGGCTGTGACTTCGGTCAAGTACTTGGAAGTGTACGGTCTCTGCAGATTCAGCACGAGGTCGCTCTACGGCTTGTCAGCTCTGTTTCATCTTTGCCAGCTTCAATAACCTGTCCGTCGGCTTCAGCCGGGTAGGGGGTGTTCCTTAGTTCAGCCTCAGCAGGAGATGAATAACGGTGTGTCTGCGCGGCCTCACGGCTTCGGCGGACTTCGTGGCTATTCGGCGGATTGCAGCTAAGTTCGGGCGATCTCAGCAGACTCGGCGACCTCGGCGGTCTCGGCGGACTCCGGTGCTGTCCGCCCGGCTTGGATTTTTGTGCTTTCTGTTTACAGCTGTTATACTAGCGAAATCATGTCTCGCTATGTATGCCTCGTGTTGTAAAGAAGTGAATGAATAAAAGACCTGCTTGTGCTTCCATTGTTTGTTGGGACTAACCTTTGTTCCTTGGTTTTCCGCTGGTTCAACATGAGAACTGGGTAGTTCCGAAGATATTAATTTGGCGTTTGAGCTACCTTGCCAACAGGTGTTGCAATGGAAGGGAGCTTTGCAAGAGGTCTGGGCATTGGACTCTTAACGCCGACTAACTTCAAGAAGTGAAAGTCGTGCATGAAGAGTTATCTTCTTGGCGAGGAGCTGTGGGAAGTCGTCGGTGGTGACGACATACAGGAAGTGACTGCTGCGTTCGGTACTGCTGAGTAGGTTAGGCTCTGGAGAAGAACAAATGCTAAGGCGGAGTTCATTCTAAAGAGGGTCGTGTCTCCGGAACTGTTTGATCACATCGTTGGATGTGAGTCGGCTGCTGATATTTGGACAATCATTGATGAGCTGTTCAATAGGAAGAATGTGGCGCGGCTTCAGTTCCTGGAGAATGAGTTGGCCAGGGCAACTCAGGGAGACCTTTCCATCTCCAAGTACTTCTTAAAGATGAAGAGCTTGTGTGCTGAGCTGTCGGCACTGGATCCTGATGAGCCTATCTCTGAGGCTAAGATGAAAAGGCACATTATCCGCAGCTTACAGAAGGAGTATGTGGCCTTTCTCACATCTGTTCAAGGGTGGGCTACTCAGCCGTCTTTGCTGGAGCTGGAGAATCTGCTTGCATCGCAGGAAAGCTTGGCAAGGCAGATGGCTGGAGTGAACCTGAATCAGGAAGGCAGCGAAGCTCTCTTCTCAGGCAAGAAGAAAGGATGGGAAGGGAAGAAGAATAAGAAGGTGCAGGTCGTTGGTGAGAAGAAGACTTCAACTTCATATCAGCCGGAGAGGAGCAATGCTCCTAAGGACTGGAAGAAGAATTTGAAGTGCTACCGATGTCATCAGCGAGGGCACTTCAAGCAGGACTGCAAGGTCAAACTGCAGCCTGAGCATGCTGCGGGAAAGGAGGAAACTTGCTCGAGAAGTGAAGAAGCAGAATGGGGCGGAGCTTTTATGACGGGCACTTATGTCCGGGCCTTGTCTACCGAGGACTTCAACGGCGAGTGGATCGTGGACTCCGGGTGTGGTCATCACCTCACCGGAGACAAGTCGAAGTTCACCTCCATGCAGGCGTACTCAGGTAATGAAGCTATTATCACTGCTGATAATACTGTTTATGCAGTAGAGAAAGAGGGGGTCATGTCTTTGGGTAGTGATCAGGGGCCACTCACGTTATGGAGTGTGTATCACGTGTCGGGCATGAAGAAGAAGCTTTTCTCAGTGACCAATGCAGTGGACGCTGGGTATCACGTTCTGTTTGGGCCAACAGACGTGAGGTTCCTTCGCAACGTATCAGCGGTTAAGGCTGATGTTGCTCATGTTGGGAGGAGGGTGAAGAACTTGTTTGTTCTTTCCAGCAGTGCTTATGTTGATAGAATGAGGGCCAATGATAGTGCTGTTATCTGGCATGAGAGGCTGGGGCATGTTGGCATGGACAAGCTGAAGGCGATGGCGAGTAGAAGTCTGGTGAAGGGGTTGCCTAAGTTGTCCTCCTTTGGTGATGGGCATGTTTGTGCGGGCTGTCAATACGGTAAGGTACTTCGACTTTCGTTTGATAAATCACAAACAAGGAGCAAGAAACCATTGAAGTACATTCATGGCGACCTGATGGGACCGACGGTTACTGCCAGCCTTGGTGGAAGCAGATACATGCTTGTCTTGGTTGATGACTACTCAAGGTATACTTGGGTGTACTTCTTAAAGGAGAAGTCGGAAGCCTTCCGTTTGTTTGTGGAGTTTAAGGAGTTGGTAGAAGGTCGGTTTGGCTTGCGGATTAAGAAGCTTAGAACTGATAACGGGGGTGAGTTTGTCTCCTCCGAGTTTTCTACCTTCTACAGGAAGCACGAGATCCAACGAGAGCTTACTTGTGCTCACACTCCACAACAAAATGGGGTAGCGAAGCGGAAGATCCGTCATCTGACGGAGACCTGCAAATGTTGGCTTCATGCGAAATATATCCCAAGGTCCTTTTGGGCGGAGGGGATGTCTTGTGCTGCTTATGTTATCAACCGGATGTCACTCAGCCCTATCAACATGAAGACTCCTATTGAGCTGTTGCTGAAGGAGAAGCCGAGTGTTGGACACCTTAGGGTGTTCGGTTCAACTTGCTACGTGCATGTCCCGGATGCTTCACGGACAAAGCTGGATGCGAAGGCAAGGAAACTTGTCTTTGTTGGCTACGATGAGCGGAAGAAGGGATGAAAATGCATGGAACCTGTGACGAAGAAGTTCATGGTATCAAGAGACATTGTCTTTGACGAGCTGACGTCATATGGAGGTGGCTCGGTGGAGCTAACCGGAAGTAGCAAGGTTGATGAAGCACCGGTGGTGGCTGCTGAAGGCTTGGAAGAGGAGCTTGCTGTTTCACCAGCAGCTCCTGTTGCTTCTAACTCCGAGGCTGAGCCTTCTGGCTCAGGAAGTAGGGGGAGCACTGCTCAATGCTTGCCCCAGGTAGGAGTGGTGCCCGAAGAAGCAACGGAAGCAGTGAGCAAGGAGCCGACCCTTCGGATATCGAAGAGGGTGGTTAAGCCACCGGCTCGGTACTGTGATGAGAATGCAGTGAGCTTTGTCTCCTGCTTCTTTGCAGGTCCTCTGGATGAGCGAGAGCCTGCAAACTTCAACGAGACCACTGGAGTGAAGGAGTGGGAAGGTACCATGAAGGAAGAGATTGATACTCTGAATAAGAATGAAACCTGGGATCTTGTGCCCAAGGTTGATGACATTACTCCGGTTACTTGCAAGTGGGTGTATAAGTTGAAGAAGAAGACTGATGGGAGCATTGGTCGTTTCAAAGCTCGTCTGGTCGCTAGAGGATTCTCACAGCAGTATGGAGAAGACTATGAGGAGACATTCAGTCCAGTTGCGAAGATGACTTCAGTAAGAGTGGTGATCGCCTTGCCTGCTAGCAAGGGATGGAGGTTGTGGCAACTCGATGTGAAGAATGCCTTTCTTTACGGAGAGATTGACAAGTACATCTTCATGGATTAGCCGCTTGGTTTTGTCTCTGAAAAGCATCCGGACTATGTCTGCAAACTCAGGAAGGCTCTCTATGGATTGAAGCAAGCTCCTAGAGCGTGGTATGAGAAGATTGCAGAGTACTTGCAATTCTGTGGATACCTTGCTTCTAACTCGGATTCAAGCTTGTTCGTCAAGAAGAAGGGAGAGCTACGAGTCTTGGTCTTGCTGTATGTGGATGACATGATCATCACAGGGAATTCGGAGGGGAAAGTAGCAAGGCTCAGGGCTGAGCTTGCTATACGCTTCGAGATGAAAGACTTGGGAGAGTTGCATCACTTTCTCGGTCTGGAAGTGGAGAGGAAGGAGTGCGGGATTCTCATTAGCCAGAAAGGGTATGCTGATCGCATTGTGAAGCGGTTCGGCATGGGCGAAGGGAAGAAGTGCTCTACTCCACTAGAACCTGGGCTGAAGCTTCGACGAGATGAGGGAAGGGTTCTTCATGATCCCTTGGTGTTCAGGGCTCTTGTTGGGAGCTTGATTTACCTGACGATTACAAGGCCAGACATTGCTTATGTTGTTGGCCGAGTAAGTCGGTATATGGCTGAACCAAGGCAATCTCATCTAGTGGCGGCGAATGGTATTCTGAAGTATGTCAAGGTGACTTCTGACATGGGACTCCTCTATGGAAGGGACTCGGTGTTTGCGTTGCTCGGGTACACAGATGCTGACTATGGCGGTGATTCAGATGATCGGAGGTCTACTTCAGGTTATGTGTTCACTTACGGTTCAGCTAACATCTCGTGGTGTAGCAAGAAGCAGGACTCGGTGTCGGTTTCAACCACGGAGGCGGAGTATAAGGCTTCGGCCTTGGCTGCTCGGGAAGCCGTTTGGTTGAGGAGGCTTATAGAGGATGTTCATGAAGAAGTGCAAAGGCCTACTTTACTCCGAGGTGACAATGAGAGTGCTCTCAAACTGGTTAACAATCCAGTGTGTCACCGTAGGACCAAGCATATAGAGATTGATCACCATTTCATCAGGGAGAAGGTGTTGGAAGGATCTCTGCTGGTCGGGCATGTTCGGAGTGAAGATAATCTTGCTAACATCTTCACGAAACCACTGTCGAAGGGGCCCTTTGAACGCTTGCGCAGCTTGCTGGGCTTGGTCACCACTTCAAGGGGGAGTGTTAAAATTTGTGAAGTGGAAGTGGTTGACGGGACAGGCCGGGCGGCCTGGGCGGACAGCATTGGCGGACTAGGCGGACTGGGCGGACTGTGATGTGCGGCATGGTGGAAAATCTAGTGGAAGCCAGCTGTCTTCTGAGCGGGTTGTTTGCATGATGTCCGCGGACTATGCGGTCTGGTATCTGCGGATAAGGCGTTGGTTGTTGGTTTTACCAAGGAGCGGCCTGAGCGGATGGAGGCTTGCGGACAGGTACTTTGCTCAGTGGCCGTGGTGCAAGCTTGTGTTGTTAGGCGGGTTGGCTCATGTCCGCGGGAAGCTTGCGGACTGGTGTGTCCGCGGTTTGGGCTGTTGCGGACTGAGCTTAGAGCTTGGCTGAGGCCTTGTCGAGCTCTGGTGTCACAGCAGGTGCTTTGCTGTGGAGGTCGTTGGCGGATTGGTTTTGGAGTCCGGGGTTGGTTGATGCGTTGGACAGGAGTGCGAGGAGCTCGCGGACTGTAGACGGTCTGTGCTAGGGTGTTTGGCGGACGGGTGTTGTGTCCGCCATGCTCGCATTAGCCTTTGATGGTTTTGGACTTGGTCACACTCTGTGCCAAGACCATGGTGTCCGCGGTATCCGCCAAGTCCGCTGTGACCGGGCGGACTGTTGTTATCTGCCTTTGGTCGTGGACTTGTGGCGGATTGAGGTGTGAGTCTTGCGGACTGCCTCGGGTTTGGGCGGACTGCCATTGAAGGGGGATTGTTGTCCTGCAGTGGTTGGAGCTTTGCGGGCTGATGCCTTGTCCGCATAGCTTGGGCGGACTGTAGAGGGTTCGCCAATGTTGCCTTGCTTCTGGCGGTTTTCCTTGGTATCCGGTTAAGTTCTTGCGAACTCTGCGGACGGTGTTTTGCTATCGCGCGGGCTGGGGCGGTGTCTCTATCTCTAGGGTGGTGATCACACTCCTCACATCGCCTATAAATAGAACCCCCCTGACAGGTCTACAGTAACTTGAGTGAACAGTAAGTTGGGTTGGGCAAGGAGCTGCGGTCTCAGTTTGTCTGTCCGCGCGGATTGTTTCAGTGCTGACGTTTGCTGTGTGCAGGTCGCGCGGGTAGCTTCAAGGAGCCAGGAGTTTGGCTGTGATTTCGGTCAAGTACTTGGAAGTGTGCGGTCTCTGCGGATTCAGCAGGAGGTCGCTCTGCGGCTTGTCAGCTCTGTTTCATCTTTGCCAGCTTCAATAACCTGTCCGCCGGCTTCAGGCGGGTAGGGGGTGTTCCTCAGTTTAGCCTCAGCAGGAGACAAATAACGGTGTGTCCGCGCGGCCTCGCGGCTTCGGCGGATTCCGTGGCTATTCGGCGGATTGCAGCTAAGTTCGGGCGATCTCAGCGGACTCAGCGACCTCGGCGACCTCGGCGGTCTCGGCGGACTCCGGTGCTGTCCGCCCGGCTTGGATTTTTGTACTTTCTGTTTACAGCTGTTATACTAGTGAAATCATGTCTCGCTATGTATGCCTCGTGTTGTAAAGAAGTGAATGAATAAAATACCTGCTTGTGCTTTCATTGTTTGTTGGAATTAACCTTTGTTCCTTGGTTTTCCGCTGGTTCAACGTGAGAACTGGGTAGTTCTGAAGATATTAATTTGACGTTTGGGCTACCTTGCTGTCCACGTTGAAAAAATTTAACAGTAATAATTTAATTATATTTTTTGTACGAAATAATTTTGTCGTTTTTAATCTTATAATCTTACAAAAGAACTCAACATATCTGCTCTGATTTATACCTGCTTCGATTTCTACTTGCTCTGATTTCTACTTCCATCGATTTCAACTTATTCTGACTTCTAATTGCTTCAATTTCTATTTGCTTCGACTTTTCTGCTATTCACAACCCACAACGAACGAGAGATGAGTATATTTAGCACCATGGTGGATTAAGAGTTATTGTTCGTGAACATATGACCTTACCTGAGGTGCTAGTCCATCCATTTTATGTTCAAAAAAAAATTTGTATCTCTTGGTGCCGGTCATAATTGCTATTAGGGTTGTAAGTTGAATTGAGCTGACACGGGATATTTATATATTATATTAATATTATTGTGCTTGCTGTAGTAGGATTTTCCTTCTTCACGCACACTTAGCTTGTAGACTTAGGCGAATCTCTGGTGGAGAGGAGGTGACTCGAAGGTTGCACGTATGAGGAATCCAGCAGAGCTCTGACTTGAGGAGGAAGAAAGCAGATGAGAGAAAAGAGAAAATGAGGAGGTTTGTGAGTTTTTTTATAGCCTTTAGATATGGTAACGGTGGTTATGCGGCAATCTGTACACCGTCACCACCAATATTATAATTCCAAGTATGGTGCTATGCAAATATTATTTGTATGATGAGGGGAAGAGAGGGGGTTTGTCAACACCTTATGGGGGGCCGGCCTTGGCGAAGGCGGCGGGCCTGGTCGGGGGTGCGGCCGGCGGCCAAAGAGGGCCAGCCAACCGCACCCGGGTGGTACTCCGGGTGTTGCTCCGATGGCGGAAACCGGACACGGCCCCGGTGCCAGTCGCCAGGCGCGACACCAGTCGCAAGGCATGTCACCGACCGGCCACAAGGTGCGGCCGGCCGGAGCCGACCCGAGAGAAGGCGGCTGGTCGTGCTCACCCGAGCAAGGGGCGGGGCACGTCTGGTCCGTACACGACACCCTCCGCATCGACTGCAGGAGGGAAAGCTCCCCGCTGGCCGGGGTGGCTGGCGGGAGCACTGCGCCTTGCAGGTGTGGGCGTGCGGTCTCGAGGTGCGGCTTCTTAGCTGGCCGGAAATCAGACCGACCTGAGCCGGCCCGCCGTCGGCGAGAGGGAGGGGACGACCTAGCGGACGACCCCCAGATGGTTTGGGGAAAGTGACTCCGCGCGCGTGGATCGCGCGCGATTGCGCGCGGCGGTCCCCCGTGATCTCCCCTTGGATTGTGGGATCATGGGGAAATAGGCTAATTGCACCCCCAAATAAATTATAAATAGGCTTCACCCCATCAATTGCTCCCGAAATCCCCGGTATTCGAAACCTTTTTTATGAGAAGAGCAAGGATTTATTCTCCTCCGACAAAGGATTCAATCGGTGACAACAAGGGTGATGGCAAATAGAGAAGTGTCAAAAAAGGCGGATGGCGGCGATTCACGGGCCAAGGTAAGACGTTAAAAAGACGGAGAACAGGAGAGGTGCACAAACGAGGGAGGCCGGAAGACGAGGCCGACTAGCGGAGCCCCCGGATGCGAGGATGGGCTCGCCGGCCAATTTGCCCCCGGGTGTTGGATCCCCCTGAGGCCGGTGAGCCCCTAGGTGCGCGGGCTCGCGCCTTAGGCTTGCGCGAGCGCCCACCTTAGGTGCGCCTATGGGCGCGCACGGGTGTGCACCTTAGGTGCGCAGGGGCGTGCACGTGCGCGCACCTTGGGGCGCGCAGAGCCATGCACACCTTGGGGCGCGCAGAGGCACACGCACCTTGGTGCGCGCATATCGCCCCGCGCGCATCTTGAGCCCGCAGAGGCGCACCCACCTCTACGCACATATCGCCGAGCACGCATTTGGTGCACGCGTGCACGCTACTAGGTGTGAGTGTCACTCCTCTTTGACAGCGTGGGTGTTCGCGCCCCCTTTTGTGTAGGCGGGCTGCCGGTTATGCATGGTTTGCGTGTGGATTGCGTAAGCGCGCGTGTGTGCATGCTTGCGCACAATTTATGCAGCTTTTGACTTCTTGTACTAGGATTACAATTATCGGGTGTTCAATTGAGCACCCGCTACTTGATTTTATCTAACCTCTGCTTTTTATTTTCAGGCTTCGAAGCATCCTACAAGGCCTTTGCGACTACGATCTATGCTCAATACTGAGTAAGTCATGGTTTGGAGAAAAAAGTACGGGTTACCTACTGATCTTGAGATGAAGATACCTCATCCTGACGAGAGAGTCCAGAACCCCTTTAGGGGTTGGTTGTCAATTTGGGAAACGACTTTGAAGTCCAACTTCTGCTTTCCACCATGCGAGGAGCTGATGGATATTTTGAAGTTCTGCGGCGTTCTGATATGCCAATTCACTCCACTAGGAATGACTCAAATTATGGGGCTGGTGGCTTTCTTTAGGGAGCATGACTCGAGATTCTCTTTGGAGTTGTTCAGGGATTGGTGTGATGTTCATGCTGACGGTGGCGATAGTGTCGAGATTTGCGGCAACAAAAGTTTGTTTGACTTTAAGACCTGGATGGATCGTCGTCTTGGGAACACCTTGTTTGGATATATCATAAACTCTCGCGGCTTGCCAGAGCTCTGGAATTCCTTGCCCGATCGTTGTCGTTGTCAGAGAAGATGAGGGCGAGACTTTATGCCGATACTGCGATTCTCAGATTCTCGGGAGTTGGCGAACCTCTTGTTTAGCATTTCATTATTTGTTGAAGAGAAGCGCATGTCCCAGTGTGGCCTTTCAGTTTATGTCGAGTGTGTTGCGCTATTAATTCGCAAGAGGAAGCTTGTTTTGAAGAGCAGTTGTGATGCAGCAACGAAGTCACAAACTTCAACACATCGAAGAGAGGACTTGACTAAGGAGGCCGCTACCGAGGAGGCCCCTTGTGAGTTGTGACGAGCCTGGTCCAATTGATTCAGATCTTGAGGTTATAGAGGCGTCTCCGTGATAATTTCTCAATAAGAAGTTATCTAACCCAATTTTAGGCTTAATATTCATTATAAAGTGCTTAAAATGAGTTTAAATATAATAGAAATAAAATTAAATTTATATTCATTTAATTTGTGAGTAACCGGTCTTTTTTCATGATGTTATTGCGAGAATTGCCAAAGAAATCTGCTTGGAGTAAAAAATCTGCCCAAATATAATAACCAGGAAAGTAAGTCACAACGCTTGGGAAAACAGGTTGCAACGTGGTCTGGACGAATTTCAGAATTTGAATTTTAAAGTTGGCTCCAATTTCAAATATAAAAAGGTGCTCTTTCAAAAGGGGTGTCTATGTTTTAAAGAGGGAAAATCTCTACCAAATCATTCATTCCAAGGCATTCTAAGAAAGAGAAGAAGGGAAAATCAAGAGTTCTTCATCTAGGGTTTGTAAAAATCCTCCATTGAAGAAGGTGGTTAGAACAAAGAAGACAACAGATCCTCAGGCTGATCGAGCGAGCGACTTCGGAAGGGGAATCCTGCAGCATTTACTAGTTAAATCCATCATGTATTGTAAGATCTCTCCAATCATTTCACAGTTTTCTTTCATCGTTATTGTTGGAAAAGCTCAAAGCTTGTATGCATTGCTTCTATATAAAAATACAAGGAGAGAATACACATATATAGGGGAGAAAAGGAGAGAAGAAATCCTATACAATGATGTGGGACTAAAAGGAGAAGAAAAAAAGAGGAGAAAACAAGGGCCCAATATGGGCCTATTTACATGGGCTTTTCTAACACTCCCCCGCAAGCTGGAGCATACAAATCGTATGTACCAAGCTTGGACAAGCACTGATAGAAGAGTGTACTGGGAAGAGCTTTAGTGAGCACATCCGCAACTTGTTCTGTCCCGGGAACATGCTTCAAGTCAATCTTCTTCATTTGAACCTTTTCTCTGATGAAGTGGCAGTCAACTTCAATATGTTTAGTTCTCTCGTGGAATACCAGGTTCTTGGCAATATGTATTGTCGCTTGGATATCACAAAGGAGAAGCGCTGGGGAAGGAAGTCGTACACCAAGATCGGTAAGAAGACTCTCCAGCCACGTTAGTTCAGATACTACAGACGTCATTGCCCGGTATTCAACCTCAGCAGATGATCGAGCTACAACGGCTTGTTTCTTGCTCCGCCATGTAATCAAATGTCCTCCAAAATATGTGCAAAACCCACTGGTTGACCGTCGGTCATCAAGAGAACCAGCGTAATCAGCATCCGAGTAAGCTATCAATATAGGAGCTGAAGATGAGGTCTTGTAGACCAATCCTTGACTAGGGGCCGTTTTGAGGTATCTGAGAATGCGTTCAACGACTTGAAGATGAGATTTTCGGGGAGAATGCATATACCGGCTAACAATACCAACGACAAATGATATGTCCGGTCTAGTTTCCGTGAGGTAGATCAATTTTCCAACTAGACGGCGATAGTATTCAGGATTCTCAAGTAAGAGATCTGTGTCGGAAGCCTGAGCACATAACTTGTGATTCACATCCATTGGGGTATTGATCGGATTACACCCCGAATAACCTGCATCATGAAGAGGGTCGAGACAATACTTCCGCTAGGAGAGGACGAGACCATCTGGCCGTCTAGCTACGTCAAGGCCCAAAAAATATCAGAGGGGTCCCAGATCCTTTGTTTGAAAAACTGTACCGAGATGTCGTTTGACCTCATGTATTCCCTGTGAGTCATCGCCCGTAATGATGATGTCATCAACATAAACTAACAAAAGAACTATCCCCGCTGTATGGTGGCGAGTGAACATGGAGAAGTCTGTCGTGCTGCGAGAAAAACCAACCTCCCGAAGAGCTTTGTTGAACCTGTTGAACCATGCCCGTGGTGATTGTTTGAGGCCATACAGAGCTTTCTGAAGACAGCAAACCTGAGACTCCCTCGTTGTCTCAAACCCGGGAGGTTGTTGCATATAGACAGTATCTTGTAAGTCGTCATTCAAAAAGGCATCCTTAATATCCAGCTATAGTAAGGGCCACCGGCGATGGACAACCACCGAGATAAGAACATGAACGGTGTTGAGTTTGGCCACCGGGGAAAAGGTTTCCTCATAGTCTAGCCCGGGTTGTTGAGTGAAGCCGCGAGCGACGAGCCGAGCCTTGAGACAGTCAGTCGTCCCATCAGAGGCGTGTTTGATGACGAAGACCCACTTACACCCAACCGGTTTCTGACCCCGGGGAAGCAGTGCGAGAGTCCAGGTCTGGTTGGCCCAGAGGGCAGCCATTTCCTCCTCCATGGCAACCTTCCAGCTAGGATGTTCGAGCGCCTCCTGCATAGTGTTAGGAACCGAAATAGAGGAAAGAGAAGTGACAAAGGTGTGTAGGTTGGGGGAAAGGGGATGCAAGGAGACATAATTCGCCAGAGGATGAGCGGTGGAGGGAGATACCTGATCAGCAAAGAGCGGGGTAGCCGTGGAAGAGGCCGACGATAGAGGGGCAACAGAGCAGGGGGGAAGGCGGCGAGAGTAAACCTGGATAACGGGCGGCCTAGAAGGAGCAGGTGGAGGGAAAGAAGTGGGAGCAGGTGGATAGGGAGCATGCGGAGAGGAAGAAGGACATGGGGAAACATGCGCAGTAGTAGGGATGACGGGCCGGGGTAGAGGGAGCGGCGGAGATGTCAGCGTGGAGGAAGGAGTAGGGGAGAAGAATGGTTGATCGTCCCAAAAAGTAACATCGGCATAGGTAACCCTTTTGGGTACGAGAATAGCTGACAAAAATGGATTTGGCGGCCCGGGGGTCCAACTTATCGGAGGAGGGACCCAGGAGGTAAACAAAACAGGTGCAGCCAAAGACCCGTGGTGTAAGAGGGAAAGCCGAAGTGGAGGGGAAGAGAAGACTGAAGTGGGTGGCGAAGTTGAGAACCGAGGAAGGGAGGCGGTTTATGAGGAAGCAAGCAGTGGAAACCGCAAAGTTCCAGTAATGTTTGGGAACCTGCATTTGGATCATGAGAGAGCGGGCAACGTCGAGCATGTGGCAGTTCTTCAGTTCAGCAACCCCATTTTGTTAGAGGGTATAGGGATATGAGGTGTGATGAAGAATACCAAACTCAGCACAGAGGGTGGCAAATGCATGGCTGGTGTATTCGCGAGCGTTATCGGTGCGCACGGTTTTAATAGTGGTGGAGAATTGCATGCGAGTTTCTTGGATGAAGGCGCAAAATATGCGAGGGAGCTCGGAGCGGTCACGGAGGAGGTAAAGCAATGTGGTGCGAGAGTAATCATCAATGAAGGTGAGAAAATAACGGTAACCAGAGATACTGGTAACTTTAAAAGGACCCCAGATATCGGAATAGAGTAAATCAAAGGGAGCATCGCTCCGAGTACAATGAGCAGAAAAAGAAGTGTCCGGCTGTTTGCCGTAAATACAAGAATCACAATGAAAAACATGTAAAGATACATCAGGCGGGGCCTTTCGGAGAACAGGGAGAGGGGCATGTCCAAGTCGACGATGCCAGTCCACAACGGAGACAGAGGAGAGAATAGTCGGAGAGGTATCCAGAAGGTAGAGCCCGTTCTGCATTCATCCTCTACCAATGGTAGTCTGCGTCTGCCTATCCTGTATCAAAAAAAGGAGTAAATGTGACGGAACAATCCATATCATGAGTGAGGCGGCCAACAGAAAGTAAGTTAAACAGAGAGCTCGGAACATAAAGAGCCGAGCGAAGAGAGAGCGAGGGGGCAAGAGAGATGTCAGCACAGCCGAAGACCGGAGCAGTCGCACCATTAACGACTGTAATATACTTCGGATGAGGAGCATCCGAGCATTGGAGAGGCCGCAGCGAGGTGATGTGATGAGTAGCTTCGGAGTCCAAGATCCAACGCGGACCGGAGGAAAGGCAAGTAATACCTGCAGTAGAGGTGGAGGCAACAGAGGCAGGAGGAGGGCTAAGAAGTCCCTGGAGGTGCTGGAGCTGGAGGCGCACAGACGCAAGGTCGGGACTAGTGGAGGAGGAGCCATCAACATCGGCCGCAGTGGGGCGAGGAGGATAGTCATGTTTCTTGTAGCAAACAGCATCCGTATGGCCATCCCGGCCGCAGTAGGGGCACTTGGAGCGGGCCCGACCCCCACGTCCCCTTTCGCAAGAGCTGGAACGGCCACCACGAGCAGAAGGCAGTTGGGGAAGTAAGGGAGGAGGGGCCTGCTGAAGGAGAGCCGGAGAGGAGGATGCCGGAGGATCCAGAGGTGGAGAAACGCGAAGGAGCATAAAGCAAACATCAGAGAGAGATAGAGTAGAAGCCGAAGCCAATACTTGAGCCCGAATGCTCTGAAGGTGAGGTGGGACCCGAGCCATCATCATGACAATGCAGACGGCCTCCTTTTGCGCTCGCTGAGCAGCAAGATCAGTGGTAGAGGGCTGATGTTGGATCTAGGCCTCAGCCAGAGTTTTGGCCCGAGCAACAAAAGAGGTCATGTCATCCGTCCCACCAGCATCAAGGGACTGAAGGTTGGTAATAATGTCATAGAGGTGTTGAATACTATCCTTTCCAGAGTATAAGGAGTGAAGCTCCTCCCACATGGCTTTGGCAGTCTCATGGTACATGACCATTTGGTATGGCTCACCCTCGAGAGAATTAAGGAGCCATGTTTGAACTCGGCCATCATTGCATAGCCACTCCTCCGTATTGGGAACAGGAGGAGCGTTAGTAAGGTGAAGCACAAGGCCCTTGGCCTGAAGAACACGCCGAACAGAGTGGACCCATGGAACAAAGTTCTTCTTCCCAGATAAGGATATAGTGGTGATCCGCAACTCATCGCGAAAATCTGGAAGAGAGGCCGGGCAGTCATCAGGAGGAGTAACCGCCTGTCCGGTAGAGTCAACAGAGGAGCCCATGGAGCCGGGGAAGACCGCTGCGAATTGGAGGGGCAGAGACCGCGCAAGAAAGAGAAGAAGAAGAAGTCACCGCGGTGAGAACAAACCGCGCGACCAGCAGAGGAAAAACTACGGGGGGGGGGGGGGGGAGGCGCGCGGCTAGAGGAGAGAGTCCGTGAGTAGGAACTCGGGCGGCTAGGAGAGAGAGGCCGCGAGTAGGAACTCGAGCGGCTAGAGGAGAGAGGCCGCGAGTAGGAACTCGAGCGGCTAGAGGAGAGAGGCCGCAAGTAGGAACTCGAGCGGCTAGAGGAGAGAGGCCGCGAGGAGGAACTCGAGCGGCTAGGAGAGAGAGGCCGCGAGTAGGAACTCGAGCAGCTAGAGGAGAGAGGCCGCGAGTAGGAACTCGAGCGGCTAGAGGAGAGAGTCCGCGAGTAGGATCTCGAGCGGCTAGAGGAGAGAGACCGCGTGGAGGAACTCGAGCGACTAGAGGCAGACAAACCGCAAGCGGCAAGCAGACAAACCGCAAGCGGCTAGAAGCAGAGAGAAGTGGGTCCCACAGGAGAGAGGGGAAGGTATAAAAAGGGGGGAGAAGGGTGGAGCCACGGGAGGGAGAGAGGAAGAGGAGAGTCAGCGGCTTAAGAGGGAGAAGTCGTTGAGAGAAGAGATGGGTAGGAACAGGCCGCTACCCGGGCGAGAAGAGGAGGAGGCCGCAGAGGGAGAGCGGATAGGCTGAGAAGCAAAGCGGGGCGATTAGAAAAGGGGAAACCGCGAGGAGAGCAAAGCCGGGCGGTTAGAAAAGGGGAAACCGCGAGGTCGGAGAACCTGCGTCTGATACCATGTTGGAAAAGCTCAAAGCTTGTATGTATTACTTTTATATCAAAATACAAGGAGAGAATACAAATATATATGGGAGAAAAGGAGAGAAGAAATCATATACAATGATGTGAGACTAAAATTAGAAGAACAAAAGAGGAGAAAACAAGGGCCCAATATGGGCCCATTTACATGAGCTTTTCTAACAGTTATGAACTAATTCCTCTAATCTTGTATTGTGAGAGTACTAAGTTGTGTGTGATGATTATTCTCTAATTTTATCTTTGTGAATGTTTGATGAATGTTCTTTATCGAGTTTATAATCTTTTATTATGGAACTTATGGCCAAGGTTTCATCTTTATACTACGCTTCATAAATCGAGAGAGAAGTTGTGTGTGTGCGTTATAGATTCGATATAGTATTTGAAGAGAGAAAGTGTTTTTCTCTTGATATTAACAACTTTGGTTTTCGTTTTTCATTCGGTTTCCTATTTCACCCAAGGGGAAATAGTGGGTTAGGGATTTCCGATATCGAGAAATACGGATCTCTGTTTTAAAATCGTTGCAAGACGTTTCACCACATGTTTTCACAAAGTCACATTTATATGTTCATCGCACTAGACTTAGGAAATCACGGTACAATATTACCTCTCATAACTGGTAACACAAATATTTCTCTAGCATCCGTAGTTAATTTCAATTAATAGTTTTTCTTTACAGTCTTTAATAGTTTAGAAATCATCATCTCAATTCACTTGGATTTAAAGAACGGACTTAAATGGTATTTGCAAGCACTAAATCCAACATCTCTCCGTGAAAACAATCTCTATTCACTCTTTATTACTTGAACCAACACGTGCACTTGCGTGTAATACGCATACCTGTTTCAGGCGTTTCAAGTTTTTGACGCCGTTCTCGTGGAGGTGCGAATAATTTAGTGTTTATTTCTTGGAATATTAGTGAATATTTAGTATTTAAAGTTCAAGCTTTTATTTCTACTGTGTTTTTGATTTGTTTTATTTGTTTACTATCTTTTGTCATTTACTATTCTGCCTAATGCATGTCTCTTTATCGTTCACCTGAGCTATTGTCTTTGAACCTAGAGATCGAACTGACTTGTAGACAAAATATAAGAGCGTTTCGATTAGAAAATAATAACCCTGCAACCATGAATCCTAATAATGAAGATGCTCCCAATGAAATCGATCAGGATTACCTAGGTCAGGAGTGTCAGGTAGAACAAAATGGGCAACCTGCCAAGGTTAGGAGATCCTGTCATGAGTACAATATGCCTTTTACTGGGGGACTGCAATACAACATCATCAAGCCCGCCATTGAAGCCAATAACTTCAAAATTGACTTTATGGCAATGAACCTAGTACAATGGAGACAATTCAGTGGACTTAGTCATGAGGACCCAAACTCCTATTTATAGAATTTCATGAATGTGTGTGATACATTCAAGATCAATGGCGCATCAGATGAAGCAATTAGACTCCGCCTATTTTCATTCTCTCTGGCAGGAAGAGCGAAGGAGTGGTTCGATTCCCAATACGGTCTCACCACTTGGATGCAAGTGGATGACTTATTCTTAGCCAAGTACTTCCGACCCACTAAAACGGCAAAACTGATGCGGGAAATTAGTACGTTCATGTAAGGAAATGGGAAAATGTTGTACGACGCATGAGAGCAGTTCAAAAAACTTTTAAGGAAGTGTCCTCACCATGGGTTAGCGATGCATCAACAAGTATGGACTTTTTATAATGGCCTCCAGACATCTACGATGATCCAAATAGATGAAGCTGCGGGAAGATCCCTCATGAACAAGTACCCCAAGGATGTATATGCAATCCTCGAGGACCTATCTTCAAATAATTATCAGTCATTAGACCGACAAGTCCCTTTTTCTTCTTCTATGGGAGGTGTACACCAAGTTGATAAACTCACTTCTTTCGCCGCACAAATTACCGCACAATTCAACTTGATGAATAAGCATTTAGATGCTTTAACCTTAAATCAAAATCAGGCTCAAGTGCACCCACAATTCAATAGTACAGTTGCTCCTCCGATTAATATGAATCCTTCACTCACGATGGAGCTACTCATTAGTAGTAATAAGGAGGTTAACTACATAGGAGGGCAACCAAGATACATGAATCATAATAATCATAATGCACTCCCAACGCACTACAATCCAGATTTGCGCAATCACCCTAATTTTTCGTGGAAGAATAATTTGGGAATGACACACCCACACGGATTTAACTCAAACCCCCATCCACCCCAAAATAATAATTATAATCAACAATGATCATCTAGGAAATTATTAGATGAATTACTTATAGAATCTGTGCAGAAGAGGGATGCTCACATTTCTAGTATAGATGGCTCATTGCGTGTAATTGAAACTCAGTTAGGACAAATCACTAATGCTTTGAGTCTTAGACCCCAAGATTCGCTCCCTACGGATACAACTACAAATCAGAAGGGAGATAATCCTCACTGCAAGGTCGTGACCTTACGGAGTGGTAAGGAGTTAGTGAGTGGGACTGTAAATGAGAGTGAGAATCAAGTTGGCAAAGAAAGAGAGTTGGAGAGTGTTGACCCTAATGTCGCAAACGACGAGTTAAAAGAAAATGATAACAGAAATGAAAAAGTAGAAGAAGTATCTAGAGATACTAAGAGAGAACCTGTCTCTGAAGATAAGAATAAGAATGATAATATAAAAGTCTCTCCACCGCCACAGTTTCCACAATGGTTAAAGAAGAGCAAACTCGATCAACAATTTCAAAATTTGTTGAAATATTTAAGAAACTGTAAGTCAATATCTTTTTAGCGGAAGCATTGGAGCAAATGTCAAGCTACATAAAGTTTATGAAAGACATTTTATCAAAAAAAAATTTGGAACACATGAGATGGTGACACTTACTCAGTAGTGTAGCGCTATACTCCAGAAGAAACTCCCGCCCAAATTAAATGATTTGGGAAGTTTCACCATACCGAGCTCTATAGGTTACCAATTCAAGGGTAAGGCGTTATGTGACTTAGGCGCGAGCATCAACCTGATGTCATATTCTATCTATAATAAGCTTGGTTTAGGAGAAATCTCCAAGACCTCCATCACTTTGCAACTATCAGATAGAACCCTCGCACTCCCAAAAGGGATAATTGAAGATGTCCTAGTTAAGGTGAACAAGTTTATTTTCCGGCGGACTTTGTTGTCCTAGATATGAAAGAGGATAGAGAGGTGCCCATTATAGTAGGGCGACCCCTCCTAGCCACCGGTAGGACACTGATAGATGTAAAGAAGGGGGAGTTGACAATGAGAGTTAACGACGAACAAATAATCTTTAATGTACTTAAAGCTATGAAATTCCCCCGGAGTCAAGAAGATCGTATGGAGGTGGTAAATCAAATTTCAATTCATGATTATAATCTGAATAATAAATCTACAGGGCAAGATGACGTGTTGACCTGATTTCTGATGCATGAGAAGATTTCAGATGATGAAGAGGAAATTCAAGATTACCTAGAAGTATTTAAGGCGCAAGCTGCTTTCGTTAGGATACCAGAGCCCTTTGAGATGTCGGACAAGGTGTTGGCGGACAAGCCTTCTATTGTTAGTCCGCCGACTCTTGAGTTGAAGCCACTCCCAAACCATCTCATGTATGCTTATTTAGGCAAAAAGAACAAATTGTCGGTTATCATCAATTGCAAATTATCAACTGATCAACTTCTAAAGCTCTTAGAATTGCTATCTCAATTTAAAACGGCCATAGGAGATGGACCATAGCGGATATCTGAGGGATTAGCCTCTCACTATGTATGCATAAGATTCTTTTGGAATAATCTATTACGGGATCGATTGAACCTCAGCGTCGTCTTACTCCACCCATGAAAGAAGTGGTGAAGAAGGAGATTATTAAATGATTGGACGCAGGGATCATCTATCCTATCTCGAATATCTCGCGTGTATCACTAGTGCAATGTGTGCCAAAAAGGAGGGATGACAGTTGTACGAAATGAGAAGGATGAGCTAGTATCGACTAGAACGATTACCGAGTGGCATATCTGTATGGATTACCGAAAGCTGAATAAGGCCACATGAAAAGATCATTTCCCTTTGCCTTTCATTGATCAAGTGCTAGATAAACTAGCGGGGAATGATTTTTTTTTGTTTTCTTGATGACTATTCAGTGTATAATCAGATTACGGTAGCCCCAGAGGATAAGGAGAAGATCACATTCACATGTCCATACGGAACGTTTGCATTTAGAAGAATGTCATTCAGTTTATGTAATGCACCCGCCACTTTTCAGCGATGCATGATTGCTATCTTATCTGATATTATGGACCATGGTATTAAAATTTTTATGAATGACTTCTCTATCTTCGGTAGTTCTTTTGATGCATGTTTTGCTTGTTTGGAAAAAGTGCTAACGCGTTGTGTTGAAACTAATCTCGTACTAAATTGGGAGAAATGTCACTTCATGGTGTGAGAGGGTATTGTGCTTGGTCATCATGTTTCTATGGATGGTTTAGGGGTTGATAAAGCGAAACTAAATGTGATTGAGCAGCCGCCACCACCCAATAATGTGAAAATATTGCGAAGTTTCTTAGGACATGCAGACTTCTATACAAGATTCATTAAAGACTTCGCTAAAATTGCAAAACCATTGAGTGGATTACTAGAAAAAGACGCAAAATTTCAGTAGAGCGAGAAGTGTTTAAACGCATTCAACATATTAAAGCATTGGTTGACCACGACACCTATCGTGATAACTCCTGATTGGGAGGAGTCATTTGTCCTAATGTGTGACACAAGTGATTACGCGGTTGGAGTTGTCTTAGGACAGGTACGTTAGAAAGTGTTCCACACGATAGCCTACACCAGTAAGACCTTGATTGACGCTCAAATAAATTACACAACTACGAAAAAGGAATTACTAGCGGTAGTGTTTGCCTTCGAGAAATTTAGGTCGTATATTTTATGCACAAAGAGCACGGTTTATACAGATCATGCTATGAGTCGTTACCTCATGGATAAAAAGGACGCAAAGCCCCGATTGATCAGATGGGTACTTCTATTACAAGAATTCGACGTAGAGATTAAGGATAGGAAAGGTACTGATAATCCTGTTGCGGATCACTTGTCCAGGATAGAGTCTACACGACCATCATATAATCTGAAAATTGATGAGAGATTTGCAGATGAGAGTATTTTAGCTATTCATGATAGTACTTCACCTTGGTATGCTGACTACAAAAATTATATAGTGAGTAATATTCTACCGTCTGACTTGTCGTATCAACAAAGGAAGCGATTTTTACACCAGGCACGCTCCTATCTTTGGGACGAGTCTTATCTATTTAAAATTGGAGCTGATGGAGTGGTGAGGCGATGTGTGCTGGAGGTTGAAACGAAATCGATATTAGAGAAGTGTCATAGCTCACCATGCGGAGACCACTTCATGGGAACGAGGACGACAATGAAGGTATTAGAGGCCGGTTTCTTTTGGCCTAATTTATTTTGTGATGCTAATGAATTTGTTAAACAATGTGATAGATGTCAACGACGTGAGAATTTAAGAAAGAACGAGGGAATGCCCATGAATATCATGCTCGAAGTCGAATTATTTGATGTTTGGGGAATGGATTTTATGGGTCCGTTCGTCAATTCAAATGGTAATTTATACATTTTATTGGCAGTGGACTATGTATCTAAATGTGCGGAGGCGATCGCAACACCTAAGAACCATGACAAGATAGTCCTGAATTTTCTAAGAAACCAAATATTCAATCAATTCGGGGTACCTCAGACGATCATTAGTGACGGGGAAGTCATTTTTGTAATCATCAATTCACCTCATTATTGAATAAATATGGGGTCACACATAGGGTCGCCCTCGCTTACCACCCTCAGGCAAATGAACTAGCGGAAGTGTCAAATAGGGAGATAAAAAGGATTTTAGAGAAAACAGTAAGCATAAATCGGAGAGACTGGACGCAAAAGCTCACAGATGCATTATGGGCATACCTGACTGCTTTCAAAACTCCTATTGGATTAATCTCGTATAGATTGGTCTATAAAAAATCTTGTCATTTACCACTCGAGTTAGAACACCGGGTATTCTGGGCGATTAAGAAAATAAATTATGATTTTCGGGACGCCGGTTAGAAGAGATTATTGTAGCTAATTGAACTCGAGGAGATTCGAATGCAAGCTTACGAGAACGTGCAAATCTATAAGGAGCGCACAAAGAAGTGGCACGACCGACACATGCAGGAAAAACACTTTGAGCTGGGCCAACTTGTCCTTCTATTCACTTCCCGTTTAAATTTGTTTCCCGAGAAACTCAAGTCGAGGTGGTCAGGGCCGTTTAAAGTCAAAATAGTACATCCGTACGGTGCGGTGACCATCATAAATGAGAGTGACGAGACTGAATTCAAAGTTAACGACGAGAGACTTAAGTTATATCTGAAAGATGACGACGATTGTGCGATTTCAAGTGTAACACTTCTATAATTTAGTACCGCCCTGTCGGGATGGTAAATCCAGCGCTTGTTGGAGGCAACCATTCATTTATTAGTTATGTTTATTTATTTAAGTAGTAGTAAAAATAATAGTAATAACGAGTAATAAGAATTACCTTTTATTTTTGTGTCATATATCATCGTTTGATATGGAGGAAATGGCGGAGCGATTGGATTTTTAATTTAAATTTCGATGTTGCAACCTGGGAAAAACGAGTTATAACTTTTTTTGCTGTTTAGAATTGAAGGGAACTTTGGTCTGGTTCGGTTCAATTGAACCGGCGCTAGCCTAGGCCGGTTTCCGTAGGTTGCAACGCGGGAAGAAGGAGGTCACAACTTTTTTTCTCTAACTTCTCTGCGAGCTTCACGCGGTCCGGCTGTACCGGGTCTCTATTAGCTAAAGCGGACCGGTTCATTAGAACAATATAAAAGCTCTCGCACTAGCACCAGTTCATTTCCAGGCCTATCGCCAGACCTTCTCTCATCTTGCCCTAAGTTCGTCACGAGAGACGGAAGTTCGCGAGAGAGCAACGCCGGATCTGTGTCGGCGGGAGCGGGTGGGGCGGCTAACGACACCACTCGCGGAGGGGGAAGCAAGCGTTGGTGATCTGCATCATTCGGAGAAGGTGAGCAGCCGTTGGTTTCGAATAAAGGAAAGTTTGGGTTCCGACGATAGTGCGACGTGGAGGTTTGAGTGTTACAACTTTCCTGCAGTTTTCGGCAACCTCCGGCGGCACAAGTTCGGCTTCAGAAGCCTCTAAAGGTATAGTCCTAAACCCTAAGTCCAGTAGAGTAGTGTATTGTTTCATTTTTGATTAGTTTTGGTTTCAGATTTGGTAGATTAGGTCATGACGTCGAGGAAAAAGGGAAAGGGAAAGGTGATAGCTCGCAAACAAGCGAGATTTCTAAGTGAGGAGGCCACCCAAAGGTTCCACTCCCTACAATCCATACCCCTCATTTACGAAATTGGATTCAAAATGAAAAAATGGGGCTGGAGTATAGGATACGTTGGGGAAAATTAAGGCTATGGGCTGGGAGACATTTTGTCATCCAAGAATGGAAGCAATTTTACCTTGGGTGTATGAATTTTACGCAAACGCACCAGTCGCAGAGGGGGGGAAGTATCTGTAAGGGGGAAGAAAGTGGATTTCTCTGCTGCAGCGATCAACACATTCTTTGATCTGTACAATGACATTATCCCAGACCATGACTCGATCCTAACAACTGTATCTACGGAGGAGTTGACTGCAGTTATTTGTAGTGCGTCAGGTCCAGATTGGGTGCACACTAAGGAGAACGCTCTGAAATCAACTTGTCTATCAAGAGAAGCGAAGCTTTGGCTTCACTTCGTTAATGCGAGTCTTTTGCTCACACGCCGTCTAAACCACGTCCAGCTAGATATAATTGCACTCATCTATTGTATCATAAAAGGAATGAGGCTAAATGTGGGAAGGATCATCTCCAGTATCATATGGAAGAAAGTGATTGACAAAAAAATGAAGCACATTTGGTTTCTCACTACAATCACGAAGTTATGTCGCGCGGCGGGAGTCGAACAAGGAGGGGGTGACCTAATCACTCAAGTGGACCGCCACATCACAGAAACAGTAGTGAACGTAAACATCAAGGTGGCAACTGAGCGTCCTCAGAAGCAGAGCAGGTTGAAGGTTGTGGGTGCTGCTAAATCCGCAAAGCCCTCGACAAATTGATAATGGAGCGAATCCCGACGCAATGAGCGAGCAAATTGAGTACATGAAAGCGTACCATCGATGTCAATTTGTCTACTTTAATTCAAGGCTGGACTTTATATGTGAGAATCAGGCCAAGCTGATGCGCAAGGCCCAGATTCCAGTGACAGAGCCTAAATATGAGTTGCAGTCCCAGTTTGACAAAGCCGGTCACCTCTTAACTTCTGATTGGTCGAGGGTTGACCCAACGTTGACATGGCGGAGGAAAAGGACGACGAGGACGACTAGGAGGACGAAGATGACGAAGGAAAAGGACGATGAGGACGACTAGGAGGACGAAGATGACGAGGCAGATGAGGAGGATGAAGACGTAGAAGAGAAAACTGCAGTCGATTCTGAGGATGAAGACAAATAGTAAATTTTGTGTTTGATTATTTTTTGGGATTGACTAATGGACTGCCTGGTGGGTTATGTGATCATTTAGTAGTTTTTGACTGTGATATTTTGTGATGTTTGAGATTTTGTGCTACGCTGTGATAATTTTGTGAACTTAAATTCTATCATGTTGTCATATTTGATCACTTGGACACTCGCATCATATTTTGTCAGCTATTAACTTTCATGAGATAAAATCTGATCCCCGTTATGGTGTTCACAGTTATGAGATACTGTTATAATTATATTTTGAACATCGGTAAAAACTTGGTTTGAAATATTGCTGAAGTTGTCCGAGGAGGATGCGACAGATGAGGAGGATGAATAATAGTTCCTTCTAGCTTGTTTCTTTACTCATATCATTTTGAATTTCCATTACGCTAGTTGGATGATCTGATCAGCATGTGAGGTTTACTTTTGTTGACTATGCTGCGATGGCAGTTTGATATTTCATTTTTGTCATGTTTCATGCTACTAGCTGTGTGACGTTTGTTATTTAGTATTATGCGAATATTTTTCATGCATTCTGCCACTATGTTAAAGATATTCTATGTTGATATACTTCTGTATTGTTCATGTGGGGCACATTGGATTGACATATTTGCAAATACCATCATGAAGCTAGCATTGGTACGGGGTAACCTAGTCCACATTATGAAACTAGTATTATTATGAACAACTAATTTCTTATATACATATTGTAATTGTCTAAGTTCTCTTTTGGCCTTGTGTTGAAGTTCATGCAGGTTACCTCTGAGCTTCTCGTTCTGTCAATTCTTACATCGTAAGCAAGACTTAATATAAGTGGCTGACAAGCATGTTCAAGAGTGATGCATGGAGCTACTATGCTGACACCCCAATTTTCAGGGGAGTTGATGGTGAGGATGCCCCGCCATTTGCTCGTGCCGACAAGGATCTCGCTTTTGATCGACGCTGCTACATGTTCGTGGATATTGATGGCCGTTGTCGCAACTGTCGCCGCCGCCGCCGCCATCGCCGCCGTTACATGTTCGTGGACATGATGGCCATTGTCGCAACTGTCGCCGCCGCCGCCGCCGACGTCATTACTTCACATCATTATGACTATAATGTTATTCCAATTTTGGAATAATACTATAATCATAATACTTTTATCAACATTTTGTCATATGATTCATAAATTTATAAGTTATAAATTTATGAGTCTTTTCAAAGCCTTTTTTATTTGTTGTTATATTTTTAGTGAATAAGATTAGTTTTGATTTTGATGAAGGGTGGATGGAGTGGTGAATGATATTATATATGTGTGTATTGAGGGGTTGGAGAGGGGATGAAAAGAAGAAAATTAAAAACCCTAGACCGATTCTCTCGGTGGCTGCCCGTCCGTATTCGGCCAGGCCGAATCCCGACCTACAGGAGCCGCTCCGAGCTGCTGCCCCCGCCCCTTCTTGGTGGCCATTCCTGCTGCTCCGGCGACCTCCTCCCTCCTCCGGTGTGACTCCGAAGAAGGCGGCTCGGTTCTCCCCATCCGGTGCGACTCTGGTGGACCCGTGGAAGTGCGACTCTTCCATAGTTATCCTTCTTCTCCTCCTCTTCAATTTCGGATTTGGGTAACGAGTTCCTCTCCCCAAACTTGTGTAGTGATTCGTCCTAGATTGTGAGGATTGTGGAAACTTTGATAGCACATTCTATCCTAAAGCTTGATTCCAATTTGCATTTACTAAAATCTGAATTTATATTGCGTTTTCGTCCGATTTTCGCGAAGGTTTTGCAAGGATAGGTCCCCTTGGACGTTTGCAAACCGGGGTTGGTTTAGGCTCTGTTTGGGACAGCTCTGGCGGATTGAAAAGCTGCTGTCCGGATAGAGCTGTTTTAAAATAGATTTCTGGGGAGCAGTTTTGAAAAGCTGCAGAGTGTTTGGGTATTCTGTGCAGAAGTGCGCTCGGAATCGCCCGAGGAAGGACGTCGGGGGCTCGGAATCGCCGGAGGAAGGCCGTCAGGGGCTCGGAATCGCCGGAGGAAGGCCGTCCGACCTCTAAGCATGTTCCATCTGAAGAAACCATTAGATTTCCAAAACCTGTGAGAGAGAAAGCTACTTTGCAAGAGCAAAAGCTGGGGGGAGGGAGATTTCTGAAAAGCTGCAAAACAGCTCTGGCGGATTGAAAAGCTCTTCACAGAGAGCTGTCCCAAACACATATAAAACAGCTCTGGCGGCTGGAATAGAGATTTTCCAGCCGCCAGAGCTGCGCCAAACAGACCCTTAGCCTTTGGTTTCGAACGGATCAAGAGGATTTGGTATATCCTCGTTTTATTTTGTTTTGAGGGCTGCATTTGGACTACTTTCCGAATCGACATTATTTAGTCCGGAGCGCTCTCCATGTGGATGGAAATGCTGTGATGCGATGTTAGATGTGTGGCTAGGTAATGATATTAGTGTATGTGAACGCTCGAGCAGGTTTGGATGAGAATTTCCCACTCGTGAGATTGCGATATTATAAACGAAACTCTGCCGAAATTTTGAGTTTTGCGCGCACAGCACGTGTTCTCTTAAATTCCCCATAGGAATTCCTTTACCATTTTGCATCCTAATCCCATTCTGGGGAGTGACCTACATAAATTTGGTATCAGAGCCAGGTTTGCCAATTTCTCAACTTGGCAACGATCCGCTCGTTTCGAGCTCCCCCCCCCCTTTTTGCACTTAGGCACGCTTGTTGGTCTTCTATTTATTTTCTTAGTTATATATATAAAAAATTTGTGTTTCCTAAAATTTATCAAAAACAAAAAAATGTTTTTCGTGTTCCCTTAGTTTGAGTTTTCTGTTAGACTTTATGGCTCACATTGGGAGTTCCGCTCACTCACCTTCATTTGTTGATCGTAACGTTATGTTAGCCCAGTATTTGACACCACCACCGCGCACCTCTAGGCCTGTTAGAGTTCCTACTCCGACCTATGATAGGATAGGTGGACCGCGAGTATTTTTATGTTGGGTGAAGGACTTTGAACGCTATTTTGAGAGATATCATACTGTGGACCCCCACAAGATTCCCGTTGCGAGACTACAATTAATTGGTCGAGCTCTGACCTTCTGGCTCAATGAGGAGAGACGTTCTTGGATGTCACTCAACGACTCAATTGTAGGTTGGCAGATTATGAAGAATCTATTAACGGATGAGTATTACCCTCCCTACTGTCGTTCCCAGATTCCTGATTATCTGAGTGATTCGCCGCCTAAGACTTTGCCTAAATCGAACCAGTACGTCCCCTCGTACTCCCTTACTCGGGCGTCTCACGATCTTATTTCTCCCCTCCAGGGCACTCGACCCATTTTTGATCACAAGAGTGAGTCCAAGCCTCCCGCTAGACCTGTGCTCTGCCAAGATCTGACTATTTCGAGCCCACGTACTCCACCTTTTCGGGAGAAGGAGAAGGTTAAGTCTTCTGTCCCGCCGCCTGTCATTGTCACTACTAGGGATGTTCAAAATCTGCGGGCTAAGCATAGGCAGACAGTTAAGACTTGCAAGGAGAACGCCACATGTTATGCTTGTGGCTTGATTGGCCACCATGCCGTGGAGTGCCCCACAAAGCCTAGGGATTTGGCTCTTTTAGCCTCGACATTTGAGCCCGCCACTGAAGGCGATGCCAATTTCTCTGACGACCTTAGTGACGATGAGGAGCTTGGATATCCTAGTGACCGGGATGAGGATGTCTCCTCTGAGGTATCACCCCCTGGGATTATCCAATTTCCCCTCGACCATATTTCTGGTCCGTCTCCTATGATAGTTGAGGAACCGTCCGATGGCCCTGAGTTAGCTGATGTACTTATTATCTTGGAAGATTCACCTTATGAGGGAAGGCTATTTTTGGATGATGTTAGCGTCGAGGACCCGAAAGATGTTACTTTGATGTTATCTCAGTTGCCTGAAGCCCAATGTGGAATAAAAAATTTGTCGGGTTCAATTTTGCCTACTTTTGAGACCGTTACTGACTATGATTTGGATGAAATATCTAGTGGGTTGGAAGACATTTCAGCTGAGTTGGTAGAGTCAACCTGTGATAAATGTTTATCTGAGAGTGAGTTAGGTGATGACGATCCTGTTGAGTTTTCTATGAGGACAAATCCACTATTTGATCTTCCTCTTGATTTTGTTGGCTGGCACCCAGTGGATTTATCTTGGATGTTAAATCTGTGTTTTGACGGTGAGTATGACTTAGCTCCTCCTCCGGCATCGACCCTGTCAACTCCCCTTCTGGTTCACTTGACTCGATTAAATGATTTGTTAGGGACCGAGCTTGTCATTTCTTGTCCGAGATATTTGGAGGTGCCTATTTATCTAGCTCCCCCGTTAGACTTACCTAGACGGGTGTGGGTGGGCGAGTTGTTAGTTGTCGCATTCGGTCTTCACACACCAATTCGTAGACCTGACTATGCTTTTCCTCAGATGGACCGTTCGCCTGACCGCTTGGCATTGGGTAAGGCTTCGTGTTTGACTGCTAGTGCTTCGTTGGCGATGATGCTTTTTGATGTGGTGTCCCCTAGACACGCTTATTTGCCAAACCCGGTCGCACGCATTTATCCTCCGCCTTTTGATGATCCGTGCATGCACACGTTAGTGAACCTAGTTGGGTATGTTGAGTTGTGTCGCACGTACGTCCTTTCAAATCCGGGAGCGTCCAAATATATAATTGGTGATGAGCGTCTTTCGCTGACATTTCTTTATGACATTTTTAAACCAAAATTTAAAACTATGACCTTGGACTTGCCTTGTGGGCTATGTATTAGTGAGTGTCCGTATGCAGACATGTCTTCGTCTGCGAATGTGTATGATTTCACGGCAACTGTGCCTTTTGATTTGGTATCCTCGCGACATTATTACCCATCAAATCAAATTGCACGTATTCTTCATCCATCCTGGTACGATCTGCACGTACACATGTCGTCACCTTATGCCAGTGTCTGTGAGTTGCTTCACTTTCACGTCTGTTCACCTCCGAGAGCTTCTGACTGCAGAATTGTTGATTCTAATTTAGTCTGGTTAGCCCACAAGTGGATACCTTCGGGTTCCGTATCAAAATTATTACGTTGGAGCGTCGATCCTTTCATGATTTTCAAGAATTTTGGATCGAAGGCAATTTTTTTGGATTTTTACGATGCAATCGGTGTTTCGCCGTGTTTCAATTTTTCGGATTTAATTTTGCATATCTGGTTTTCACTTGAGTGGTTTTCTCCGACGTTTCTCTCTTCCACTTCAGATTCTCTTGGGTTGAGAGGTGAGATTCTTTTTGTGTCGCTCTTCCATTTGGGTTTCCTAGTTCTCGTATTGGATGGTAAGATCTGCATCGCTTTTCTTTATGCTGACACATCTACGAGGTTTTCTGCTGCTCTTACTCATGACAGGTTCTGTTCTATTGCAGATGCCTGCACTGCTTGTCCCGCCCCGTGGATGTCCGCTCTTGCTATGCTACATGTGGATGCTACTGTCTCCTGCTATTCTCTCCCTGGCCACTCATCGGGGATGAGTGATTTTGAGCGTGGGAGGATTGATGGCGAGGATGCCCCGCCATTTGCTCGTGCCGACATGGATCTCGCTTTTGATCGCCGCCGCTACATATTCGTGGACATTGATGGCCGTTGTCGCAACTGTCGTCGCCGCCGCCGCCGCCGCCATCGCTGCCGCTACATGTTTGCGGACATTGATGGCCGTTGCCGCAACTGTCGCCGCCGCCGCCGACGTCATTACTTTACATCATTATGGCTATAATGTTATTCCAATTTTGGAATAATACTATAATCATAATACTTTTATCAACATTTTGTCATATGATTCATAAATTTATAAGTTATAAATTTATGAGTCTTTTCAAAGCCTTTTTTATTTGTTGTTATATTTTTAGTGGATAAGATTAGTTTTGATTTTGATGAAGGGTGGATGGAGTGGTGTATGATATTACATATATGTGTATTGAGGGGTTGGAGAGGGGATGAAAAGAAGAAAATTAAAAACCCTAGACCGATTCTCTCGGTGGCTGCCTGCCCCCTATTCGGCCAGGTCGAATCCCGACCTCCAGGAGCCGCTCCGAGCTGTTGCCCCCGCCCCTTCTTAGTGGTCATTCCTGCTGCTTCGGCGACCTCCTCCCTCCTCCGGTGTGACTCCAGTGGACCCGTGGAAGTGCGACTCTTCCATAATTATCCTTCTTCTCCTCCTCTTCAATTTCGGATTTGGGTAACGAGTTCCTCTCCCCAAACTTGTGTAGTGATTCGTCCTAGATTGTGAGGATTGTGGAAACTTTGATAGCATATTCTATCCTAAAGCTTGATTCCAATTTGCATTTACTAAAATCTGAATTTATATTGTGTTTTCGTCCGATTTTCGCGAAGGTTTTGCAAGGATAGGTCCCCTTGGACGTTTGCAAACCGGGGTTGGTTTAGCCTTTGGTTTCGAACAGATCAAGAGGATTTGGTATATCCTCGTTTTATTTTGTTTTGATGGTTGCATTTGGACTACTTTCTGAATCGACATTATTTAGTCCGGAGCGCTCTCCATGTGGATGGAAATGCTGTGATGCGATGTTAGATGTGTGGCTAGGTAATGATATTAGTGTATGTGAACGCTCGAGCAGGTTTGGATGGGAATTTCCCACTCGTGAGATTGCAATATTATAAATGAAACTCTGCCGAAATTTTGAGTTTTGCGCGCACACCACGTGTTCGCTTAAATTTCCCATAGGAATTCCTTTACCAATTTGCATCTTAATCCCATTTTGGGGAGTGGCCTACTCAGGAGTACTTAAAGTTCAAATTTCTTTTTGTCTTTCCTTTATTATACTAATTAGTAAAACTATTTTAAAAGAATTTGCATGGATTTTGAAGTCGTTTTGCTAGGGACTAGCAAATGGCAAAAGTGTGGACGTGGGAGTGTTATAACCCCCACTAATTGGGTGAGAAGTGACCTTTTATAAAAATAGTATTTGATCATACTTCTTGATATAATTAATGAATAAGTTATTCAATACTATTTGATGATTAGTGTTTGTAGGATAGTCATTCTTAATGGTTCATATTTTCGATTTGAGTTAGTAAGATGGTAAATTCTCTTTTAAGTATTTTTGTATCCACAATATCTTTTAAAAAAAAATTCTTCATAAAAATAAGTTTTATTGACTTCTAAAAATAATGACGGAAGAACGAGCAAGAACCGAGTGGGAGATTTGAACCAAAGCATTGAAATGACTATTTAATTTGTAAGAATGATTAAGACTTCCTTTTGATCAATTTCGTGTCTCACTACCTATATTTGATTTGATCATCCACTACCCTTTGAGCTTGAACCTTTGATTACTATGTATAATTTCCCTATATTCCTAAAAATAATTTCTTAGTAATTTTTTAACAATGGGTGATTGTTAAAAAAATTTGTGAGTCATAGTGATATGTGACCTAAATGTGTGTACACCTACTTAGAACGATCTCTATTATGACTTTATAAAAAAAGAAGGATAAAAAAGAGAATGCGTCATAGTGATATACGACCTAGGTATGTATATTCATACTTCCAATGATCCCAACTATGATTAACTAAAAAAGGAAAAAATATAAAAAAAATATTATAGTGATATGTGGCCTAAGTATATGTACAACTATGGGCTAAAAATTTGACAATTGAAAAATGAACCTCATAGTTGAGAGAGTTATTAAGAATATTAACTAGGAAATATCTTTAACTATTACAATTTATTCATAACCAAGCCAAAGACATTTTCATTGCAAGTCCTCATGATTTCTTTTTAAATTAAACTACCAACTCTGGTAGGGGTTAAGTCAAATACTCGGCTTATTTTATTCTTTCTTAGTTATTGAGGAAGTTTGATGAGAAAAGTTTATGGAAGTCAATGATTCTAAAGGATAGCACACACCATACTAAAAAGTTTAATTGAGCTTTATCTATCATCAAGCTAATGAATAGTTGATTATTTTGAACCATTAAAGTGTGACAAATCCTCATTTGGTTAAATTGAAACTTTGGAGTAGACTTTCTTTAATTATGTTTGAGAAGAAAGATCATGTTAGTTTTGTATGATGACTATTTCAACTCACTCAATTTCGATGATCGGTATTGTTTTTTCTAGAGACTAGCACAAGTTTAAGTATGAAGGTGTGATAACTTCTCAAAAACAAGTCATCTAACCCAATTTTATTCTTAATATTCATTATAAAATGCTTAAAACGAGTTTAAATAAAATAGAAATGAAATTAAATTCATATTCATTTAATTTGTGGCTAATCTGGTCTTTTCCCATGGTGTTATTGCGAGAATTGCCAAAAAAATCTGCTTGGAGAAAGAAATCTGCCCAAATATAATAACTAGGAAAGTATGTCACTGTACAACCCCGTATTCGCGAACAGTGAGACCAAAACAAGGTGAGCAAGTTTTTAAGCTTTTTGGGAGTTTTGCACTCCTAGGGGCCAATTTTGGGTGAACATGTAGAATATACTAGTAGGGGGAGAAAATATTTCTCCCCCCAAGGCGCTTTTGGCAAGCCGCCCAGGCCGCCAGGCCGCAAGCCGCCTCAGCCAGGCCGCAAGCCGCCCAGGCCGCCTCAGCCAAGCCGCAAGCCGCCTAGGCCGCCTCAGCCAGGCCGCCCCAGCTCGCAGGCCGCCCAGCTCGCAGGCCCCAGCTCGCCTTGCCCCGTCTCGCCAGACCGCCGCCTCGCCTAGGCCGCCGTCTCGCCAAGTAGGCCAGCTCGCAGTCCGCCCCAGCTCGCCAGGCCGCAGCTCGCCTTGCCCCGTCTCGCCAGACCGCCGCCTCGCCCAGGCTGCCGTCTCGCCAAGTAGGCCAGCTCGCCAGGCCGCAGCTCGTCTTGCCCCGTCTCGCCAGACCGCCGCCTCGCCCAGGCCGCCGTCTCGCCAAGTAGGCCAGCTTGTAGTTCGCCCCAGCTCGCAGGCCGCCCAGCTCGCAGGCCGCCCAGCTCGCCAGGCCGCAGCTCGTCTTGCCCCGTCTCGCTAGGCCGCAGCTCGTCTTGCCCCGTCTCGCCAGACCGCCGCCTCGCCCACGCCGCCGTCTCGCCAAGTAGGCCAGCTCGCAGTCCACCCCAGCTCGCCAGGCCGCAGCTCGCCTTGCCCTGTCTCGCCAGACCGCCGCCTCGCCCAGGCCGCCGTCTCGCCAAGTAGGCCAGCTCGCAGTCCGCCCCAGCTCGTAGGCCGCCCAGCTCGCAGGCCGCCCAGCTCGCAGGCCGCCCAGCTCGTAGGCCGCCCAGCTCGCAGGCCGCCCAGCTCGCCCAGCCTTCTTGCCCTCGGGGGGAGTTACCCCTTTACCCCCCAGCGTGGCGGTTTCCTATTGGCCCGAGGCCTTTTGGCCGTAGGGGTATTTTGGTCATTTCTGGCCCAGGACTTTTGGAAAACTATAAATAGACCCCCTTGGGTGCCTTGGAGAGGATCCTTTTCATAGTTTTCTCCTCCCTTAGCTTCTTCTTGGTAGAGTTGAGAGAGCTCTTCAAGGCACCCTAGCTCGAGCATTGGCTAGGGAGGGGAAGTGCTCAGGTAGCCTTCCGGGTGTGAGGTGGGACCTCCGCGCTAGAGCCGAGGGTCTGTTCCTAGTTTCCCAAGTCTTCGGTCCGTGACGTTCCTCTGAGTGTAGTAGGTGTGAGGTCACCCCTTTCGAGGGATCCCGAACTCCACAGAGACCAAGTTTTTGGTTTCAACATTTTGGTGCGGTGAGCGTGGAGAGTGACCAGCACAAAAGATCTCGGGAGAGAGTCATGACTGGAGGTGAGAGAGGTAGTGATGATCTCGGCGAGCTCCCTAGCTCGGGACCCTTTGTGGGGAGGCAAGAGTTCATGACCTCCATCCAGGGCATCATGGAGATGCTGCGAAGCATTGCTCCTCAGGGTGGCAGCTCCACCCCGACCCCTCAAGAGCTAGCTCCCCCCCTCGACGAGTCGACTCCCAGGGGTCTAGGCGAGATGACCCCAGCGGGGGGAGAAGGAAGTGCACCAGGAAGAAGACCAGGGAAGGAGAGAATGGGAGATGGGGTCGAGCGAGACCTCACCGGCCGGGAGCTGTTCTCCAGCCCGGCAAGTGCCAACCTCCCAGGCGAGCAGGTCGCGCGAGTGGAGCAGGCGAGACCCCCCCTTAGGGAGTCACCCTTCAGCGAGCTGATCATCTCAGCTCCCGTTCCCGAGGGGTTCAGAGAGCCAGACATGGCTTACTATACAGGGAAGGATGACCCCGTCCAGCATCTGCAGTGGTTCGAGGATGCGGTCTCCATCAGGCCGATGACGGATGCCTTCAAGTGTCGCCTCTTTGCGATCACGCTGAAGGAGAAGGCAAGGGATTGGTTCCATCAACTCCCTCCGAGGTCGATCTATGGGTTCGAGGACTTGAGCCGAAGCTTCCAGCTCCGCTTCTCCACCTCCAGGAAGCGGAAGAGGAGTCCTGAGTCCATTTCTTGATAAGGCAGGGGGCCGAGGAGTCGCTGACCCGCTACGTAGACAGGTTCCAAGAGGAGATCCTGGAGGTCCAGGAGATGCCAGGGTATGCTCTCCAGATGGCCTTCACCGTTGGGCTGAAGGAAGGCTTCTTCAAGATGGGCTTGACCCGGAAGGCCCCCCTTTCCTTCGAGGAGCTGATGGAAAGGGCGGCAGAGGAGATTATCATGGAGGCAGCCAACCCGGCATTTATCAAGAAGCTGGCGAAGTTGACGGAGGTGGAGTCAAAGGAGCAGGGTGGCTCGAGGCATCAGGAAGGAAGAAGGAGAGAGGAGCAGAGAGCTCAGGGGTTCCAAGGACAGGAGGGTCCGGAACCAGGCTGGAGGCAACATGGAGGACCTGCCCAAGGTCCAGGAAGAGCTCTCATCCAAGGAGGGGGGAACTTCCACGGGGGCCAATGGAGGTTCAACTTCCAGAGGCAGGCCCCAAGGCAACTCCTACCCCCGCCACAGCAAGCCTTGGGGATAGGAGGGGGAAGAGGTAACAGGAGAGAGCATCCAGCCCGCCGAAAAAGGGGAGGAGTGCTACCGTACTGTGACTTCCACCAGGTGGAGGGGCACGCCACAGCTACCTGCCCCGAGTTCTTGGAAGTGAGGGAGGCGAGAGGTCCTGCCCAGCCGCAGCCGCCGGTACGAGTAGAAGAGGTTCTACCCGGAGAAGGGGGTGATGATATATGCGAGGACCGGGTCGACGTGGGAACCCGAGGCGGAATAGGAGTGATCCACGATGGAGTGGGGGTTGAGGCCACTCGGAAGGCGAGCCTCCATGTCATGTACCGAAGGAGCGTCGCCTCAACCTCCCAGACCCCGCCCCCAGAGGAAAAGATCACCTTCTCGGTAAAGGACCTGCCGGATCATGAGGATCCGTTCTGTGATGCGCTGGTCATCCAGACAGCCATCGAAGGCTACACCGTCTCCCGGATCCTGGTTGACAACGGAAGCTCCGTCAACGTCATTTTCAAGAAGGCGTTTGACGAGATGAAGGTGGAGCCAAGGAGGGTGTTGGCCTCGGACGGACCCCTGTTCGGATTCTCAGGAGAGAGGAAGGAGGTCGAAGGTGGAGTAGGGCTCCAAGTAAAATTGGGAGGAGTCTCGAGGAACTGCCGGTTCGTCATTGTTGACGCTCCAAGCAGCTACAACGCCATCTTCGGAAGACCCCTCATCAACGCCTTCCGTTGCGTGCCGTCTTCATTCCACCAATGCCTCAAGTTTAGCTCAGGAGGGATCCAGGTCAGAGTCAGGGGAGACTCCAGGATGGCAAGGCAGTGCTACGTCACGGCCGTCAACACCATCTCTTGGTTGGCCAAGGCAGAGGAGATGGAGGAGATCATGGAGAGCCTGAGCAGGATGGAAGTGTTTGGCGAGGAGGAAGCAGATGACGACCACCGGGCCCAGACCCCATGAGGAAGCCTCGCCCCGGCAGAGTCCTGTATGTATTTTATCTTGTAATGAGTCTAACCCCCGACCAGCTGAGTCGGGGGGATCATGTAACCCATCTGTTTCCCCCGTTTGAGGATGTAGGATTTGGTAAGGTTTGATTGTGTAGCTCAAGTCCTTTGCTCCGATGACGATTCCGCCGCCAGGCTCCCACTAGCTGGCTGGGTAGGTTGATCTCTCGTGGTAACCCAAGTCCTTTGCTCCGATGACAATTCCGCCGCCAGGCTCCCACTAGCTGGCTGGGTAGGTTGATCTCTCGTGGTAGCCCAAGTCCTTTGCTCCGATGACGATTCCGCCGCCAGGCTCCCACTAGCTGGCTGGGTAGGTTGATCTCTCGTGGTAGCCCAAGTCCTTTGCTCCGATGACAATTCCGCCGCCAGGCTCCCACTAGCTGGCTGGGTAGGTTGATCTCTCGTGGTAGCCCAAGTCCTTTGCTCTGATGACGATTCCGCCGCCAGGCTCCCACTAGCTGGCTGGGTAGGTTGATCTCTCGTGGTAGCCCAAGTCCTTTGCTCCGATGACGATTCCGCCGCCAGGCTCCCACTAGCTGGCTGGGTAGGTTGATCTCTCGTGGTAGCCCAAGTCCTTTCCTCCGATGACGATTCCGCCGCCAGGCTCCCACTAGCTGGCTGGGTAGGTTGATCTCTCGTGATAGCCCAAGTCCTTTGCTCCGATGACGATTCCGCCGCCAGGCTCCCACTAGCTGGCTGGGTAGGTTGATCTCTCGTGGTAGCCCAAGTCCTTTGCTCCGATGACGATTCCGTCGCGAGGCTCCCACTAGCTGGCTGGGTAAGTTGATCTCTCGTGGTAGCCCACGTCCTTTGCTCTGATGACGATTCCGCCGCCAGGCTCCCACTAGCTGGCTGGGTAGGTTGATCTCTCGTGGTAGCCCAAGCCCCTTTGCTCCGAGATGGTCCCGCTGCCAGGCTCCCACTAGCTGGCAGGGTCGGTGGTACCTCTCGTGGAGAGTAAGTCCCTTTTCTCCGAGGTGGTCCCGCTGTCAGGCTCCCACTAGCTGGCAGGGTCGGTGGTACCTCTCGTGGAGAGTAAGTCCCTTAGCTCCGAGGTGGTTCCGCTGCCAGGCTCCCACTAGCCGGCAGGGTCGGTGGTACCTCTCGTGGAGAGTAAGTCCCTTTGCTCCGAGATGGTCCCGCTGTCAGGCTCCCACTAGCTGACAGGGCCGGTGGTACCTCTCGTGGAGAGTAAGTGTTTGCACCCCGAGGTCGTCTCGTCACCCAGGCTCCCATTAGCTGGCTTGACAGGTTGACCCCTCGGGGAGGCTAAGTGTTTTCACCCAGAGGAGGTCTCGCCACCCAGGCTCCCACAGCTGGCATGGCAGGTTGACCCCGAGGGGAAGTTACACTCCGCGAATACGTTGGGTTGGATGTTTCTTTCCGAGCTTGTGCCAACCTCGAAAAGAGCGGGGATTGTGTACAACCCCGTATTCGCGAAGAGTGGGCCCAAAACAAGGTGAGCAAGTTTTTAAGCTTTTTGGGAGTTTTGCACTCCTAGGGGCCAATTTTGGGTGAACATGTAGAATGTACTAGTAGGGGGAGAAAATATTTCTCCCCCCAAGGCGCTTTTGGCAAGCCGCCCAGGCCGCCAGGCCGCAAGCCGCCTCAGCCAGGCCGCAAGCCGCCCAGGCCGCCTCAGCCAGGCCGCAAGCCGCCCAGGCTGCCTCAGCCAGGCTGCAAGCAGCCCAGGCCGCCTCAGCCAGGCCGCAAGCCGCCCAGGCCGCCCCAGCTCGCAGGCTGCCCCAGCTCGCAGGCCGCAGCTCGCCTTGCCCCGTCTCGCCAGACCGCCGCCTCGCCCAGGTCGCCGTCTCGCCAAGTAGGCCAGCTCGCAGTCTGCCCCAGCTCGCTAGGCCGCAGCTCGCCTTGCCCCGTCTCGCCAGACCGCCGCCTCGCCCAGGCCGCCGTCTCGCCAAGTAGGCCAGCTCGCCAGGCCGCAGCTCGTCTTGCCCCGTCTCGCCAGACCGCCGCCTCGCCCAGGCCGCCGTCTCGCCAAGTAGGCCAGCTCGCAGTCCACCCCAGCTCGCAGGCCGCCCAGCTCGCAGGCCGCCCAGCTCGTTAGGCCGTAGCTCGTCTTGCCCCTTCTCGCCAGGCCGCAGCTCGTCTTGCCCCGTCTCGCCAGACCGCCGCCTCGCCCAGGCCGCCGTCTCGCCAAGTAGGCCAGCTTGCAGTCCGCCCCAGCTCGCCAGGCCGCAGCTCGCCTTGCCCTGTCTCGCCAGACCGCCGCCTCTCCCAGGCTGCCGTCTCGCCAAGTAGGCCAGCTCGCAGTCCGTTCCAGCTCGTAGGCCGCCCAGCTCGCAGGCCGCCCAGCTCGCAGGCCGCCCAGCTCGCAGGCCTCCCAGCTCGCAGGCCGCCCAGCTCGCAGGCCGCCCAGCTCGCAGGCCGCCCAGCTCGCCCAGCCTTCTTGCCCTCGGGGGGAGTTACCCCTTTACCCCCCGGCGTGGCGGTTTCCTATTGGCCCGAGGCCTTTTGGCCGTAGGGGTATTTTGGTCATTTCTGGCCGAGGACTTTTGGAAAACTATAAATAGACCCCCTTGGGTGCCTTGGAGAGGATCCTTTTCATAGTTTTCTCCTCCCTTAGCTTCTTCTTGGTAGAGTTGAGAGAGCTCTTCAAGGCACCCTAGCTCGAGCATTGGCTAGGGAGGGGAAGTGCTCAGGTAGCCTTCCGGGTGTGAGGTGGGACCTCCGCGCTAGAGCCGAGGGTATGTTCCTAGTTTCCCAAGTCTTCGGTCCGTGACGTTCCTCTGAGTGTAGTAGGTGTGAGGTCACCCCTTTCGAGGGACCCCGAACTCCACAGAGACCAAGTTTTTGGTTTCAACAGTCACAACGCGCGGGAAAATAGGTTGCAACGTGGTTTGGACGAATTTCAGAATTTGAATTTTAAAGTTGGCTCCAATTTCAATTATGGAAAGTTGCTTCTTTCCAAAGGGGTTGCTACATTTTTAAGAGGGAAAATCTCCACCAAATCATTCATTCCAAGGCATTCTAAGAGAGAGAAGGGGAAATCAAGAGTTCTTCATCCAGGGTTTGTAAAAATCCTCCATTGAAGAAGGCGGCTAGAACAAAGAAGACGATAGATCCTCGGGCTGATCGAGCAAGCGACTTCAGAAGGGGAATCCTGCACCGTTTTCTTGTTAAATCCATCATGTATTGTAAGATCTCTCCAATCGTTTCGTTGTTTTCTTCCATCGCTATGAACTAATTCCTCTAATCTTGTATTGTAAGAGTACTAAGTTGTGTGTGATGATTATTCTCTAATTTTATATTTGTGAATGTTGTTAATATTCTTTATCGAGATTATAATCTTTTATTATGGAACTTGTGACCAAGGTTTCATCTTTATACTACGCTTCATAAATCGAGAGAGAAGTTACGTGTGTGCGTTATTGATTCGATATAATATTTGAAGAGAGAAAGAGATTTTCTCTTGGTATTAACAACTTTGGCTTTCGTTTTCATTCGGTTTCTTATTTCACCCAAGGGGAAATAGTGTGCTAGGGATTTCCGATATCGAGATATACATATCTCTATTTTAAAATCATTGCAAGACGTTTCACCACACGTTTTCACAAGGTCACATTTATATGTTCATCGCACTAGACTTAGGAAATCATGGTATAAGATTACCTCTCATAACTGGCAACACAAATATTTTCTCTAGCATCCGTAGTTAATTTCAATTAATAGTTTTTCTTTACAGTCTTTAATAGTTTAGAAATCATCATCTCAATTCACTTGGATTTAAAGAACATGCTTAACTGTATCACTTCTCGTCAAAGGGAGGATTGTAGTCCGTGGGACCTGGGACGAAGACACAGTAAGCATGTGCGTTGTGTGGTCAGGGTCTTTATGCTGCAAGTTTCCAACAACCCGCCATGGCCGATGGGGCACAGAGAGGGGTTAGAGTGGCACGGACTGCAGTCCATGATGGGGGCCTGGGACGTATGCAGCGCTGGTGAGCCAGCCTCGTCAGGGTCCTCACAGGTGTGCTGGCCGATTTAGTGTGCTGGCTGAATGGGTGTGCTAGCTGGTGTGGTATTGGCTAGTTTGAGTTTTGGGTCTTGTTTGGGTGGCACCTGGATCGGTGCTTGACTTCTTGTTGATGGCCGCTTTTTTCCCTGTTATAAATCAGGTTGAGCTCTTTGCTTCTCTTGCACTTCCCGTTTCTTAGCTTTCTCTTTGTCGTTGCTTTACTGCTACCTTATCTCTGTCGCTGCTTTGCTACTGCCTTCTCTCTATTGTTGCTTTGCTTCTTCTACACTATTGTTACCTGCTTCTTCTTCTTCTTCTTCTTCATGGCTACCGTTTCTCTACTCTCCTTCTCTGTGCTTCTGTGTCATCGCTGCTTCCATATCATCGCTGCTTCCATGTCATCGCTGCTTCTGTGCCCTCGTTGCTTCTGTGTCGTCACTGCTTTTATATCGTCGCTGCTTCTGTGCCGATGATTCTGGTGTGCCGCTATTAGGGCTTGCTGCTGCTCCCTGCTGGTTTCCCCTGCTACGCTGCCTCCTGTGTAGTTATTGTGGTTGTTGTGTGTTGCCCCTTCTCCTCTCCTCCCTTTACTAGTTTGGTCATTCCTCCTCTACTATAGTAGCTATATTCAAGAATATTTTGAGACAATTTTGGTGGGCTGTTTTGACTATTTTGGTGGGTTGTTTGGCTACTTAGTATTATTTTTACTAGTTCATTACGTGGATTTTGATGCTTTCAGATATTTTGGTGTTGATTTTCATGTTGGACTGTTTTGAGCTATTAAATAGTTGTTTTTGACTGTTTGTATCGTTTTGCGGCTGAGTTTGGTTGAGGGCTGTTTTGGTTGGATAGCTCGTATAAATATTTTTTTTGTAATTTATTTTGGCTTTCGTAATTTTGACGAATTTTAAATGCATATTAGTTAATCTTTTAAAATATTAACGTTACGAATATCAAGTGAAGCAACTCAAATAACAGTGCGTACTATTTCAGTGGTTTCCAAGACTCAAGAATAAGAGAATGAAGTCACAAAATAATCGTGACAATAATGCGAACAAAAGTAATGATAAGGGCAAGACCTTGGTGAGTTTCGTATTTCTTGGATTAAGTTTTATTCACGTAATTTCATATTCATGTTTTATATTTTTAAATAAACAGTGTCTGTGCGTATGAGTTTAACTTAATGATATATCGTTATGAAATAAATGTGGGCGAGGAAAATCATGAAAGCGATTCATATTTCTGAGGGGATTACTTTTATTAAAAACTCTTGTTTCGCAAAAATTACAATAAATATTAGAATTAATTTAAAACTCTGCGTAAGGAAATATGAATGCTTCGAATCCTATGCTGCAGAGACATTTATTGATGGATTTATCAGTAAGGGTGAGCCTACAATTTTTGTCATAAAGGAGTGTGGCCAATTCAAGTTGCATATCTAAATATTTTCTATTTGATGTAATTAAAAATGTGTGTGTGTGGGGGGGGGGGGGGTCGGGAAACTAATTTGAGAATAAACATTTAAGTAATTATTGTTTAATGTGATTTATGCATATTGATATCTCTCATTGTTTGCATATATATTCATAAAATACTTTTCTCATATAGTCAGAATTTTTATGACTAACCCATTATGAACTCATTTCTTTAGGCAACAGAAGCATCTCCCAGAGCGCCAAAGAGGATTCCCCCGGAAGAGTTGACGAAGATATGGTTGAAGATCTTTATAGGGATTGAAGAAGCCTAGAAAATGCATAAAGTCTCCTGTACTGATCCTAATTGTGATTTTTGTATTGAGTACGGGTAAGTACTTTAAATTTTCAGTAACAACTATTGTGAACAAATAATTTAATGAATAAAAATTCTGGTGTTTATAATCTTTGTACTGTGGTTTTTATGCTGCAATCTTTTAATTGAAAATACATTTGATCCTTGACATCTTTTGGGGTTCCCAGAATAAAGGGTCTTCACAACTTAGTATCAGAGGACGGTTTTTTAAAATTTGTGTCATAGTCAGTACAAAGTCATAACACAGATTAAAATATAGCATAATTAATTTAAAACTTATGTATAGGAACTCATCCAAGTGTACTTCAGTCTACGTCGTCAAGAGATTTGAGAAGAACGTGAAGTTCAGCAAGGAACAAGATCCGAGGAAAGCAATAATGGACATCGTCAACAACATCCTTCTGAATTTATGTTAGCAGTTGCAGAAGCTCTTAAGTTAGTATTTTCTACATTAGCTGCATTAGGACCAACACTCCCTCTCGTTGATCCCACTCCTAGACAATATCCAATGAATCCTCCTCCTAATCTTTCTCCGGTAGCACCTGCACCTCAAAACCGACAAATGGACTATGACCTAAAATAATTCATGAAGTTAAAACCATCAACCTTTACTGGAGGTTTGTCTCCCTTGAAGACTGAAGACTGGATTTTTTGCATAGAAACGATCTTTCAAGTTATGGACTGTCCTGAAGATCGAAAAGTAGGATTAGCCTCGTTTTTGCTTGAAGACTCAGCTAAGTGTTGGTGGAATAATGCTGTCGCTACAAAGTTCGCCAGACATAGCGCTGTAACATGGCCAAACTTCCTTTAGGAATTTACAAATTGGTTTGTGTCGCAGTCAGAGAAAAGAGTTTTGCACAACCAATTCTTGTGACTCGTTCAAGGGACAAAATCAGTGCTACAGTACGAGATAGAATTCTCCAAGGTGGCATACTATGTCGATTCTCTCGTAATCTCTGAAAAAGATCGTTGTCGACAATTCCAACAAGGACTGCAAGATAATATTCATAATTTGCTAGTGCCTCTTGATATTTTAGAATATGAGAAGCTGGTCGAGAGGACACAATTAGTGAATATTGATCAGAAAAAGACGCAGAAGCGTCGAGATAGTTGAAAAAGAAAAATACCTGAAATACAGATGCAAGATGAACCCCAAAGTAAAAAATGCTAAGACATTTTAGATTGGCCCAACAACCAGTAATGCATCTCAAATATTTATGACAAAGTGCGCCAAATGTGACAGATTTCATCGAGGAGAATGTTTAATTGAGGCTTGTTATTATTGACGCCAACCTGACCATACAAAGAAAATATGTCTGAAGCTCCTGAACAAAGAAATTAACTATCGCGGACAACTTCCTCTACAACAACACTTATATCAAATGCTTGTTGAATCATTAGCTTCGGCACCTGCACCTATACCTGCTCCTGTCCCTGCTCTAATTCCTTCTCCAGAAGTTCCTGAAGAGTGATTAATCCAGCCGCGAGCGTTCAATTTAGAACCGTATCGTAAGAAATAAAATGTAACAGATGCATAGTATGAAACACATGTACATATGTATTTAACTTCTTGTGTATAAATAATCCGTAAAAGTTTTGTTTACGAGAACGAAAATTCTTTTAAGGAGAGAAGAATTGTGATGATCCAAAAATGCGACAAATAATTTTAATTTTTCCCTAATGATGCATAAGAGGCAAATATGAGTCATATTCCCGAATTTTTACAAACAATTTTTGTATTTTTTTCGTTTCATTTTATTTGTTAAATTTACTTTAATTTAACTTGTGGGTGCTAATAGCCAAATAAAGTGATTGTGTGGGATGTCTTTGGTAAGCAGGTTGCCATATAAAATGGGCTTGTGTAAGTGGGCTAGCTGGCTGAGTTGGTGTGCTGGATGGATGGGTGTGCTGGCTGGTGTGATGTTTGCTAGTTTGAGTTTTGGGACTTGTTTGGGTGGCACCTGAATCGGTGCTTGACTTATTCTTGCCGCTGGCCGCTTTTTCCCATGCTATAAATTGAGTCGAGCCCTTTGCTTCTCCCGCATTTCCTGTTTCTGCGCCTTGTCTCTACCGCTGCTCTGCTACTACCTTCTCTCTGTCGCTGCTTTGCTTCTTCTGCTCTAGTGTTACTGACTTCTTCTTCATGACTACTATTTCTTTACTCTCCTTCTCTGTGCTTCTGTGTCGTCGCTGCTTCTGTGTTGTCGTTGCTTCTGTGCCGACGATTCTGCTGCGTCGTTATTATGGCATGTTACTGCTCCCTGCTGCTACTCCATGCTGGTTTCCCCTGCTGTGTTGCCTCCTGTGTCGCTATTGTGGTTGCTGTGCGCTGCCCCTTCTACTCTCCTCCCTTTACTAGTTTGGTCATTCCTCCTCTACTATAGTAGCTATATTCAAGAATATTTTGAGACAATTTTGGTGAGCTTTTTTGACTATTTTGGTGGGTTGTTTGACTACTTAGTATTATTTTTACAAGTTCATTATGCGGATTTTAATGCTTTCAGACATTTTGGTACTGATTTTCCTGTTGGGACTGTTTTGAGCTATTTAAGAGTTGTTTTTGACTATTTTGTGTCATTTTACGGCTGAGTTTGAGATTCACAGTCTCGGTTGAGTACTGCTTTGGTTGGATAGCTTGTATAAACATTTCTTTTGTCATTTATTTTGGCTTTCGTAATTTTGACAGATTTTAAACGTCTATTAGTTAATCTTTTAAAACATTAACGCTACGAATATCAAGTGACGTAACCCAAATAAAAGTACGTACTATTTCAGTGGTTTATAAGACCCAAGAACAAGAGGATGACGTCGTAAGATAATCGTGGCAATAATTCGAACAAAAGTACTGATAAAGGCAAGACCTTAGCGGGTTTCTTATTTCTTGGATTAAGTTTTATTCACGTAATTTCATATTCATGTTTTATCTTTTTAAATAAATAGTATCTGTGCATATAAGTTTAACTCAATGATATATCGATATAGAATAAATGTGGGCGAGAGAAAACATGAAAGTCATACATATTTCTGAGGGGATTACTTTTATTAAAAAGTCTTGTTTTCACAAAAATTATGATAAAGATAAGAATTAATTTAAAACTCTGCATAAGAAAATATAAATGTTTCGAATCCTATGATATAAAAACATCTAGTGATGGATTTACCATTAGAAGTGAACATATTTTTTTTGCCCTAAAAGGGTGTGGCCAATTCAAGTTTCATACCTAAATATTACCTATTTGATGTAATTAAAGAGGGGGGGGGGGGGTGTTCAGAAAACTATTTTGAGAATAAACAATTAAGTAATTATTGTTTAATGTGATGTATGCATATTGTTATCTCTCATTATTTGCATATATAACTATTCACGAAGTGTTTTTCTCACATAGTCATAATTTTTATTCATTAAATTATTTATTATAAACACCAAAATTTTTATTCATTAAATTATTTATTTACAATAGTTACTACTGAAAATTTAAAGTACTTAACCGCGCTCAATACAAAAATCACAATTAGGATCAGTACAAGAGGCTTTATGCCTTTTCTGGGCTTCCTCGATCCCTATAAAGATCTTCAATCATACATTCGCCAACTCTTCTAGCGGAATCCTCTTTGGCGCACTGGGAGACGTTCATGTTGCCTAAAAAAATGAGTACACAATGGGTTAGTCATAAAAATTATGACTATGTGAGAAAAACACTTCGTGAATAGTTATATATGCAAATAATGAGAGATAACAATATGCATACATCACATTAAACAATAATTACTTAATTGTTTATTCTCAAAATAGTTTTCTGAACACCCCCCCCCCCTCTTTAATTACATCAAATAGGTAATATTTAGGTATGAAACTTGAATTGGCCACACCGTTTTAGGGCAAAAAAAATATGTTCACTTCTAATGGTAAATCCATCACTAGATGTTTTTATATCATAGGATTCAAAACATTTATATTTTCTTATGCAGAGTTTTAAATTAATTCTTATCTTTATCATAATTTTTGTGAAAACAAGACTTTTTAATAAAAGTAATCCCCTCAGAAATATGTATGACTTTCATGTTTTCCCTCGCCCACATTTATTCTATATCGATATATCATTGAGTTAAACTTATATGCACAGATACTATTTATTTAAAAAGATAAAACATGAATATGAAATTACGTGAATAAAACTTAATCAAAGAAATAAGAAACTCGCTAAGGTCTTGCCTTTATCAGTACTTTTGTTCGGATTATTGCCACGATTATCTTTGTAATGTGATTTTTATGCTGCAACCTTTTTATTAAAAATACGTTTGATTCTTTACATCTTTTGGTAAGCCCGGAATAAAGGATCTTCACAGTGTGTGCGCGCGTGCACACACACACTCCTAGGCATGCTAAATAAGACGAATAAAGTAATTATTTAACAATGAGAGCGGGGGTGGGGAGACATCAACTTCCTCCCAAAAATTTAACGCTTCCACTTTACTAGAACTGTTTCTTTCTCATATGACCACCGTTTTTGACATATAAGTAGTCAAAATTCATTACTTCAATGAGAAAAATCCAAATCCACTAACCATTTTGCAAAATAATGGGGGGGGGGGCAGTGTCCCTCGGGCCCCTGTCTGAATCTGCCCCTGGAGCGGTGGACGACGAATAACAAGGGCCGAGGGTGGTTTTTATCGTAGATTTTAGCACCGCCACTTTAACCTCTGCTCATGTAGCTTATCGAGCTCGTCCAGCTCAGTCGAGCTGGTCGAGCTCTGTCGAGCTTGAGCACATTGTACACAGGCTCGGTGTGCTCGAGCTCGAGCTAAAGAAAATAGTTCGAGCTCGGGCCAGTTAATTTTGATGAGCTGGACTCGAGCTCGGCTCGTTTGCAGCCCTAATTGCTAATATGTCAAAAAAAAAACACATTTTTTAGACGGTGACATTTTTGCTCCCACTGGCCAATGCAAAAACGAGTCGAAATTTATGACGCGTAAAATGATCACGGATCTTTAAATTCGATCAATGCAAAATGGTCAAATTCCATTTTCCACATTGCCGTTACATCTCAAATTAAAAATAAATTAACGAAATGTATGTTCAAATTCCATTTTGCAACTACAAAATGACCCGTTCACGGGCCCAACACCGCAAACGTATGTTGTAGAAGCTTCTTAGCCAACCATACGACCTATGTTCCACGTGGTTGTCAGGCGAACGTCCACGTCACGGGCCCAGCTCATACGGCCACACCAGCGTCCACGTAAACCAGTACCTCGACCCCGCACTGGGAGCTGACGTGGACTCCGACGAACCACTCGCCCTCCACTTTCCCCTCTACATATTTCGTCGGAGCTTCCAATGTCGCCGTAGAAATTCACCGTACTCTTCACACTTCTTCTGCAGCAAAGCTATCGGCGCTTGTTTGCAATGGCTGCAACGATGGTCGCAAGTTTGTCGTCCCACGCCATAGGCAGCATGCCACGTGGAATCATCATAGGCGGCGCTCCGGCTCTGCCCTCTATTTATTCCCTCCAACAGAGCCGCCGCAGGCCGGCAGCCGGTCGAAGCCTTACCGTCTGCTGCCAGGCTGAGGTACTTTTACATTTTAGCCCTGAAAAATCGTAAATGTAGACATGATTTGCTAATGAGCCAGCCCTATTCTTCTCTGCTTTTTACAGGAAAAACCTCGGGATGTTGAGCGCCGACCTCCTATTAACTCTCCCAAATCGCCGGCGATCACTCCAATCCCACAGGCTCAGCCCAGAGTAAGCTTTACTGTCTCTTTGTTTCGGCTGCGAGAATCAGAGTGGTGAAAATTGGCTGGTGGTTTCAGGTAAAGAGCGCGAGCTTCTGGGACTTGATGGCGTTTGAAGGTCCGGCGCCGGAGCGGATCAACGGCCGGCTGGCCATGGTGGGGTTCGTCTCGGCCATAGCGGTCGAGCTGGGCCGGGGACAGGACTTGGCAACCCAGATCTCCGATGGAGGCGTGCTGTGGTTCGCCGGCACGGCGGCGTTGCTTTCGGCTGCTTCGTTGATTCCGCTCTTCCGGGGAGTCGATGCGACGGAGCGGTCTAACGGAGTTATGACGGCGGACGCAGAGCTCTGGAACGGCCGGTTTGCTATGTTGGGCCTTGTGGGCCTGGCCTTCACGGAGTTTGTAATAGGTGGGCCCTTGTTTAGGCCTACTTTTTTGTAGGCTCACATGGGAAGAAGTCATAAATGAATTATTATTATTATTCTAGCTTAGCAAACACGAGTTTCTCGTGCATGAAATTTGGTGCATATGTCATAGCCGTAGTTTAACTTTGCGTAATTTTTTTAGGTGATTGTTAACCGCAACCCATAATTGGCTAGTCGCACCACAAAATCTCTCAATTATTCGCGCCTTTTCGAAATACGATTTGTACATGCAATTTCAGGAAAAAGTGTTCAACACGAAAGTTGTAGATATCGACGAGATCTACAACTTTCGTGATGAACACTTTTCCTGAAATTGCATGTAAAAGACGTATTTCGAAAAGGCGCAAAACTTGAGCATATTTCCAAAGTACGCTTTGTACATGCATTTTTAGGAAAAGTGATCAACATGAAAGTTGTAGATTTCGTCGATATCTACAACTTTAGTGGTGAACACTTTTCCTGATAATGCATCTACAAGGCGTATTTCGAAAAGGGGCGAAAAAATCAGAGATTTTGGGGTGCGACTAACAAAATAACGGGTTGCGGTTAACAATCACCTTTTTTTTATATGACACTATAAATATTTAATTCCTTTTTTTTACATTTGTTTTGTTTATTTTATTTATAATTTTTATATATTTTGTATTTGTTTTTCGTCATTTATAATATTTAATTTTCTTTTATATATTTATTTTCTTTTATATATATATTTTTTGCTCCATTATATATTTCTTATATAACTAATTAATTAAATACAGTTTATTGAAAGAGTGTAATGGATGATATTTGGACCATATAGTTCTACTCTATTATCTATAATAAGAATTATATATATGTATGCTGTATTTAAAAGGGAAAACTCTCTCTGATGAAAATTCAACTTTTTTATTTTACTCATATTTATTATAATTTTTTTAAATTTTTTTTAAATTTATGTATTCTTTCTTTGATTTAAAAAAATGCTCTCATGTATATAAAATATTTTACCTGCAATAAAAAATGTGCTCTTCTCGATACTTGCAAACCCCTGTGCACATGACAAAAAATGAGTGATGGGCGGAGAATAGAGCTCCAGGGTCTGCGAGCGGTAGAAGCGTCTTTGTGTTAGGACAATGTCGTTGTCAGGGTACTGTCGCGCAGGGTACTAAGTGCCTCCCATGCACTATCATACAGGCAAGCTTGCACCAAACTCTTTTGCCACAAATTTTTCATGTCACTCAATGTTAGAGTGGAGAATACGGAAGAGCGAGGGAGATCGAACAAAATAAGAAAAACACACAAGCACAAGTGAACAAGAAAGAAAAAAACTCAATAAATATTTCTGAACTCAATGTTTTACAAATGAAGACTACATCCCCTTTTATAGTCATCCAAGACCAACATTATATTTACAAGCTTATGTAATCGTTGATCTCATTCTACTAATTACATCATCGCTGACATCATATCATTTACATCATTGATGACATCATCCTACAATATACATCATCCTCCAATTTACATCTCCGATGACATCATTCCATTATTTACATCATTGCTTACATCATTATTCAGGTTCAAAAGATTTTGTATCACAAAATCAACATTCTCCTCCTTGATACAAAATCATCAAAAAATGATCTTTATGTATGTCCATCTGCATAGTCTTCTATTCGAATTAAGTTTAAATATAGTTTAAACTTTTCTAATGAAACGACCTTCGTAAATGCGTCTGCAGGATTTACTTTTATGTTTATCTTAGAAAGTTGAATTTCTTTCTTCTCTTCAATTGCATTTAGAAACGAATGACGAACATCGATGTGTCTCGTTTGCTCATAGAAGGTCTGATTCTTCGCAAGACAAATGACACTCGAACTATCACAATTGATCTTTGAGATCTCCTGACTCAAACTCAAATCTACAAGTAATCATCTAAGCCATATAGCCTCCTTGATTGCCTCCACTGCAGCCATGTACACAGCTTCAGTTTTTGACAAGGCAATGACCTACAAAAATGTTGATCTCCATGAAATTACGTTGGCTTCAAGTGTAAACACATATCCCGTTGTCGATCATCTTTTGTCCAAATCACCAGCATAATTAACATCAACATAATCAGCTAAAATGCAATCTCTCACATTTTCTCCGCCATAAATCAAACTGGTACTAACAGTCCCCTTCAAGTATCGCAGGATCCATTTCACTGCTTGTCAATGTTCTTTTCCCGGGTTAGCCATGTAAGGGCTCACTACTCCAACGACTTGAGCAAAATTTGGTCGAGTACATATCATAGCGTACATGAGACATCCAATTGCACTTGCATATGACACGTGTGACATAGACTCTTTTCAGAGTCTGATGCAGGTGATAACAAAATTGAAAGTCTGAAATTCGTTGCTAATGGAGTAGATACGGGCTTTGCCTTCTTCATGCCAAATCGAGCAAGAATTTTCTCCATGTGTTGCTTTTGAGAGAGACACACTTATCTCTGTCTTCTATCCTTGATAATCTCCATACCGAGAATTTTCTTTGCAATGCTGAGATCTTTCATCTCAAATTCTCACCTTAGTGGAAGTTTCAAAATTCTAATTTCTTCTTTGTTTTTCGAAGCAATAAGCATGTCATCAACATAAAAAGAAGATAAATCCAAGAACCATTATCAAGTACCTTAAAATAGACACATTGATCTCGCAAATTTCTCTTGAATCCAATGGATGTCATGAATTGATGGAATTGCTTGTACCATTGTTTTGGAGATTGTTTCAAGGCATAAAGTGATTTCTTTAGCTTGCATATAAATATCCTCCTCGAGATCACCATGTAGGAATGCAGTCTTTACATCGAGCTGTTCAAACTCCATGTCGTAGACTGCCAACATAGCTAATGGTATGCGAATGGATGTGTGTTGCACCACTGGAGAGAAGACTTCATTGAAGTCCACACCTTTCTTTTGTGCATAACCCTTTGCCACGAGTCTTGCTTTATACTAGACACCATCCTCTAGTGAAGAACCTTCCTTGACCTTGAAAACCCATTTTCTTCAAATGACTTCCTTGTGTTTTGGTAAAGGAACTAACTAGCAGATGTCATTTTTATGAAGACACTCAATCTCTTCCTCCATAACAACTCTCCATTGCGGGAAGTTACTAGAATGTCTAGCATCTTCATAACTAGTAGATTTTCCATTTTCTATATTCAAAACATACACAGTTACATCCTCAAAACTATAGGTAAGCCAATCTCCAAATCTCACTGGCGGACGTTTATCCCGTCGTGACCTATGAACTTCATATTCAATCGAATGTGGCTCTAGCTCCTCATGATGTACTAGTTCCTCCTATCGTCTTGGCTCCTCCTCAATTTGTGTCCTTGAAATCTCATTTTTAATCTCACAAAGTGGAATATCAGTCTCTACTTCAACATGTGGGACATGTGTCTTTTCAAATTGAATCTGCTTATTTAGAATGACAGAATCATCAAAGGTCACGTGTTGAGTGATCACTATCTTCTTCGTTTTAGGACATCACAATTTATAGCCTTCGACGCCTTCAGCATACCTGAGCAATATGCATTTTCTTGCCCTCGGTTCAATTTTGTTATTTTTCTCCAGTGCATATGTCAGACACCCAAATACTCGTAGCATTGAGTAATCAATGACTTTCTGTGTCCATAACTCCTCAGGAGTCTTTGATCCAATCGACGAAGTTGGCGACCTATTAATGAGATAGACAGAGGTATTGAGTGTCTCTGCCCAAAACTCCTTTGAAATCTTTGCAGTGATCCTCAAACACCGCGTCTTCTCTAGCAGCGTCTGATTCATCCGTTCTGCAACTCCATTCGATTGTGGATCCCCAGGTGTTGTGTACTGACATACGATCCCTTCAGCTTTGCAGAACTCCTTGAATACATCAGAAGTGTATTCACCTCCATTATTAGACCTGACAACCTTTATATGTCGCCCGGTCTATTTTTCAACCATAGCTTTCACGATTTTGAACTTCTCAAATACGTCAGATTTCATCAAAGAGTGTTGTTAAAAAATTGTTACCTTTACACTCCGCCGACTCGACTAATTAAGCTCGCAATCAGAACCTGAAATTTAAATCATGTGCGACGTCAAGATTTGAGACGTTACATGTACTATTTGAATAGAATTATTATTTGATGATCCATTATTTTTATGTTTTCAGACATTTATTCATGTGTTGTATTTTATTTTTGAATGTTTGTTTTTTTTTATTATGTAAAACTTCTTTTATGCTTTAGTTGTGTTATCTTCTCTGGATAATGAGTACAATCTAAAATCTTAATATTATCTACTTTCCTGCATTCTAAAAGTAAACGTTATATATTATAAATATATGAAGAGATTGTTAACGTATATTTGGATATATAATGAGTTTGAAGGTTTAACTGGTCTCGTTCGAATATGCGTAGATTTCCGATACTCGCTCTAACTCTATGGTTTGCCTATAAAATCCCAACTAGGGGAAACAAAGAGGTAGTTCCACTTTGCCACCACCCGTGATGCTTCAAGTGACATAGAAGTTTCTTTATAGTTCAATATGTTAGATTATTGTCAAGTGTTGCATGCACTCTCACCTAATCTCATAAAATCAGATTCATGTGTGTTTTATGTCTTATGGCTATGAATATGAAGAAGGGTGTATTCATACCGCAATCGTAAGCTTGAGATGCTATTTTTGAAATATATGTGTCTATTTAATACAATATGTACGTTAGATGAATCAAATAAGACGTTATTACAAGATGTTAGACTCCTGCAAATCTTCAAAACCACAACTTCTGCAAAACATATCATCTATCACAATCTAAATGGGTGATTCAATACTCGTTACCAAATATTGAACATAATGAATGACCAAAGCTCTAGTAAGAAGAAGGTTGCATTTAATTGATGATTAATGAGTGTTTTTACACATATTTTCATTTATCATTGTGGATTGAAGTGCTTCAAAAGGCAATCATATGCAAGACCAACATAGGTTTTATAGTGAAAGATTGCACTTACAATAGATATCCCTCGGCGGGATACCATGGTCGATTTCAAGTATTTGTGATTAAGGCTCTGTTTGATAACCCGATGAGGCACCGGTCCGGCGGGAACAAGTATAAAAAAGATGTCACTACTTGGGGCCAAGATAACACATGGAGACTTTTGATCGGAAAACTGTAAAGACCAAGCACAAAAGGTGCCACTACTTAGGGCCAAGATAGCATATGAAATTTTCAAACATTTTGAGAAATAAGTATAAAAAAGTTTTAGTATATTATCATGTTGTTTACATATTTTGTAGATAGCTAACCAATACTTTGTTTTTCAATCCCTATTTAAATTTAGGTAAATTTTACGTGAAAATTAATTTTTGCTATATGTAAATCATACTTTCAAAAAATTTGCCAAAACAACTATGCACAAATCAATCCTTTACGGGTTCACAAGTCTTTATGATTTGTTAGTTTGGTTTGCGCTTAATCTAATTTGCACATAGTCAAAATTAATATCCGCATAACAACACCCTAAATCTAACAATATGTCCTGAGCTAAGCATTCAATAAAACAAGATCCAAATGAGCTCTTATGAGATCCCAGACCGAATTTTTTTCGTCTCGTTACCGCTCCGAAAAATTTTGCTTCTGCCGGGCGATTTTTTTCGGGCAGCACACCATTTCCAAATCTAGGCCGGAGGTAATACGGTCGTGACACATGTCGCAATCTTAAATTGCCGGTAATCAATGGGTTCTTCTACATCGCGCGGGAGTTGTGCTCTTTAGGGTTCCACTTCCCATATCTTCCCGGAGCAGCTGTCTGCACTTCTTCTTGGTCAAATCTCTTCATTTCTTTTCCGTCGAGTTGCAAAGAAGCTTCAATTCATCTGTCCGACTATCAATCGGGCCGCAACTTTCTTCGTCTGCCAAGCTTTAAACTTGAGACCTTCACGGAGAATGAAGAGCAACATAAATTTCCTAGAACAGTAAAAGAGATGACCTTTCTCATGTCTGAGAAAATCATTTTTCATCTCTTAGGAGATAAAATTTGTGGCTTTCCAAGATAATGCTACATGTCTAAACTCTACTTGTCTTGATAGCATTAACCCTCGACCTAAATTTGAAAGGAAATTTTTTTAGTCCGAGGAGCGGACCTAAGTCCGCTTGTCGGACAAAAAAATATTTTTAATAATATAATTTTTTTAAAAAATAAATTATAAAATTTTAATTAGATTTTTTATCTTCAATTTAAGATTTTACTTTTCTATAGAAAATATTTTTTTTAAAAAAAATCGTTTGGATATCCCGTTTTTTAAAGGGTGATTGTTAACCGCAACCCGTTATTTTGATAGTCGCACCCCAAAATCTTCTAATTTTTCGCACTTTTTCGAAATATACCTTGTACATGCAATATCAAGAATAGTGTTCAATACGAAAGTTGTAGATATCGACGGTATCTACAACTTTCGTGTAGATCACTTTTCCTAAAAATGAATGTACAATGCGTACTTTGGAAATATGATCAGGTTTTGCGCCTTTTCGATATACGCCTTGTACATGCAATTTCAGGAAAAAGTGTTCAACACGAAAGTTGTAGATCTCGTCGATATCTACAACTTTCGTGTTGAACACTTTTCCTGAAATTGCATGTACAAGGCGTATTTCAAAAAGACGTGAAAAATTGGGAGATTTTGGGGTGCGATTAGCCAATTACGGGTTGCGGTTAACAATCACCTTTTAAAATCTGGTGATTTTTTTTTTTTTTTTTTTTAAACCATATATTTTACTACTCTTTGATCAAAAAGGGGACGATGAGATCTCACCCACCTTCCTTTAGATCGGAATGGCGGACCCAATTATTTCTCAATTTGAAAACGGAGCTGGTTCCAAAATGTTTTCACGTGCCAGACACAAAAATTATTCGCCCGTTCTGAAATCCTGATCGCCCGGATTGTCCAAAGAAGCAAGTCTGTAGGAGCGGAGCGAGGGCTTCAGCTGATGGAGAAGAGGGGATCGACCTTAACGCCGGCGGCGTTCTTAGTGATAGGGATCCTCCTTGGGCTCCCTCTCCGTCTCTCCGGGCTAGCTGTCACCGTCCACGACGTGGAGTGCGTGTACGAATTTGTGCTATTCGAAGGCGACACCGTCTCCGGCAATTTTGTCGCCGTCGATCACGATATCTTTTGGGGTTCCGACCATCCTGGGGTGGATTTAATTGTAAGCCCCTCTACTTCCATTTCTTGATCCGTTAATTGTTTACTCTGTTTAACCGTGTACAAATTAGTTATTCTAGGGTGTCATACTTCTCTATTTGATTTTTTGGTCTGTTTAGGGAGTTTTTTTTTGTTCAGATTTGTTATGGAGGTCGCTGTTGTTGACATTTTTTGAAGATTTTTTATTTTTCGATTAGGATTCGGACTTCAAATTCTTATTAGTTCGCAAGATCACTCTTTTGATTAAGGTTGGTTCTATTTTGATTGTTAACATTATCCTTTCCAGGGAAAACAGACGTCTACTGTTTTATTACAGGAAAATATGTTTTTTTAAACTTCTTTCTTCCATATATGACTAGAAAGATTTTGGAGGGGCTGAACGAAGCATCACGCCTCAGTTTATGTTTTTTAAAAGAATTTTGCTTGATCAAGATCACAACCTTTAAGCATAGTGAAGTGGATCACGTCACACAAGGTCAACACAAACGATCCGATCGTTTTAAAGTTTTTTTTTTGTATTCTCATGATTTTATTTAAGCTTATTTGTAATGCAACATGATCAGAATATAATGATCATTCATGACGGTTTTAGACTCTATAAGTCGGACTAGAAAACTTCATTTTAAGGGATAGAAAGTTTGAGAAAACGGTCTTCCGTTTTTGGTTACTTGTGAAACATAGGAAAGCCTCCCACTTACCCACCAGTTCTCTTCTCAATTTTTCACTTCCCGGCATGGCGGCACCATCCCCACCCCATAAACGGCCAGCCACCACCTCTTGGCCAGCTGACCCTCCATCTCCTCCACATCTCCCAACTTCCCACTAACTACCATAACTATCTCGATAACTATACTCAATACTCATTAACTGCCCCATTATCCAATAACTTCCCCTTCACTAACCCATTACTATCCATAAACTCCTATAACTCCCCAAACTGCAACTCACTCCCGAAGCTCCTGTAAACAGCCGGCCTCCCCCATAATCAGCCACTTCCCCCACTAAAAATCCCCTAACAGACCACCACCATAACTCAAGAATTCTCATTTTATCCTTCCAGAAAATCTGTCCATCCAAGGCCACTCAGTCTCCTCCTTGACCTATTTTTGCTACTATTCAACCTCTCATCTTCATCGTTCCCCTTCCAGAACTCCCCTGTAGGCAGTTGGTCCCCTCCCCTTCTCCTATTTTCGTTGCAGACTCTCTCCAAGAATTGTTCCACCCCTCAACCCTTCACAGCAACCCAATTTCTCTTCCCTGCAGCATCCCTACCTCCAAAAATACTTCCATCCCTCTCTCTTCAGTTATGGTCTCACAAAACTAATTATCTACGTCTTTAATTAATACCGACATATTGTCATGTATTCATATCGTCTTTTATTGATCGAGTCAATGTACGATTCTATTATGTTTTATCGTTTCTTGTTATTTTTTTTGGGTATTTACACTCATGTCAGTTTGTAAGTATTTAAATAGACCCATTGGGTCGTATGCATTATCAATCAAATTATGAAAATTTTTATTCCTCTCTCGTTCTCCCTTCCTCCTCAAGTTCTAGGGTTAGAGATGAACACTAATCATTTTTCTCTCTCCTCTCATTCTCCGCGGGTTGAGCTCAGCTTCCTCTTGTATCTCCGCTTTCACCATCACCTCAAACAAAGCCCCAAAATAGGCACGTAACATCAACCTCATTGCTCCTAGCAGCCTTCCTACCTACAAAAGTGCTTCCCCGCTGATGACAACTTCATCCCGTGAGTAAATCTAAATAACAAGCTTTGCATTCCACAAAAAGTTAAATTACAAAAGTATGACCCCCTATTTATCGAGAGAAAAGAAAGAAGGAAAATACAATAGACGATTTGAGACTAAATTACAACAGGAAGATAGGAGGTTAACAAATTTTCAGACCGCGACAACCGGAGTGGTTAGACAGACTGTCCGCTCAACAGGAGTATTTGTCGGTCTCTACACAGTCCGTTGTCGACCTGATCAACAGTCCTCCCAATATCAACGGATAGATGCATAAGTCCGTCGAGCTTCTGGTACTGAGCTCCCTTGATTAACAGGCCACAACAACAGCCTCTACCCGCAGCTTCAGCTCTGTCTCTAATCGCAGCTTCAGCTGCTCCTCAGACTGTGGTCTCTATCCGTTGCGACTAGAATCTCCTGTCCGCTAACCCCACAATAGGATTGAACAGCTCCAGGCTGGATAGATCTCAGACCAGACCGCCAAAGGCAGTCCGCAATAATCAATCCGCCAGTCCGCTTGGACTCAAGCTGTCAGACCACCAACCCTTCAGTCCGCCTGGTTCAAGCTGCCAGACCGCCAAACACCAGGCCGCCTGATCAAACCGCCAGACCGCTAAGCCCCAGTCCGCCCGACCAAACCGCCAGACCACTGAGCTCAAAATCTAACACTCCCCCTCAAGCTGGAGCATATATGTCAATCATGTCTAGCTTGTCACAGACATTTGAAAGAGAAACGATACACTGGTTTGGTAAATATGTCTGCAACAAGCTCCTTGTCAGAAGTGATGAATAAAGTACAGATTTGATTCTTCAAAATTTCTTCTCTGACGAAATGACAGTCAACCTTGATGTGTTTTGTCCTTTTGTGAAACACTGAACTCTTTGATATATGTATAACAATCTGGTTGTCACAAAACATGAGTAAAAGATGGTCATATACCTCTCCCAAGTCAAGCATAAGGGCACACAACCATTTTAACTCGCAAACGGTTGATGCCATGCTTCGGTATTCAACTTCAGCACTCGATCGTGACACAACAGACTGTTTCTTGCTTTTCCAGCTGATAAGATTTCCTCCCACAAAGGTGCACAAACCAGAAGTAAACTTTCTATCTTCTCTATTGTCAGCATAACTAGCATCAGAATATGCTTTTTTTCCCTTTAGGTGGTTATGTTTTCGAAACAATAACCCTTTCCCTGGAGACCCTTTTACATACTCTAGAATTTTTAAGGCGGAACGAAGATGACATTCTTTGGGTGCTTGCATAAACTGAATTACCTTCCCTACGACATAACAAATGTCAGGTCTGGTGACAATCAGATAGATCAGTTTTCTCACGAGTCGCCTGTACATAGTACTATCTGAAAGAAGAGAATCCTCCGTCCAACTCTTGTCATCACCAACAACCATAGGACAACGAATAGGTCTTGCCCCAAGAAGACCGATTTCTTTCAAAAGATCTAATGCATATTTCCGCTGTGAAAGCATCATAGAGTTTTGTTTCTGCAAAATTTCTATTCACAGGAAGTACTTAGGAGAACCCATATCCTTAGTAACAAAATGTTGTCGAAGATGTCTCTTTGCTAGCTCAACTCCTTCCTTATCATCACCAGTAGGGAAAATATTATCCACATAGACAGCCAGAACCACGAGCCCGTTAGTAGTCTTGCGAACAAAAAAAGAATGGCCAACAGAACACCGAGTGATGCTAACAAGAGAGATAACCTTGCTGAACTTGTCGAACCAGGCCCGTGGGCTTTGTTTTAGACCATAAATTGTCTTCCATAACTTGCACACATGAGACTCCCCTGAACAACATACCCAGGAGGTTGCTTAATGTAAACTATCTCTTGTAGATCACCATACAAGAAGACATTTTTCACATCTAACTGATACATCTCTCAATCTCTATTACTTGCTACAGAGAAAAGGACACGAATAGTGCTGATGCGAGCAACTGAGGAGAAGGTATCAAAAAAGTCCACACCATAAGTGTAAAGCCTTTGACAACAAGCCTAGCTTTATAGCGATCAATAGTGTCATCATGATGAAATTTGATGACAAAGACCCATCGACATCCAACCTCATCCACACCCAGAGGAGTAGGGACAAGAGCCCAAGTACTCCTTTCTGTTAAGATCTTCATTTCTTCATCCATTGCCGCTTTCCAATGCAGAATAAAAAGAGCCTCTTGATAATTAACCTGGATAACATTTGCCGAGAGAGCAAGGGAAAACTTCCTCCCATCTGGGGATAGACGAGCATAGGAAACAACATCATGAATGTAATGTTTAGTGCACGTCCTAATCCCCTTTCGCAGAGTAATAAGAAGGTCAAGATCCGACTTGTCTTCTGCAGTAGATCCATCCCCCAGAGAGATTATTGACTCGAAAACTGCCAGCAACGACTCCAAAGACAATGGATAATCAAAAGATAGAGGCTCTGGTACAAAAATAGGGGATAATGACGTAGAAGATGGAATAGAGGCAGATGAAGGAGTGGAAATAATATAAAGAGATGTTGAATCATCAGATGGCAAGGCAGGTGAAGGAGCAGAAATAATAGAAAGAGATGGTGAATCATATGACAAGGCAGGTGAAGGAGCAGAAATAATAGAAAGAGATGGTGAATCATCAGATGATGAGGGAGTCGAAGCTCGAGAAAAATACGGTATATCTTCAAAAAGGGTAACATCAACTGAAACAAATTGTTTTCTAAGCAGGGGATCAAAGCAACAATACCTCTTTTGGGGTCGGACAGTAACCCAGAAAGACTCATTTTACTGAGCGAGGTGAAAACTTGTCACGATCAGGAGAAGGTGAATGCACAAATGCTGCGCATCCAAACACACGAAGAGGTAAAAAAGATTTGAGTTCCTGGATGTAAAACAGAGAATGGGATATCGCCCTGAAGAACCGACGAAGGAATACAGTTGATGAGATAGCAAGAATGAAGCACAACATGTCCTCAGTACGATTGGGGAACATTCATCTGAATGAGAAAGGCGCGAGTAACATCCATGAGATGTCGATTTTTGCGTTCAACAACCCCATTTTGCTGAGGTGTAGAGACAACTAGTTTGATGAACTATGCCCCGATGCATGCAGAAATCAAAAAATTGGTAACTAAGATATTCTCGAGCATTATCAGTTCAAAGAACTTTAATAGAAACATCAAATTGAGTTTGGATTGCATTATAAAAGACCGTAAACACAGAACAAAGTTCAGAACGCATAAGAGATATATCCAGGCACAACGAGAAAAATTATCAACAAATGTAATAAAATATAAAATCCCCTTCCAACAGTCCTAACAGGAGTAGGACCCCAAATATCGGAATGAACAAGTTCAAAAGGACGAGAAGAACTACGTCCTTGTCTTGTGGGAAAGGAAGAACAATGATACTTGCCACGTTGGCAGACCTCACAGTTCGAAGAGGTGTCCTCCTTGGGCAAATTCAGTAGGAGTTGGTAGATGAGACGTGGAGGAGGATGACCAAGATGAAGATGTCATTGCAGAAGATACGTGGAGAAAGCAGTAACAATGTCGAGGAAGAAGAGCCAATTGCTTTCAGTCCCAGTAACCGTAATATTCAACTGTTTACAGAGAGCAGGAACAGAGAGTAAATTGCACGAAAAAGATGAGACGTAAAGGTGTCCTCAAACCGCAGAGTCGGAGTGACACCGACTGTACCAGTCCCGCATACCGGAGACGGATTACCGTCCGAAACAAAAATCGGAGGAGACCGGTTATGCTTGTCCAAACAAGAGAATAAACCGGGATCCCCTATCATATGATTAGTAGCTCCTGAATCAATCAACCACTTACCCTGAGTGACGACATTAACGCTGCAAGAAGAAGAAGAGGCAAGGGTCGTGGACTTCTTTGTGTTGTCACCGGCAGACGAGCGAAGATGAGGATACTTAGCCCAACAACGATCAACAAGATGACCTATCTTGCCACAATGTGAGCAAACATGACGAGACGTACCACGCCCACCAATATGACCTCCACGACTACTAAAATTACCAGAGCGAGCCTAATGAGCAAATGTGTCATGAGAGGGTGGGGAGGCAAGCAAAGGGCGCTGAAGAAGAGTGGTAATAGCTGCAATACAAGCAACAATAACATCAAAAGTGGGTTAATCAGCTTCGCCAAGAATTTGTTGCCGAATCATGTCATAAAATTCTGGAAGGCGAAGAAGGTAACACACAATCAGAAGCTCTTGGAAGTGTTTGTGCTGCTCAGCTAGATTAGCAGAGAATGAACGATGTTGAAGAATTTTAGCGCCAAACGCTTGCATCTCTTGATAAGCAACATCAAGAGTCAAAGTAGGGCGGACAGACAAATCAACATACAATGTGTATATGCGGGAGGTCTGAGCGCCTTTTGAATATATAGCAGCAAGATGATTCCAATCGGCCTTAACAGTCTCATCATGTTGAATAACAAGTAGACACTCATCAGAGAGACTATTATCAAGTCACGTCCTAACCAAAGCATCACTGACATCCCAGTCATCAAAGACATCAGATTCACGAGCTGAAGGATCATCAGTGAGATGATGACGTTTGCGTTGAGACCTCAGTAAGAACACAAACGAAACACTACAATATGGATAATTCTGGCCAACCGACTTAGAAGTAGTTCCAAGATTGCCAGACGAAGTAGAAAAAGATGGTGCGGTTTGAGAAGAGGATTGCAGATAAGGTCGAAGAAGAGTACTCAGTATCTGACATGAAGAAGGCGACTAGAAAAGGAAATGGCGCGGTTACAAGAAAAGAACCGCGAGCGGACAAAAGAAAGTAATCTGCAGAAACCGCAAAAACTGCAGAAACAGGAGTAACCGCAGAAGGCGGGCGGTTAGAAAACCGGAATCCTCTAAGAACACAGATGAGCAAAGCGGACTGTTAGAAAACTGGAAACCGCAAGGATTAAGTGAGCTCTGATACTATGTGAGAAAATCTAAATAACAAGATTTGCATTCCACAAAAAATTAAACTACAAGAGTATGACCCCCTATTTATAGGGAGAAAAGAAAGAAGAAAAATACAACAGACGATGTGAGACTAAATTACAACAGACAGATAGGCGGTTAAAATTTTTCAGACCGCTACAACCGGAGCGGTTAGACAGATTGTCCGCTCCACATGAGTATTCGTCGGTCTCTACACAACCCGCTGCCGACCTGATCAACAGTCCGCCCAATACCAGCGGATAGATGCATAAGTCCGCCGAGCTTCTGCTACTGAGCTCCCTTGATCAACAAGCCACAACAACAACCTCTACCCGCAGCTTCCGCTCCGCCTCTAACCGCAACTTCAGCTGCTCCTTAGACCGCGCTCTCTATGTGCTGTGAGTAGAATCTCCTGTCTGCTAAACCCGCAACAGGATTGAACAGCCCCAGGCTGGTTAGATCTCTGACCAGACCGCCAAAGGCAGTCCGCAATAATCAATCCGCCAGTCCGCTTGGACTCAAGCTGTCAGATCACCAACCCTTCAGTCCGCCTGGTTCAAGCTGCCAAACCGCCAAACACCAGGCCGTCTGATCAAACCGCCAGACCGCTAAGCACCAGTCCGCCCGACCAAATCGCTAGACTGCTGAGCTCAAAATCTAACACATCCAATCCATGCAGCTCCACAAATAGCTGACCTACCCCCCTCAAATCCTTTCAGCCACTTAAATTATCATCTAACCAACATGGAATCTCTTCCAACCCTCTCTCTTCCTACCCGAGACCTTCCCTCCCTTTCCCAAGACCAAAAAACGCCCCCATAGCCACAACAGTCGACTGAAATATCATTCCAGCACTCGAGCAGTCACGCCCAACCCTCCGAAAAACCAAAATCAGTCCACCTTTTCTGGCCATCAACCACTTATTTTGCATCATCTAAGCCTTTTATCCTGAATTTTTTCTTATCATCGTGAGTTCATTTTATGTTTGTCTTACATTCATTGTTGAATAGTGTATTAATTTTCAGTTTTTTTTTGTGGATTTTACATTTTAATTTTTGTGCCAAGAAATTTTGTGATTTGCAAGGCTTTGTTCACACTTGTATTTATTATTTCACACCCTTATATTAGTCGAGAGGAAGTAAAATGATTAGGGTAAAAATTGACCATCCATACAAGTGAACTAAGACCTTATATAAGCGGTCATACAAGCAACACAAAACACGTGACATCACATGACACTGCGACAATATTAGAATGAAATATAAAAAATATTACACATATTCAACTCTCTTCCTCAAGTTGGGAGTATATGTCAATCATTCCCAATTTGAGTGTGTTGTCAGTAAAGTTGTGACAACTTAACCCTTTGGTGAAGATGTTAGCAAGTTGGTCTTGGGAGTTCATAAAGGGTGTACGAATACAAAATATTGCCCTGATTGAGGTGATCTTTAATGAAATATTTATCCATGTAAACATATTTTGTTTGCTGGCTACGAGCAATATTTATAGTTGCTTTGTTGTCTTAATAAAGAGTAAGTAATAGACTTGTTCTCAAAGTGACCAAAATTCTGAAGAATTAATTTCAGCTACAATCCCTCATATACGCATTTTGCCATAACCCTGTATTCCGCCTCAACACGAAGTCGTGCTACAACATTTTGTTTCTTGCTCCAAGATACAGATTTCCATCTAAAAGGAATAATATCATGTAGTGGATTTTCAGTCATCTTGGCTACCTGCCCAATCAACAATTGTAAAAATATTCAATTTTCAAGGATTTGTTTGTTGAGAATAGAATCCTACATCCTGGAAACTTCTTGAAGTACCTCAAGGCTCGGTAAGCTTCTTCCTGATGACAGATCCTGGGAGCATGCATGAATCTACCCAGAATATCAACATAATACATAATGTTAAGATGAGTATGAGATAAGTATACTAGTCTACCAACAAATCTCTGGTAGCTAGATGAGTTAACTTTTTCTCATTTTGCGTCTTCTTCTATTTTGTGATTAGCCTCAAAAGGGATGTCCACGGGAGCACATCCAAGCATACTGATTTTCTCTAGAAGGTCAAGGACATATTTTCTCTGGGATATATGTAGATCTACCGGCTAAACCTCGCCACTTTGATCCTTGAAAATATTTCAGCTTTTCCAGATCTTCAACTTCAAATTTTGTACATAATTTCCTTTTCAGTTTTGTGATTTTCTCTAAATCATTTCCTATAATGATGATGTCATACACATACACATACAGTGAACACCGACACTTTAGTTTCTCTATTCTTAACAAAGAAGGTGTGATCATCATGTTCTTGTACCTTGCCTAGTTGTAACATGGTTTTATGAAACCGTCCAATCCAAGCTTGGGGGGATTGCTTCAGCCCATATAAGATTTTTTTAGATGAGAAACCTATCCATTAAACCCTTTAAAAAATCAGGAGTAAATGTCATGTTGACTTCTTCTTCCAACTTACCATGCAGGAAATCATTTTTAACATCTAATTGTTGTAAGTCTCACCCAAGACATAAAACACATGAAAGGAGCACCCGAATAAAGTCCTTTGTAAGAGGAGTAAATGTTTTTTGATAGTCATTTTCTCGACTTTGTGTATACCCTTGAGTCACTAATCGAGCTTTTTATCGCTCCATAATCTTTTCTTGATGTTGCTAAATGAAAAAAAATCCAACATAACTAGAGCTCTCATGGTTCTAGTTCTACTAAAACTTTGAACCGAATCATTAAGGTAACAATTATTAAAATTAGAACCAAATCCTTATTTACTATGATCGGTTCCGGTTTCGGTTCCTGTTCCAACATAACTTTTGGAATCATCGTGCATACAGTTTCGATTTAACAAGAACCAAAACCAAATAATTCACTAACTGTTTGGTCTGGTTCTGTGCGGTTCTAGGTAACTTAAGAACATTTAATCTCTCATAACATGTTAAATATCATTGCTAGTCCATCAAATTTCTCATCATATAAAATCTCATTGACATATATTTTAGATTTGTTTCATGAATTTTCTGCACGTTCTAAGAATGCATGTTCGACCTAATATCAACCCTTAACATTTCTCAACCAAAAATGGTAGAATCGACCCACATTACTATCACACAATGATAATAATTATTAACTGTTAAATTTTTTTTTGCTGAAGGATTGTCTCTTTGGTGATGTAGAGCAGAGACGAGGACCTGCAATGGAGGACGAGTTTTGAGCCCGTTTGGGGCCAATTGACGACTTTCCATATATGACGTTCCCGGATCGACGATCGGACTCCGCAGATGCGTCTGGATTCGCGTCGCGAATCAATTTGATATATTACTTTAGTATTTTTGGTCTATTATGATTGTATTTGAGTGGCCCCACCTCCGACCAATCATAGTCGTCGAAGGTGGGATGCCCTAACCTTTATTTTATTATAAATAGGATGTTAGTGGGCTGATTAGAGCTATTGCAAAATTTGGAGAAAACTATTCCTGGATTCCCGCGATCATCCCACGGTGCCGATTTCGTGAAACCCTAGGCGACGACTACTAGGTGTGTAACTCCTTCCACATGGTTTGCCCTAATCCTAAGCCTCTTTTCCCCTCCCAAACTCCCTCCGACAGCCCCCTACAACCCCCCAAATCAACGACCTTTGTTGTCAAGAGAATGCCAACTCTTATTCACTTATACTATTGACAAAAAAGGAAATTTACTATTCATTTTATATAGTATTTTCCCTCCCTGTCCACCGCCTCCAGGCCTCCCTACAGTGGCCTTCCCTCCACCGGCCCCTTCCTACTCTATAATCAGTCGGACTGTTGTCCAGCAATTTCCCCTACAACCGCCCAATCCGCCGCCAATATATCACCGCCCTCCCCTCCGTAAGCCCTTCCTCCCCTCGATCCACCTCTACACCACTGTTATAGTTCCGACGCCCCCTCCACAACTGCCACGCCTTTCCCCTCTTATCGACAACCAGCCACACCTCCAACCACCGCCCGTGCCCCCCATCATTCCTTTTCGTGGATCCACTTCCCCACCACCACCCTCCTTCCAAACATCCCCGATTCGGACTATCCTGCCCCGATCCGTTATTTCGTCCACCTGTTCATCATTCCCTAGCCTGGATTTGTTCTCAAAACATCAGATCTATCCACCCCCGCCTGGATCTATACCTACGTGACCGGATCTACCCATTCTCGGCATGATTCTACCTCCCACCGTCGAGGCTAACCACATACATCGTTTTCCACGGCACCGACTCCACATTAGATAGTCGTCAAAACGCATCCGACTACGGATTCTTCAGTGCCGTGGTCAGCCCACGATTTGATGAAATTTTGTGGTACTGGATTATTATTTTCAGCATTTTTATATTGGATTGGATCGTATACTTGTTTTGGACCTTTTGTATGGTAGTTACTTGTTTGGATAAATATTGTGATTTGCAGGGTTTATGAGCCGCATGCTCTTATTTTGTCCCTCCACGCGAAAGAAAATCCAAGCTTGTTTTGCCCTAATTAATTATTTGTCTTGCTGTGAAATTATCTGTGCGTGATGTTTTAATTATTATCTAACAATTGCTTAACCGTCGGACTTGCATATCATGTAGGGTTAGGTCACCGATTATCCGCCACCTATAGATTCCAACCTGTGTCAATTGGTATCAGAGGCAAGTTGCACACACTTTTCGATACGCAGTCATAGTCTATTGATTTTTCATTATATCTAGGTGTCACAATTATTCCCCTGCTTAATTTAACGGTCTCAAGTTCACTTGCACCCGCTCTCACAGAGGCCGTCAGGGAGATCTTCACATTGTTACGACGATCATTCTCGATCGCAGTACACCACTTTCAGAGATCGTGTTGACCCACCGACATGACCCCACTATGTTAAAGATGATCAGTATGATGATTGTCGTCGTTTTTATCCATACATGCGAGCAGATTGTGTTGATCCTTCGACACGACTCGATTACCTTAGGGATAACTATTACGAGGATTGTCGTTCTGAGAGAGATCTTGAGAGTCAGTTTCGTAATGCTGCCCCTTCCTTTGATGACTCATTGAGTCTCGAGTCCTTCAGTTATTGGCTCGTGGATATGAAATATTATCTCGATTATTTTGAGTTATTTGACGAGCATCGCGTCAAGTTTGTGAAACTTAAACTTTTAGATCAGGCGAGGGCTTACTGGTCTAGCGTTGAGAGGACCCTTGAGCGAGACCGTTTTCGTCGCATCACTAGTTTGGAGGACATGAAGTGTATATTGTGTCAGAGGTATCTTCCTTTGTCGTATCGGAGTCGCTTCGTCGACCAAATATTTTCCCTTCAGCAAGGATCCATGTTTGTCGCTGAGTACAAAGATTGCTTTGATGAATTAGTTGTGAGAAACGATATTCGAGAGGACCCAACCATGACCACTACCGGATTTCGGTCTGAGCTTCGATCTAACATTCGTACTAAGGTAGTTTATCATAACTCCAAGTCTCTCGAGCAGACGTATCAACTCGCACTCGTTATGAACAGTCATTGAGATTCGTAAGAGCTGGTCGATGAGATTTTCACCTTAACCTCCGTAGTACGAGTCCCTCCCATATTGAGGTCACCACGACGCCTATCACTGTACTGTCAACCACGACAGAAGTGATACCGGAGGCGGATTACTCTCACCACTGTGAGACGCTTAGTCCAGTGAATGACCTATCTCTTATTTCTGACCCGTCTCTTGTGACCCCGACTGAGAGCGAGCCTGAGCGACCTACTGAGTCTGTAGTGTTGTGTTCCTCACCCACACCTCCTCCTCTGCCATACACCGAGTTAGTTAGCACCCCAACCATAGACCCATTTCCTGATACCGCACCCACATATCCATTCTTGAGTGTAGGTCTTTGTCGCTCTCCCATTGTCATTACCCAGAGTCACCCATTCATGGGGACACGACCCCTTACGATGGTACTCACATGGAGGATCATGACCTTAGTGACGAGTTTTACGATGATCCCCTGTTGAGCCTCCCGATGAGCCACTACATCCTGGTGAGGATGCGATTCGGGTGAAACGCTCATTTATAAGCTTTGAGTTATTGACGTCTCTTTCGCTATCATCTATAGCCTTGTCCCAGAGAATTGATCTTGCGTGGAGCATAACGTATGTAGGGCCTTCCTTAATACGCTTGAGTATACTCATATTTTGAGGGCCTACCTTACGGAGCATCGCACCCTCGGTGAGTTTTGGGACGCACCACCCACTGACCCACCAGACGAGCTCTTTTTTTCGGAAACACGCACCAGTGCACCACACTCGAGAGTTACGTCTTCTAGTCGGTGTACATGACTTTCACTCAGGTGGTCGTCTTATCCGTAATGAGTGATGACTTTTCGCGCACACCTCCTGGTGAGCCTCCTGATGTGCTACTTTTCCCTAGAGGCATTTGGCTCTTTACGAGCTCGTATTTGAGTATAAATGTCTCTCACGGTCATCTGAGTACTCGTCTCACCCGGTATGAGTTTTTCATCCCGTGTGAGAGCCTCCTGATAAGCCACCTCAATTGATAAATTTTCATGTCATTATTAGATTTTCCCATAGAGTGCATGTTGTGTCGATCATGTTTCATTTGCATTATTTGCATGAGTCTGTTTAGTCGTTTCTTCATCTTTTGCTTTGTGTCTGTTGAGTTGTTTTTCCTTCGTTTGCATATGTGGTATGAGTCGATCCGACAGAGAATCCATAATGATAATAAATTTTGTAAGTCACATGCGGATGTACACTGGCAAGAGCAACTAGTTTATGAAGATGAGCAGGTGATGGTGAGAATCTATGTTGTGAGGCTTCGTGCGAGGCTTGCAAAAAGCTTGAGCGTTTAGCGAATGAATCCATATATAATCATGAGACAGATAAAAAAACACCTATGATCTTGATATCCCTACAAGTATGAGTATCCACCTAGCATTTATTGTTGAAGATATGACGCCGTACTACGAGTCTCGTGAGTATGTGGACCCAAGCAGTGAGGATTTCCAGCCACCCACACCTCTATTTTCGTTGCCTTGCCACCTTCATAGCCCACCCACGAGGCCACGACTGGTAGCCACCACAACTCACTCATTTCTGACCCCCACTCGCCTGGTGACTTGTCTTCTTTGGTTCCACCTACAACATTGCCGATCGCATCAGAATCCACCACTCATGAGTTGAGCGTTGAGAGCATCACAAAGACTAGACTCCGTCGATACACTCCTCTTATAGACAATGATGACACCTGAGTACTTGCAACAAAGCTTGATCGATTCACTCCTAGAATTCGACTTCACTACAACCATCTTTATTCACCGGAGATGACAACTTTTCAGTCGGGGGGAGTTGATTGTCGATGACACTCTTTCGTCGACAACACTTGGATGACATCCGGTGGACCTCTTCGAGTATTACTTGGCATACATCGAGAGAATTCTGATCCCTATTCATCGGAAGATAAATTCTTTCAAGCCCGGGAGATTGGTGCGGAGCAGAGACGAGGACCTGCAATGGAGGACGAATTTTTGGTCCGTACGTGGCCAATTGAAGAATTTCCATATATGGCGTGCCCGGACCGATGATCGGACTCCTCAAATGCGTCTGGATTCGCGCTGCGAATCAATTTGATATATTACTTTAATATTTTTGATCTATTATCATTGTATTTGAGTGGCCCCACCTTCGACCAATCATAGCCGTCGAAGGTGGGATGCCCTAGCTTTTATTTTATTATAAATAGGATGTTAGTGGGCTGATTAGAGCTATTGTAAAATTTGTAGAAAACTATTCCCGAATTCCCGCGATCATCCTACGGTGCTGAATCCGTGGAACCCTAAGTGACAACTTCTACGTGTGTATCTCCTTCCCCAAAGTTTGCCCTAACCCTAAGCCTCTTTTCCTCTCCCAAACTCCCTCCGGCAGCCCCCAAATCAGCCACCTTTGCTGTCCAAAGAATGCCAACTTTTATTCACTTCTACTATTTAAAAATGAAATTTACTATTCATTTTATATAGTATTTTCTCTCCCTGTCCACCTCCTCCAGGCCTCCCTATAGCCGGCCTTCCCTCTACCGTCCTCTTCCTCCTCTACAATCAACTGAACTACTGTCTAGCAATTTCCCCCTATAGCCGCCCAATCCGCCGCCATTATATCGCCGACCGCCCCTCCCTAAGCCCTTCCTCCACCCGATCCACCTCTACCCCACTACCTCTACCCCACTGTTATAATTCCGGCGCCCCCTCCACAGCTGCCACAACCCTTCCCCCTCTTGGCGACAACCGGCAACACCTCCTCCAACCACCGGTCATTCACCCTCATCATTCCTTTTCGTGGATCCACTTTCCCACCACCACCCTCATTCCAAACAATCACGATCCGGACTGTTCAACCCCGATCCGTTATTTCCTCCACCCGTTTATCATTCCTTAGCCCGGATCCGTTCTCGAAACATCGGATCTATCCACCCCCGCCTGGATCTATACCTACGTGGTCGGAACTACCCATTCCCGGTCTGATTCTACCTCCCACCGTCGAGGCCAGCCACCTACATCGTTTTCCACGCCACCGGCTCCACATTAGATCGTCGTCAAAACGCATCCGGCTCTGGATTCTTCAGTGCCTTCGTCAGCACACGATTTGGTGAGATTTTATTGTACTGGATTATTATTTTCAGCGTTTTTATATTGGATTTGATCGTATACTTGTTTTGGACCTCTTGTATGGTAGCTGTTTGTTTGGATAAATATTGTGATTTGTATGGTTTATTCGCTGCACGCTCTTGTTTTGGTCCTACACGCGGAGGAAAATGCAAGCTTGTTTCGCCCTAACTAATTATTTGTCTTGCTGTGAAATTATCTGCGTGAAATGTTTTAATTATTATCTTACTGTGGCTTAACCGTCAGATTTGCATAGCATGTACGGTTAGGTCTCTGATTATCCGCCGCCTGTACATCCTGTTGCAGCATGGAGGCCGGGCGGTCTGTTGTTGTTCGGAGGCCGGGCGGTCTGGCGGTTTATCCTAGCCGGCTTGTCTGCTGGGCTGTTTCTGTTTGGTATCCCAACGGTTTGGCGACTTGTCTCAGGCGACTTGGAGACCGGGCGATCTAGCGGTCTCCTGTGGCGGCTTGTTCTCTGTGACGCTTGTTTTCTCCTACTGTTGGTTGTCGGGCGGTTAGCCGGCTTGTCTAACCGCACGACTTGTCCGGTTTGTCTATTTGTAAAGCCGCATATACTTGTAATTTTTTAGTCCCACATTGCTTATTTGTAATCTCTCTCATCTCCTTCATTCTATAAAAGGGAGACTATACTTTTGTAATAGATACCTTTTTTTGGATAATAAAGAATTTGTTACTCCAAATTTTCGGTCTATTTTTTTCTGTTCGCACATGGTATCAGAGGACTCGATCTTTTCCTCCTGATTCTGTGAGCCCTCTCTGTCCGCCCGACTTGTCTCTTCTTCTCGCGACCTGTCTTCGCGACTTGTTTCTTCCTCTGGCTTTCTCCCTATTCGCGCGGTTTCTTTCTCTCCTTGTCACTGCCCTTTGTGTGCGCGACCTCTTGATTCCTCTTTCTTCTTGCCGCGCACTTTGCCTAGTCGCTGACCCTACTTTTCTAGCCGCTCCTCTTCTTTGTCGCCGCGACTAGTTCTTAAGTCGCCGCGACCTGTGCCTAGTCGCCGCACTTCTCTTTCTAGCCGCGTCCTGTTCTTTGTCGCCGCGCCCTCCCTTTCTAGCCGCGACCTGTTTTTTGTCGCCGCGACTTCTCTTTCTAGCCGCGACCTGTTCTTTGTCGTCGCGACTTCTCTTTATAGCCGCGACCTGCTCTTTGTCGCCGCGACTTCTCCTTCTAGCCGCTGCTTGTTCTTCTTGCTGCTCTTCTCTATGGCCAACTCCGATATCTCTACCACCACTACTCCCGTTGCCGCTCATCCTCCTACACCTCACACCCTTTTTGGTAACCTTTGCACGACTTCCAAACTCATCGGTCCTAACTACCCTGATTGGAGTGTCTCCTTCACCTTCCTTTTCCGCTCTCAACGCAAACGTCATCATCTCACAGATGACCCTCCTCCGTATGATTCCCCTCTCTTTGACGATTGGGATGCCAGCGATGCTCTTATTCGCACATGGCTGGCTAACAGCCTCTCTGATGAATGCCTCCCTGTCATCCGTCATGATGAAACAGTCAAGGCTGCTTGGCTCTATATTGCCGCTCTCTACTCCAAGGGGGCTCAGTCGTCTCACATCTACACTCTGTATGCGGACCTCTTTGCCCGTCCCTCCATGTCTCCAGCTGTTGCTTACCAACAAGTTCAGGCTCTTGGAGCCGAAATTCTCCAAAATCGCCCCTTCTCTGCTGATCTCGCTGAGCAACACAAACACTTACAGGAGCTTCTGATTGTGTGTTAGCTTCTACGACTTCCTGAGTCGTATGACATGATAGTCAACAAATCCTTGGCGAGGCGGAGTCTCCCACCCTGGATGCCATTGCTGCCCGCATAGCCGTTGTAATATCTCTGCTCCAATGTCCGCTGTTATCCTCCCCTCCTCAACCGGACAACTCCGCTCACCATACTCGGCGAAGAGGCTCTGGTGGCCACCACCTCCCATCAAGCGACTGTGGTGCTTCCCGCTTTCTCTGCTCTCGCTGTGGCCGCACCGGCCACACGGTTGATCACTGCTGGAAGAAGCATCCTCATCTTCGACCATCTGAGGACGCTTCCATTTCTTCTTCGAAGCCGTCCGCCTCCGTGGTCACGTCTTCAGGTAGTGCCCACGTCGTTACTCAAGGTAAATTGCTGATCGACTCTGGTGCTACCAATCATATGACCGACAATCCGCAATGTTTTTCTCTCCTAGAACACCATGACCGGTTGCCCCCGGTCCTTGTTGCGGACGGTTCTCCCTCACCGGTCACTGGAACGGGTGTGATTCAAGTCACTCCGTCTCTTCGCCTGGCGGACACCCTCTACGTGCCCAAGTTCCCTTGCAACTTGTTATCTGTTACTTCGCTTTGCAAACAACTATAATGCTCTGTCACATTCATTCTACTACTTGTTCTTTTCAGGATCCGGGCACCAAGCGGACGATTGCTACTGGGACTGAGAGCGGCGACCTCTACTTCCTCGACAACGTTTTCGCTCTCTCCGCCTTCTCCACATCTTCTACTAATCTTCTCCAGTGACATTTTCGTTTTGGTCATGCTCCTCTTCGTCTTCTCCGCCAGCTTCTACCACATCTTCCTCTGCAGAGTCCACCTCTCAACTGTGACGCATGTCAGCTTGACAAGCATCACCGTTCCTCCTTCCCACCGAAGCAAGGTCGTGGCTCTTCCCGACCGTTTGAACTTGTTCACTCCGACATCTGGAGTCCTGCTCCTACCCTCACCATCGGTCGGGATAGTTCATATTTTGTAACATTTATTGATGATTTCTCTAGATGTATGTGGGTGTATTTTTTAAAGCATCGCTCCGATCTCTTTTCTGTATGGACATCATTTTATAATATGATTAAGAATCAGTTTGATATGTCTATTTAAATATTTCGTTCTGACAACGCTAAAGAATATCTTAGCACTGTTTTCTCTTCTTTGTGTATGCAACATGGTATTATTTATCAAACTACCTGTGTCTATACCTCCCAACAAAATGGGGTGACGGAACGCAAAAACCGTCACCTACTCGATGTCGCTCGCACTCTGATGACATAGATGTAAGTTCCTTGCTCCTATTGGGTCTACGCTGTCCTCATCTCCTGTTACCTCATTAATCGCATTCCGTCCACGGTTCTCCACGGACAAACCCCATTCTCTACTCTATATCCAGGCAAGGATTCGTTTCCTCTCCCTCTGCGTATCTTTGGGTGCACGACTTTTGTGCACAATCCTTCCGCCACTTATGACAAACTCGACTCACGTGCCACCAAATGTGTCTTTTTGGGTCACTCAACTACTCAAAAAGGCTACTGTTGCTTTGATCCCGTTCTTCGTAAACAGTACGTATCCGCGGATGTGAACTTCGAGAATGTGTCTTATTTCTTTTCTAACCCCTCTCCCTCTACAGTTCTTTCGCCTTCTCCCACCGTCCTCTCCACCCTCTCTACTCCCATCGAGATTTTCCCACCATCACCTCTATCGTCTCCTCCTTCCCTCTCTTCCTTATCACCACCGCTCTCTCCCTCCTCTCCGTGACCGTCTCTCTCCTCTGCCGGGCCAGCTCTCTCCGCCACGGATGCTCCAGTTACTGAGGAACACGCTGACCTGTATCTTCCCATTGCTCTTCGCAAAGGGGTGCGGACGTGTACCCAACATCCGCTGGCTGCTGTTGTTTCATATGATCGTCTCACTCCTTGCAGGGCGTTTGCATTGGCTATCTCTGCGACTGCCACTCCCCGCACTTACCAGGAAGCTCTTGCTGTTCCTCATTGGAAGGCCGTCATGGATGAGGAAATTGCTACCCTCACTGAACGGGGTACCTGGACACTGGTTCCCCCCCTTTGGGCACTAATGTGGTTGGCTGTCGCTGGGTCTTTGTTGTAAAGTTCCGTCCGGATGGCAGCGTGGATCGATACAAGGCCCGCCTGGTTGCCAAAGGCTTCACTCAGACCTATGGTGTTGATTACTTTGATACATTCTCTCTCGTTGCTCGTCTCAGCACCATTCAGGTCCTTCTCTCTGTCGCTGTCAACAGGGATTGACCCATTTCACAGCTGGATGTTAAGAATGCTTTTCTCTACGGTGATCTTCAGGAAGATGTTTACATGGAGCAACCTCCTGGGTATGTTGCTCAGGGGGAGACACGAGTATGCCGGCTAAAGAAGACTATCTATGTCCTAAAGCAAAGCCCTCGTGCTTGGTTTGACAAGTTCAGCGACATTGTTGCGGCCATTGGTTTTGCAAGAAGTTCAACCGATCACTCCTTGTTCGTTCGGAAAACTGCCTCGGGTCTGGTAGTTCTTGCGGTATATGTGAATGACATTCTTCTTACTGGCGATGACCAGGATGGGGTAACTTTGACAAAGAAACATCTTCGTCAACACCTGGTCACAAAGGTATGGGCTCCCCGAAATATTTTCTGCGGATTGGAATCTCTAGGAAGCCCAACTGCATGGTCCTTTCCCAACGGAAGTATGCTATTGATCTTCTAAAGGAGGCATGGTTGACTGGTGCTAAACCTGCTCGATGTCCCATGGCTGCTGAAGAAGACAAAACTTGGACAGATGACTCGCCCCTTCTATCCGATCTTACGAGGTACCGACATCTGGTTGACAAACTCATTTATCTCACTGTAACCAGACCCGACATCTCTTATGCTGTGGGCAAGGTGAGCCAGTTCATGCAAGCTTCAAGGGAGTGCCATCTATAATCTGTCATGAGGATATTGGAGTATGTTAAAGCAGCGCCAGAGAAATGACTCTTTTTTCAGAAGAATGATCGCTTAATCGTTGAAGCGTACTCAGATTCGAGTTATGCTGATGACAAAGGTGACCGCAAGACAACATCATGTTTCTGCACATTTGTTGGAGAAAATCTTGTGAGCTGAAAGAGCAAGAAACAGTCTGTGGTCTGCAGGTTTAGTGCAGAAGTGGAATATCGCAGTATGACATCGATCACATGTGAGTTGAAATGGTTACGAGCTCTCGTGCTTGACTTAGGAGAGGTCTACAACTATCCTCTTTCTATGTTCTGTGACAACAAGGCCGCGATATACATCTCCAAAAATCCTGTCTTCCATGAGAGGACAAAATATATAGAAGTCGACTGTCACTTTATTCGGGAAGAGATCTTGAAGAAACAGATTTGTATTTCGTTCGTCACTTCCGACAACGAGTTGGCAGATGTCTTCATCAAGCCAGTGTCCGCTTCCTTCTTCCACATTTGCGACAAGCTGGACATGATTAATATCTATGCTCCAGCATGAGAGGGAGTGTTGCAGTATGGAGGCCAGACGGTCTGGCGGTTTATCCTAGCCGGCTTGTCTGCCGGGCTGTTTCTCAGACGACTTGGAGACCGGGCGGTCTAGCGGTCTCCTGTGACGGCTTGTTCTCTGTGGCGCTTGTTCTCTCCTACTGTTGGTTGTCGGGCGGTTAGCCGGCTTGTCTAACTGTACGACTTGTCCGGGTTGTCTATTTGTAAAGCCGCATATACTTGTAATTTTTTAGTTTCACATTGTTTATTTTTAATCTCTCTCATCTCCTCCATTCTATAAAAGAGAGACTGTACTTTTGTAATAGATACCTTTTTTGGATAGTAAAGAATTTGTTACTCTAAATTTCCGGTCAACTTTTTCTGTTCGCACACATACCGCCCTGCGTCATTTGGAGTGCTCCGACCGCATCTTTGGAGTTGAGGCTCGAATGATTGCTGGTTTCAAGCAAATGGAGGGAGGGAAAGGAGATTAGTAGATGCTGAGCCGCAGAGGAGTCAATGTGGGATTGAGGAAGAGAAAGTACTGAAGGAGCTCACCGTAGACTGGAACTGGTAGAGGGCGTGATTATCAAAATTCCGTGATGGGTTTTGAGAGATTTTTATTTTTTTAGTTTTGATAGAACCGACATGTTCACAGCTTCATAGGATATGAGTTTACCAAGTTATATTATAATATTATATAATAAACTGCTGACTTGCTACTGCTATTCACTTATTCGTGAAAGTCTGAAAAGATTGACTTGAATAATAACAAAATTATATTAGTATTAATACAATAATATTATATAACAAAAAGTATATTATAACTAATATATAATAAAAGTATATTATGAATATTATATAATAAAAAATATTATAATAAAATAATAATAATAATAATAATCAATAGGCTGCAGTTCGATTTTGCTTCGGTTCGGATCAGATTTAGAAATTCTAAAACTCCTTGAGACTTGTATGTTGCGTTCCAAATAATAAAATGAAGGAAGCACTCTCGGACCATTGTTTTTCACGGTTCCAAAATTCAAACCAGAATCATATAATTTGCAAACGGTTCGGTTCGGTTCAGTTATTTGCAATTTTGGTTCGGTTAACAGTTTTAAATTTTAAGTGACGACTCTAAATAGCCCAACCGTTCTTTTTCCAGGAGGAAGATGTGCATGTTGCCATGTTTAATTTTTGTTTAAGGTGTGCATTTCTTCTTCCGCAGTCTTTTCCATTTAGGTATCTTGATTTCCTCCCGAGTCCTGCTAGGTCTTGGGAATCACAATAGAAAAAGGAGATCAGATGAAAGCTTGGTGGGCAGGAGAGAGTTGATGATACAAAATGTAATTGGCTATAGAATGTTTGGTTTTCCCAATGTTACCATTGAGATGAACAATGCGAATATGGAGGTCATCATCAGAATCTGAAGCCAAAACAGACACTTGCAGAGGTTGAACATCAGGGGACTGCACACGCCCAGCTTTATGGGAATTGTGATAGTATACATGCAACAAAGGAGACAGTGGTCGCAAAGAAGGAACGAGAGTAGGAGCGGGATTAGAAATGATAGGTGAAGGGATGTGTGTAGAAACAATGATCGAAAGGGGAACAATCAGAAGGGGAATGTCAGAGGTCCCATCATCAACACTATTTGTCTCCCTTTGACTAGGACCAAAGTAAGACTCCCCCCTCATGAAAGATAATATCAACGATATAAAAGAACTGATAAGTAGGAGGGTGATAACATCAACAATCTTTGGTGGTGGAAGAGTACCAAACAAAGACACATTTAAGAGAACAATCATCCAATTTGTGACAATATGGAGTATGGACATGAACAAAATAAACGAACCTGAATATATTAGAAGAGATGTGAGAAGTATGAACGACATGTTTAGCGGAAAGACGAGAAAGGGGAGTAGCTAATAGGCAACGAGCAACCTCCAATAAATGTTTATTTTTTGTTCTGCAATTCCATTTTGAGTGAAGGTGTGGGCACACGTGATTTGGTGAAGAATGTTGTTATCAACAAGATAAGTTTCAAGCAATCTCTGGTCATCGTACTCACCACCACACAAATAGCTCCACCAAACTGTTGCATAATCATTTTATGAAAGATGCAAAATCAACTAAACATTTCACTGTTACTTTTAACGAGTAAATTCACGTACCACAATAAAAATAATCAATAAGGGTCACAAACTATTTATAATCAGACAAAGATAACACAGGGGAAAAGCCCTAAATATCAAAGCGAATCACTTCAAAAGGAGAACTCGGAAGAGATAAATGACTTGGACTGTGACGAATATGTTTCGATTGTTCACAAACATCACAAGAAAAAGACTTGAGTAAATAACTAAAAACTAGATAAAATTTGATAAGATACAAAGAGGAGGGGTGCATAAGGCGTTGATGCCAACGTCAGATGTCATGGAGAGTAGGAGCGCTGGTGGTGGAGAGCGCACTTGGGGGCAATTGCTGGTCCAATAAATATAGTTCGCCAACATTTCCACCACTGCCAATGCTCCTCTTCGTACCAGATTTCAAAAAACACCACATCAGGAAAGCAAGTCACCGAACAGTTTAACAAAATAATAATATGACTAATGTACAGAAGATTGCGAAAAAATGAAATTACATGCAATACAAAAGAGAGGGAAATGTGCAGGAGAACATGGAATTGTTTCCCTGCCAGCAATAGATAACTTTATCATGACCTGAGAAAGGAGTGTACAAGGTAAAATCTGATGAAAATCCGGTCATATTACCGGTATATCCTGAGTAAATGACCCACTCTGGTCAAATTGAAGACACATCATGGACACTCAAGATACCTGAAGTGGCGAACGCAACAACATATTGATAGGTCGCAGAGTCAGACTGTGAACACAAACATGCAGTGAAATGCTTCTAGCTCTTCAACAAAAAGATCCCTCGAGGGAAGACCATCCTCATAAACTTCTCTAGTATTGGTAGAGTACTGTGAGCGTGTACTAGACTATTGGCCACCACCACAGTTACTGTTCCAACCATGACCACCCGTCCCCCGCCAGGGGAGAGGGGGGGGGGGAAGATGAGGATGCAAGCGGTAGCAGCTTTCCTTAGTATGACCTTTCCTCTCGCAATGGTTATACATAGGAAGAGTGTGAATGGGAAGACCGCGACCAATCCAATCAAGAGTGGAGTAATCAGTGTAAGCGATAGGAGCAAGAGAGCTACGACGATTCTCATCACCCGGGACCATACTGAATGTTTCCCGAAGAGTGGGAAGAGGCTTACGATGAAGAACATGTAAGCAAACAATATCGAACTTCATGTTGAGGCTCATATAGAAGACATGCACCCGAAAGCGGTCTTTGTCCTTTTGAAGGCCGACGGCGTCCACCGTGCATGCTGGAATGAAGGTATTGGAGTAATCCAATTCTTGATAGAAATGTTCAAATTATGAATAATTGACTTATACAAACAAGGATCCATGTTTCAGTTCCAAAGCACGGTGAGTGAACTCATGGATTTTTGTCGAGCTACCTACCTGCAAGTAGGTCTCACGGGCTTGAGTCCAAATTTCATGGGCTGAGTCCATGAGCCTATAACTACAGTACACCAAAGGGGACATGGAGTGGAGTAACAATGAGACAACCAAAGAATTATCTGCATCCCATTTCGTCCATGAGGGATCAAACATGGTGGTTTAGCAACGGTTCCATCAATATGACCATGAAATGAGTTGCTGGAGGCGTCGGTGGGACAGCAACAGTTTAGCAACAGTTCCATCAAACATGGTCAACTATGATGGAACCGCAGTTTTGCTGGAGGCGTCGGTGGGAGTTGCAGGAGTAGTCGTCGGAACCCTAGAGAAGTTCCGACGTCGACGTCGGCGTCGGCAACAGGAGAGGGCTTTACGGGGGGTTCGGAGAATTGGGTGCTCGTCGAGTAGAGAAATTACTCCTCTACTCAGTAATGCCCGCAACGCCTCTTCCGTTTCCCTTGCCACACCTTCCAGACGCCGTAGTTCTTCCCGTCAACGCCTCCCGAGGCCTTCTCCGGCACCAACGACTTGTCCTCCACCAGCCTTGGACCAACGACGAGTCCAGAGCCGTCGAGCCGCTCCTCTCCCAGTTTCCTGTCACTTTTGCCACTGGGTCCCTGTTATCTGCCATGTAACCGCCGCAGGAATCCTTTCCAATTACGATTCGACCACGAATATCCCCTGACTGCGACCTTACCAAGCCGGGAGACCTCCGGTAGAGCCTATCGCTGCTGTCTTGATCTAGATGAAGAATCCTTTGCCCTAATATCTCCACTTACACGGCTAGGATTCGACCATTGCACACAATGTTTGTATGACTCTCCCTCATTTTGTATCTTGGTTACTCTTAGTCCACTATTCATGAATGCATGTTAATGTTTAATATTTTCAGAGCTTGCTTGCTCAGCATTAGCTTACGTCCTCTTTGTCGTTAATTTGTTATCTTTGTTGTCGCTTCCCCTCATTGTGATGTTGTGGTTGAATTAATTATATTGTTGAAAGCGGTCAAGTGTTAGTCACCTTATGCGTGTTTATAACCCTTGGTTAAAATATCGCGTGTTATTACTTGAGATGTATGGGATACGCCTTAAAATTTTAAAAGGAACATAAAATTATCTTTAAAAATCAATTTCAGATTTTGGTATGCATCAATATTTTTCTTTTATCCTTCTGTATTGTCCTCCCAAACCATTTTTTTCGCTCCCCTAAAGCCTCCACCAAACCCTCATGCTCCCACCAAGAAACCCAACAACCCACTGCCAGTTTCCCTATTCCCTCTACAAAAATCCCTCCATCAAACTCTTTTGTCTCCTCCCAAGAATCTAACCACCGTCTCCCACTGAAATCCAATAGCTGCGTCTCTTTTCCACCAAAAGTATCTGCTCCCGTCAACACCCACCTATACCTCATTTCTCCCTCCTGCAAAATCCTTCATATCATCCTAAAAAAACAAATCTGAGCTGTCTATCCAATCTAGCAGCCCCAAAATCAGTCTTCCCCACCTATAGTATTCTGATTCCAGCCACAGTACAGCAGTCCTTCCTCTGGACAGCCACCAACCACCCGCGAGTCACCAAATCGTCATTGCTCGGCAACCCCTCTTACTTTGTGAGTATTTTATTGTTGTATGAAACATTTTATGCAGTGCTAATATATTGTTGTGCAATTCCATGCATGATTGGGGTCTGTGATAGGTAGTTGTTTACTTTGGGATATTTTGTGATTTGCAGGAGCTATTCACCAAACACTCGTTTTGGCCCTCCACGCGGAGGAAAGTGAAAATCTGCTCGCTTAAATAAATAATTTTTTCTTTCCCAAGTTATATGCTTGTGATTTAATTATTTATTACCGTGTTTTGATTTCTCCACCGGTCATTACATGTGTGTTCATATAGTGTTCTAGTGTATTACACCTAGTTTGCATAATAATCACACTCACAGTCGACCCTACAATAGTTAGTATTTTAATCATTGGAGTGTGTGCTTACATTCACATCATTCTAGGGCTTGTCGCAGTTCTTTGCATTCGTTGCATGATTGCATGCATTGCATGCAGGGTTAGGGCATTGTTTATCCACCACCTGTAGATTCGTATTGCGTCATTTTGTGTTAGGAACAAGAAGGGATTTGGGAGAGACAAGATAAAACTAGGATTCCGAGAGAGAAAAAAGATTACCTGAGAATACTATCGAAAAGAGACCTCTTTCACCTGTGAGATTCTAATCCCATACAGGCAGTATTCTCTCCCATCTTGAGCAAACTCCATGCAGGTCAAGTTGTGTCAATCCAGGGTTGCTTTACCCAGCGGTCGCAACCACTGGACCCCCATAACCATATCTAACCCCTGGATGGGCAACAAGTAGACATTCATCCTACAGGTGTATCCCTGCACATTGACCCCCACTCCCTTCAACACTCCTTCGCACTGCAACTTATTTTCGTCTGCCACCATGACCTGGGAAGCGACTTCCTTGGTGATCTCTTGCCCCAGCTTCTTTGCCACAACGGGGTTGATGAAGTTATGTGTACTCCTGCTATCAACCAAAATGGTCTCCTTCTGTTGGCCGATCCGTCCCATAATACTCATAGTGGGCGGTGTGGTTCCTCTCTCCATGGCCATGATAGATACCCTGAACTCGATTGTATTCGAGATGCGCTCTTGTTCCCCTCCTTCTGCATCTGACATCTCGTCTTCTTCCCGCAACATGTACACCTGAATCATCTGACATTTGTGGCCTCGAGTGAATTTCTCATCATAGTTGAAGTACAATTCCTTTTCTTTTCTTGCTTGTAGCTCTGACCATGTCAATTTCTTCATTGTCATCCTTTTTGTGGCTCCTTCATCCTTCTTAGTGTTTGGAGGGTTTGTAGTGTTCTTCGTATTTTCCCCTCTGAACTTCTGTCAGTTGAGTCACTTTTCTTGAATTCAGGACAAGCTGATAGCGTGGGTCAAACCGCGCGACATGTATGCATGCACCTCATCCTTGATGTGCTCCTTCAACCCTGAAATAAAGTAACTCATTAATGTCTTCTCTCCCCACTGTATCCTGTTGGCTAACCTTTCAAACTCTGCTCGGTATTCCATCACCGTCCCTTCTGTCTCAATTTATGAAGAAGACCCTCAAAATCTTCATGCTCTAGTGGGCCAAAGCGGGTTGTAAATCCGTCAACAAATTTGTTCCGTGACGCGTGTTCCTATCCTCAGAGAAACTACTGGGTCCATTGGAATGCGTCTTCCTCAAGGTGAAAGGACGCTAACTTTACCAACTGTTCTTCTGGTATCTCCTGATAATTGTAGAATTACTTTGCCTTTTGGATCCATTCCAATGCTTCTCCTCCTTTGAATTTGGGGTAGTTCATGCGTGTCACCTTCGGCGGCATGTAGGTCCTCGGTTGCGGCTGCCCGGGTCCCCCATACTCTTGTCCGAGTCCTTGCGGTCATCGCTGATCAACGGCCACGTGTGGGTACACCCCCTATCCTCTCCGTAGGGGTTTCCAACCGCTAATGACCGCCCAAACTCCCATCCACCTCCACCTCTACTGTCACCAGCATGTACCAACATCCCCGGAATAGGAAGGAGTCCATCCCGATATGGGTGCCCCATCCCTCTGGGTCGTCGGCCCTCCTGGCGCCCTTCCCGAGCCCAGTCATACCCATGGGCGTGTGCGTCTTTGCTGTAAGGAGGAAAATTCAAGGTCGACACGTCGATTCCGCCTCTCTAGGTTGCATCGAATCATGATGGTGGTCGTCGTGAGCCCCCGACCCTTCCGTCGTCGATATAAAGCCCACTATTGACGTTGGAGGCCCGATCGTTACCCTCCCTACCCACACAGTTTTCGCGTCCCTCTGCTGGGGATGTAAGGTGGATCGGGACTGCACTGGTCTCTTCTGCAACAGCCTTACCCTTGTTGTGTTGAGTCAACAGTTTTTTGATCTCGTCCATGCGCGCATCCAACTTTTCTTCCAGTCATTTCTCCGATGCCCTCAACTTTTCTTCAGTGACCGCCACAGTGTCGGAAAGCCCGGTGTAATTCTCTTATAGAGTTGCCAGCCGTTTAATTTTTTCCTGGGAGCGAGTCACCATGGTGGAGCTCGAGGGTTTAGAGAAAGGCAGCAGCCGACGGCTTCGAGGCAGAATGGGCGCTGCACGCGGATGGCGTCAGTGCTGTGAAGATCGTTGAGGCAGTCCGACACAGTAGAAGAAGCGGTCGACGAGGCGGAGGAAGAAGTTCCAGAACCCCTGATTCACGGAAGATCTCCTCGATGGGAGAGATCGGAGGGCAAGAGCGGTGGGAAGCTCTGGAAGGAGCACTCGGCAGTCACAAAGCTCAGGAAGAGGCAGTCGACGATCAGAGGGAAGAAGCAACCGATGATTTGCAGGTCGATGATTGGAGGGGGTTGCAGCAGTCGACGATCGACCGCAGTCGATGGGTCGCAACAGTCGGCGATCGGAAGCAAGACGAGATGTGAGATCTACGATCGGGACGGAAGCCGGGTCGATGATCAGAGCGGAATTGTTGCGCTTGATTTCGATTCGGTGAGGGACTTTGTTCGATTCCGATTCGGTGAGGCTACAAGGATGGGACGAGACCGTCCACTGTGGTCTCGTGGAAAGGATGCAGTTGTTGTACTAGGAGGAAAGAATTCTCTGATACCAAATATTAGGAACAAGAAGAGATTTGAGAGAGACAGGAGAAAACTAGGGTTTCGAGATAGAGAGAAAGGAATACCTGAGAATACTTGCTAGTCCATTGCCAGGAAACCCTAGGGGTATTTATACCCCTCGGTCCATGGAGGGGCCGGCCGGCCCCTCCCATAGGGGCTGAACCCGTCCGGTTCAGCCCCCAACCACCTTCTTGTTTTAATTAGGGAGGGTTGAACCAATTGGTTCAGCCCCGCTTGATGCCACATCCATCCGCCATCGTTGTTATTGCTGTCCCGCGAACATGCTGTTATGAAGATTCGTAACATTTTGTTTCCAAACTCCCTTTATCATCTCTCTCAGTATCCCGCTTATTGTGTCGTTGAATGTTTGTTAGGGTTTCCTCTTGAAAATTTTCACATTTTATGGATAACATATTATTATAGCTCACAACTTATTCTCATTTATTTTATAAACCATGGACCGGGACAATTGGAGGCTATTGATATGATTGCGATATGGGCTATATGTAGCTTTGTTTTAAATTCGTATGATCAGAGCACGTGATTCTTGTGTTTTGAAATTATATCATTTCTTAAGAATAGAACCATAATATTGTTTTTATTCCGTCTAAATAACATTGCTAAGAACTCAACTTTTGGCGGATTTCATATAAACACCCACCAATTCATGATCTTGCTTGCTGATTTGAGATGAGATAATCCTAGAGGGAACCACACAACTCAATTGGAAACCTTCCATTTGCATTTGGCTTACAATCTCCCAACATCACTCATTTTAGACTCTCATTGCATGCAAAAACTTAGCATTTGAATGGCATAATAACCTCCAATCATAAGGGTTTGCGCCCTTTCACTTAGCATTCATGTGTATTGCTATTAGGAAATGACAAATTATAGAATATAGCATTCATAAATGTAGAAAGAGTTCGAAAACTTATATATATTTCTTATGTATGTAAATACAAGGAGAGAACACAAATATGTAGGAGGAAGGAGAGAATCAATCCTATATATGATGTGAGATTAAAGAGGAGAGAAGAGAAAGAAGGAAAAATGGGCCCCATAATGGGCTCTTTACATGAGCTTTTATAACACTCCCCCGCAAGCTGGAGCGTACAAATCGTATGCGCCAAGCTTGGACAAGCACTAATAGAAGAGGAGCCTGGAAAGAGCCTTTGTGAGGACATCCACAACTTGTTCAGACCCAGGAACATGATTTAGATCGAACTTCTTCATTTGAACTTTCTCCCGCATGAAGTGACAGTCGACTTTGATGTGCTTTGTTCTTTCGTGGAAGAATGAGTTCTTGGCGATATGTATAGTAGTTTGGCTGTCACAGAGGAGAAGAGCCGGTGAAGGTAGTTTTACACCCGGATCAGTGAGAAGGCTCTTAAGCCATGTCAGTTCAGACACTACAGATGTCATTGCCCGGTATTCTGCCTCAGCTGGTGATTGAGCAACGACCGCTTGTTTCTTGCTTCGTCATGTAATCAAATGTCCTCCAAAATAGGTGCAAAAGACACTGGTAGATCGCCGGTCATCAAGGGAACCAGCATAATCAGCATCTGAGTATGCTACTAATGTTGGAGCTGAAGAAGAGGTTCTGTAAACAAGTCCTTGACCAAGAGCTGTTTTAAGGTATGTGAGAATGCGTTCAACAGCCTGAAGATGAGATCTTCAAGGAGAGTGCATGTATCGACTGACAATATCAACAACGAAAGAAATATCTGGTCTGGTAACCGTGAGATAGATCAATTTCCAACGAGCTGACGATAATATTCAGGATTCTGGAGTAAGAGATCTGAGTCAGATGCATGAGCGCACAACTTGTGGTTTACATCCATAGGGGTGTCACCCGGCTTACAACCTGAATAACCTGCATCACGAAGGAGGTCAAAACAATACTTCTGTTGAGAAAGGACAAGCCCATCCGACCATCTGGCAACCTCGAGACCCAAGAAGTATTGTAGGGACCCCAAATCCTTTGTCTGAAAGACAGAACTTAGATGTAGTTTGACTGCATGTATCCCTTGTGAGTCATCTCCTGTAATGATGATATCGTCAATGTATACTAGCAGAAAGACCGTTCCTGTTGTTCGGTGACAAGTAAACAGCGAGAAGTCGACCGAACTTCGAGTAAAACCAGTATCACGAAGGGCCTTACTGAATTTGTCAAACCATGTCCGTGGGGATTGTTTGAGACCATACAGAGCATTCAAAAGACGACAAACCTGAGACTCCCCCGTGGTCTCAAACCTGAGTGGTTGTTGCATATACACTGTCTCCTGGAGATCCCCATTTAAGAAAGCATTCTTGATATCCAGTTGAAAGAGGGGCCACTGTCGATGGACAACGACAGAGATGAGAAAGAGAACTGTATTGAGCTTGGCCACTGGAGAGAAAGTTTCCTCATAGTCGAGCCCCTGTTGCTGGGTGAAATCACGAGCCACGAGACGAGCCTTCAGGCGGTCAATGGTCCCATCAGCAATATGTTTGATGACAAAGACCCACTTATACCCAACCGGTGTTTGACCCGGTGGAAGGGGTACTACAGTTCATGTCTGGTTAGCCCAGAGCGCAGACATCTCTTCCTCCATGGCTGCCCGCCAGCCCGGATGTTGAAGCGCCTCCTGCACAGAGTTAGAGACAGAGACTGAAGAAAGAGAAGTAGCAAATGTGTGCATGAGGGGAGAGAGGCGATGGAGGGAGACGTAGTTGACCAGAGGATGAGCAATTGAGGGTTGTACCTGATCAGCAGGACGCAGAGTATCCATGGTGGAGTCCTACTGCAGAGGGGCAACAGAACCGGGAGGGCGACGAGTGTAGACAAGAATAACGGGTGGTTTGGAGGGAATAGGAGCCGGTGCAGGTGGAACCGGCGATGGTGGTGTAGTAATGGGGATAACCAGACGTGGGATGGATGGCGGGAGAGGAGCTGGTGGTAGATGAGCAGGTAAAGGAGCAGAAAAAAACTGTTGATCTTCTCGGAAGGTAACATCAGCAGAGACCGAGATCTTTCAAGTAGCTGTAGAATAACGGACATAGCCCTTCTGGGTTCGCGAATAGCCGACAAAGATGTGTTTAGCCGCCCGGGGATCCAACTTATCCGAGGACGGCCCCAGACGGTGGACGTAGCAGGTGCTGCCAAAGACACGAGCCGGGAGAGGAAAAGCCGGAGTGGAGGTAAAGAGTAGGATGAACATAGTAGCATAGTAGAGGACGGAGGAAGAGAGACGGTTAATGAGAAAGCAGGCAGTGGAGACCGCGAAGTTCCAGTAGGACTTGAGAACATGCATTTGAAGCATGAGGGAGCGGGCTATATCGAGTAAGTGACGGTTCTTCCTTTCGACAACACTGTTTTGCTGGGGTGTGTAGGCACAAGATATTTGATGAATTATCCCGAATTCAGAGCATAAAACGGTAAATTCGTGGCCGGTGTATTCACGTGCATTATCGACGCGCAATATTTTAAGGGTGGTGTGGAATTGTGTATGGGTCTCAAGGACAAAAGCCCGAAAAACACGGGGAAGCTCGGAGCGATCACAGAGTAAGTATAGCCACGTAGTGCGAGAGTAATCATCAATAAATGTGAGAAAGTAACGAAAACCAGAAGTACTTGTAATCTTAAAAGGGCCCCATACATCAGAATAAACTAAATCAAATGGAACAGCGCTCCGAGTACAATGCGCAGGAAAAGAAGAACGCGGCTGTTTGCCGAAGATACATGACTCACACTGAAATGGATGAAGAGAGAGATCAGGAAGAGCCCGCTGGAGAACCGGCAGAGGGGCATGCCCAAGACGTTGATGCCACTCAGCGGAAGAGACAAAAGAGAGAATGGTGGAAGAGTCGTCGAGAAGGTAAAGCCCGTTCCGCAGTATGCTTTCACCAATGGTAGTCTGCGTCCGCTGATTCTGTATGACAAAAGAAGAAGATGTGAATATGACAGAACAATCAAGATCACTGGTAAGACATCCAACAGAGAGTAAATTGAACGGTGAGCTCGGAACATGAAGAGCCGAGCGAAGGGAGAGCGACGGGTTGAGAGAAAGATCCGCCGAGCCGGAGACGGGAACTGTCGCCCCATTGGCCACAGTGATAGACTTTGGATAAGGAGAATCCGAGTACTGGGCAGGCCGTCGCGAAGTAATGTGATGAGTGGCACCTGAGTCCACGATCAAATCCGTGCTGGTGGATAAACAAGCAGTACCTGTGTTGGAGACGGAGGCAATGGAGGCAGAGGGCGGGTTGAGTAGCCCCTGGAGTTGCTGGAGCTGGAGACCGACGACCTCAAGATCAGGAGGGGCGACAGAGGGGGCGTCAGCAACAACAGATGCCGTCGGACGAAGAGGATAACCAATTTTCCAGTAGCAGGTCGCCTCAAGGTGGCCGTCTTTACCGCAATAGGAACACTTCGGCCGACCCCGGCCACCACGCCCATGGCCCCGAGATCCCGAACGTCCGCCTCGAGCAGAGGTAGGAGGGGACGGTAGGAGCGAAGGTGCCTGCTGAAGAAGGGCCAGGGGAGAAGGGGCAGAAGTATCTGGAGGAGGTGACACGCGGAGAAGCATGAAGCAAACATCAGAGAAAGACGATGTTGTGGGAGAAGCCAGGACCTGAGTTCGAATGCTCTGAAGGTGAGACAGAAGACGAGCCATCATGATGACAATGCAGGCGGCTTCTTTCTGAGCCCGCTGAGCAACATGATCATTGGTAGACGGCTGATGCTGGATCCATGCCTCAGCAAGGGTTTTGGCTCGAGCGACAAATGAGGTCATATCCGAAGCCCCGCCAGTGTCAAGAGCGAGAAGATCGGTGAGGATTTCGTAGAGATTCTGAAGGCTGTCGCGGACTGAGTATAAGGAATGCAGCTCATCCCACATAGTTTTGGCGGTGTCGTGATACATAGCCCATCTGGTAGGGTTCACCATCCAATGAATTAAGGAGCCAAGTCGGAACGCGACCATCATTGCAGAGCCAATCATCGGTAGGAGGGGAAGGATGTGTCTGAGTAAGGTGAGGCAAGAGGCCCTTGGCCTGAAGAACCCATCTAACGGAATGCATCCAAGGGATAAAGTTTTTCTTCCTAGAGTGAGAAATAGTAGTTATCCGCAGTTTGTCGCGGACTTCAGCCGAACAAACCGGGCGGTCTGCAGGACAGGCCGGACGGTCTGTAGGCGGACTAGCCGCCGGGCCAGTGGAGTTGACAGAAGATCCCATAGAAGCAGCAGGAGATGGAGACCGCAACAGGAAGAGCTGGAAATCGCACGACAAGGAGGGAAGGAGAAGACCACGACCTGAATGCGGGAAAGCAACAGTCCGCACGGTCACACTGGACACCAACGATCAAACAGACCGCGAACAAAATGCGGAAAGAAGATAGTCCGCACGGTCTGGGGGAACACAGCAGCGGTCAGAGCCAAGGAGGCCGCAAGAAGAATGCGAGCGGACAGGAAGAGGAAACCGCGAGTAGAGGAGCTCGAGCGGATAGAAGAGCAGCGGGTAGGAGAAGCCGTGAGAAGGAGGTCGCGAGTAGCAGAACTCAGGCAACAAGATGTGAGGAGAAGCTGTTCGCGGCGAACTGAAACAGTCCGCGGCGAGTTGAAGTGGCAGGCCGCAAGTTGCGAGTTGATAGAGACCGCGACGGACAGGAGCAGTCCGCAAGGGGCAGAGTCTGTAGCGGACCTTAGAGAGGAGAGCCCGCAGCGGTTAGGTAGTAGACCGCGGCCGCAACGTTGTTAAGATCGCGAGTAAGATCGTAAGATCGTACGATCTTACGATCTTACACAGGCCACCAATCCGAATTCTGCATGAGATCGCCGGGACTGAAAGATCGGTAGGATCGGAGCGTAGCATCGTAAATCGGTAGGATCGCCGGGCTCCACGATCCCGTCTGGTAAGTTAAAGTCCCGACCCTGCTTCCTAAACCCTATTTCCTCTCTCGCAGCAGGTCATCCCGTCTCCGACGGCTTTTGCAGGTGCAATCCCGCAGCAGGTCTTCTTCTTCTTCTGGCAATCCCGCAGCAGGCAGCAGGTCTTCTTCTTCTTCTTCTTCTTCTTCTTCTCTCTCTCTTCTTCTTCTTCTTCTGGCAATCCCGCAGCAGGCAGCAGGTCTTCTTCTTCTTATGGCAATCCTTCTTCTTCTTCCTCTCCCGTGCCTTCTTCTTCTTTCTCTCCCGTGCCTTCCCCTTCTTCTTCTTCTAATTTGTGTTGCTTTCTTATGTACATTCAGCTGGAGGGCAAATTTGGGGAACCTACCTTCAGACGGTTGTTATCAAGCTGAAATCGAGGTATTCATTTTCCATCTTCGTCTGTATACTCTACTGCTTATGGCCTTATAATATTGTGTCTTCATTGAGTTTATACTATTATGTTTAATGCTTATATCATTAGGTTTATGTTAATTTTAGTGTGTGTCCATATTTTGATCTCTTGTGTTAAATGTTAATTTGTTCTTACAACTTTAATTTGTACAAAACAATAAGTGCAATGTAGTGTTGTATTGTGTTAGTAATGGCGTCAAGTGGTGGTTCAAATAGTGCATCTCGGAGCAATATTGCTGATGCTCGTATTGGATCTAGAACGCAAAAGATTGCTGCAGGAGCTAAAAGTGATGTTGGATGGAAGTGTGGCATTCCAGTAGAGGGAGATATAAGGAAAATACAATGCAAATTTTGTCAGAAAGTGGTGACGGGAGGAATATATCGGTTAAAACATCATTTGGCGTGTACATAAAAGGATGTTGGAGCTTGTAGAGCCGTGCCAGGCGAAGTGAAATCTTTTATATTTTAATAAATAAGAAATGTTTTATATGTTGCATTTAATTTATGTTATGTAAATTAACTTATTTTTTAGGTACACATAAATAGAAGAAATCGTTTAAAGCAAAAGATCATGAATGATGTCATCTTTGTGATGACAAATTCAAGATTGGGCAAGATGAAAAAAAAGAGTGCGATAATTACAATTTTGATGATATCCTTTCAGATGATGAGTGAATTGTTGAAGATGAAGATGAAAATAATCTGATGGTTGCATGAGAGGAAGAAGAGGCTCCAAATGAAGCGGATTTGGATACTCCTGATTTCATTGGAGAACTTGCTGGCGCTGCAGAAGAGGACGAAGAGGCAGAGCAACTGCTGCTTGTAGGAGATGAAGATGCTTTCGGGGAAAATTTAAATTTTGACTTCAGTGATTTTCTTTAAAGTAGGATTGAACACTATTAACTTTTTGGTATGTAATATTTTAATGTGATTGTATGGTATGCGACTATACATCAATGTCTTTTATATTAATATTTTGATGTGATGGTAATATGATATCATTGGTAATTTGGTATGGTATGGAATATTATATTTTTATTTGATAGTATGTAGATTGTTACATATTTCTCATGCTTTTGATTTAATTTTTATTAAAATACGATCTTGCGATCCATGTCGATCCTACGTTTTACGATCTTAGGGATGCCTCCCGATCTTAGTTAAGATCTCGATCTTCACAACATTGCGCGACCGGATGAACCAAGATGCCGCGAGAGAGAAGAGAGAGTGGTCTAACGGAGAAGCTTGCAAGGAGTAGGAGAGAAGCCCGGAGCGGACAGGAGGAGGCCGCATCAGACTGAGTGAGAGTAGCTGAGAGAAGTGGACCCCACGGGTCAGAGAGGAAGGAGACTATAAGAAGCCCGAGGAAGAGGGTGAAACCACGAAGAGGAAGAGGGAGCGGAATCAGAGAGAGAGGCCACAACGGCTAGAGGAGCAGGCAGAAGATGCAGGCCGTAGGAGGCCGCAGACTGCAGGAGAGGAAGAGACCGCCCAAGGTAGGCGGTTAAGAAAAGAGAGACCGCGCAAGGAGGATCGGTCGCTCTGATACCATGTAGAAAGAGCTCGAAAACTTATGTATATTTCTTATGTATGTAAATACAAGGAGAGAACACAAATATATAGGAGGAAGAAGGAGAGAATCAATCCTATACATGATGTGGGACTAAAGAGGAGAGAAGAGAGAAGGAAAAATGGGCCCAATAATGAGCTCTTTACATGAGCTTTTATAACAATAAACTTTATGTCATCAATCACCGTAAAGCTCCAATTAGCTCTTTTACTTGTATATATAGTAAATCAAATTAATAGACAGAATATGCTTTCTATTCAGTGGCTATTAGGGGTATGCTGAAAGCCTTGGGCTGGTCTATCCTATATTTAACATGATAAAACCATTTAAGTTGATTTTCTTAACGATATGTGCTAGATGTTGAGCCTTTATATAATTATTTTTTTCATGTTTTTTTTGCATAGAGTTGATTGCATTGGTTAAAATTATATTTATGCTTCATAAAAGGAAAGGTACTAGTTTTTTGATGTTTTAAATACAATAGTTCCATATAAATATTGTCCAAACATTATATTATAAATATACAAATGGACATCGCACGTCCTCTTGCCTTGTATACACATTTTAGAGTATCTAAGTTTATTAAGGCTTCCTTTGGTTCAGCGGTGGCGGGTCGATCCGGCGGGTGGAAACAGAGTGTTCGAACCGGAGGGAGGAGGTGACTGCTCCAAACTGAGCTTTTTGGGGTGTTTCTCAAGGCGGGCGGGTGGAAACAGAGCAAACGCCGTTGGAGGTTCATTTATTTACCCGCCTTCTGGCGGCGTTTGCCCCAAACGGAGCGGTGAAACGCCGAACCAAATAGAGCCTAAGTTTTCAAAACTATTTAATGTTATACAATTGTCTTCTCCTTGTAATGATTGTAAGATAATTTCACCAGAGGTTTGACAACACAACATACAAAGAGTAATTATGAAGGTTTATCTAAAAAGTATAAGATAAAGGGCAGCCCAGTGCGCAAAGCATCCCCGCGCAGCGAGGGTCCGGGGAAGGGTCACACCACAAGTGTGAAATTTAGGCAAACCTTGCCGTGCATTTTTGCAAGAGGCTGCTTCTAAAGAGTATACGAATTTTAAAAAAATACAACTGCCTTATGATTATGTGATTGAATTTAAAATGTGAGAATATATTATGCGGTCTATAATAGATTTTGCTGTACACCCTCTTTTGAATTTAAGCTATAGATGGAATGGAAGGAAGTATGATGATTTTGAACCCTATTCTGCTGTTCGGTTACTGCTTCTGTTTGAGTGTACCTTGCTTCTACCCTGTTGGTTTTCCCGCGGTCCCCTCACATCTCCATTTTGAATCCACTCCCTTTAAGGTGAGACCCCCACTTTTATCATTTCTACTTGCCACCTTCCCTCTTCTTGTCTTCCTTCCTAAGATTAGGAACCCTAAATGAGCAAGAGATAAGAAGTTCTCACAGAGTCGTTTGATCCTTGTAGAGAAGCACAAAAGAGAGAGAAAATAATGATTATTTTATTAAATTCTCAAAATGTCTCATACTAAAATACATGTATTTGTACACTTATATAGGAAGAGAAATAAGAGAGGATTCTCAATCCTAAGATGTGAGACTAAACAAGATTACAAGTGGGCTAACATTTGGACCTTAATTTTCGGCCTTTTACATGTTTTTCCTTAACTCTCCCCCGCAAGCTAGAGCATACAAATTGTAGGCACCCAGCTTGGACAAAAAATGATGATACAACAGTCACGGTAAGACCTTGGTAAGAATGTCAGCAACTTGCTCGGTTGCAGGAACATGCTCTAATTCCAACTTCAATTGAACCTTCTGCTGAATGAAGTGACAATCAACTTCAATGTGTTTGGTTCGCTCATGAAACACGAGATTCTTGGCAATGTGTATAACAACTTGACTGTCACATAATAGAGTTGCTGGTGAGGAAAGTTTGATTCCCAAATCACCAAAAAAACTTTCTTGTCAGGTGAGCTCAGACATAACAGCCGCCATCACACGATACTCTGCTTCAACAGATGAGCGATCAACAACAGATTGTTTCTTGCTACGCCAAGTAATGAGGTCTTCTCCAAAATACGTACAAAAATTAGTTGTGAAGCGTCGATCATCAAGAGAGCCAACATAGTCAGCATCAGAATAGACAATCAGAGATAAAGAGGAGGATGATTTGTATACAAGCCCTTATCCAGGAGCAGTATTCAAGTATCTGTGTATGCGCTCGACAACCTGGAGATGAGAGGTTCGTAGAGCATGCATAAATCGATGAACAACTCCAACAACAAATGAGATATCAGACCTTGTAACAGTAAGATATATCAGCTTTCCTACAAGACGTCGATAATACTCTGGATTTGTAAGTATTGGATCATAGTTAGAGTCATGAGCACAGAGCTTGTGATTGACATCCATAGATGTGTCAGCAGGGTTGCATCCCGAATAGCCAGCATCTTGAAAATGGTCAAGATATTAATTTTGTTGTGATAGGACAAGACCATTAGGTCGTCTTGCTATTTTAATACCAATGAAGTATCGAAGATTTACTAGATCTTTAGTTTGAAAGACGGAATTTAAGTGTTGCTTAATTATTTGGATCCCCGTCGAGTCATCACCAGTTATTAGAATATCATCAACGTAAAGTAGGAGAATGACTGTTCCAGTTGTTTGATGACGAGTAAAGAGAGAAGTTAGCCGAGCTTCGAGTGAATCCAACTTCACGAATAAACTTACTAAACTTGTCAAACAAAGCTTGAGTAGACTGTTTGAGACCATAAATAGACTTTTTGATATGATAAACACAAGATTCCCCGTGGTCTCAAACCCGGAAGGTTGATACATGTAGACAGTTTCTAGAAGGTCGTCATTGATAAATGCATTTTTGATATCCAATTGATGTAAGAGTCATTGTCGATGAACAACTAATGAGATCAGGACCCGAACAGTATTTAACTTGGCGACTGGTGAGAAATTTTCATCATAGTCGAGGCCTTGTTGTGTGAACTCTCGACCCACAAACCGAGCTTTTAGGCGTTCAATTGTCCTATCTGGAGCATATTTGATTACAAATACCCATTTACAACCGACATAAGTCTGTCATGGAGGAAGAGGGACAAGATCCCAAGTATGATTAGCCAAAAGAACAATCATTTCCTCACCCATGTCCGCACGCCACCCCTGATGTTGAAGAGTCTCTTGCAAAGAGTTATGTAGAGAGATGGACGATAGAGATAACATGAATTTCAGGAGAGGTGGAGAGAGGCGATGCGATACATAATTCGCCAAGGGATGAGCGGTAGAGGTTGATGTCGAATCAATAGACTGTGTGATAGCGCTAGTAGAGAGTAACTGCTGCGGGGTATCGGATTTGTGAGGACGACGATTGTAGACACAAAGAGGCGGTTTAAGTTGCATTGGTGTCGTGGTTGGTGTGGGAAGAAGTGGTGGAAGAGGAGACGTGACAGGGTCGGTAGGACGTGGTAGAGGGGGAGGTAGAAGAGGAGCCGAAGGAGAGGAGTGAAACGGTTGGTCCTCGAGAAATGTTACATCTGCCGAAACTACCATTTTGCAATCAGTGGGAGAGTAACACACGTATCCTTTCTGAGTCCGAGAGTATCGAACGAACATAACTTTGATAGCACGAGGAGCAAACTTGTCAGTGGACGGACCAGGATTATGAACATAACATGCACATCCAAAAACTCGAGGGGTGATGAAAAAAAGGCTTGGAAGGAAAAAGAAGACTAAACATAGTCGCAAAGTTGAGCATGAACGAGAGCATGCGATTTATGAGATGACAGACAATAGAAACAACAAAATTCCAGTATAGTGTGGGTACCTGCATTTGAAACATTAGTGATCGGGCGACGTCAAGAAGGTGACGATTTTTTCGCTCAGCCACACCATTTTGTTGCGGAGTATACGCGCATGAAGTTTGATGGATGATCCCAAATTAAGTACACTGATTTGAGATGGCACGACTGGTATATTCACGTGCATTATCTGCCCGAAGAACTTTTAAGGTAGTGGAAAACTGAGCACGAGTCTCAGTAATAAAGACACGAAAGATAGATGTGATTTTAGCACGACCGCGAAGTAAATATAACCAGGTCATGCGTAAGTAATCATCAATAAATATAATAAAGTAACGATAACTATAAACATTGGGGGTTTTATATGGTCCTCAAATATCAGAATGCATTAAAGAAAAAAGAGCATCGCTCCGAGTACAGGTAGGACTAAAAGATGTACGATGTTGTTTGCCAGAGATACATGATTCACAAGTAAACTCATGAAGAGAGACATCGGGAAGAGTTTTCTTGAGAATCGGGAGAGGGGACATGCCCAAGATGTCGATGCCAATCAACAAAAAAGACCGTGAAGAGAGCAATATGGGGAACATCCAAGAGATAGAGCCATTATATAGCTGCCCCCTACCAATGATTATGCGTTTATCGATCCTATATAAAAAGGAGGAAAGTGAGAAGGTTACACAACAATCAAGTTCCTGAGTAAGACGGCTAACATAAAACAGATTAAAAGGTGATCCCGGAACATGAATGACCAATGATAAAAGAGGGTTGGAGTGAGAGGCAGATCAGTAGTACCAAAAATCGGGGTGGTGTCACTATTGGCCACAGTGATGAATATTCGATATACAGATTGCAAATACTAAGGCGGTTTCTGCGGCATAATTTGGTGTGTGTCACCCGAGTCCATAATCCAGTGGGAGCTACGGGAGAGACAGGATATACCTTCATTGGAGATCAACGCAACCAATACATATGAGCGACTAATCACCCCTTAGAGATGTTGGAGTTAGGTGCGCAAAGCATCAATGTCGTTACGAGTGGAGGAGTGAGGATCAAATGCAGTGGAAATAGTGAGATGTGGAGGCAGACCATGTTTGCAATTGCAGGTGGCCTCAAAGGGACCATCCCGACCGCAATGAGAACATTTAAGACGAGGTCTTCCATTATGTCCCCGTCCCCGAGAAGTGGTGTGACCTTCACGAGCCGATGGAGTAGGGGGAGCTGAAAGAGGCGGCTGGAGGAGAGGCGAAGATAGATTCCCAGGAACATCCGGTGGCGGTGTAACCTTCAAGAGTATCGATCAAACATCCGACAAAGAGGGAGTTGTAGATGAAGAAAGAATCTGAGCCCGAAAACTGTGAAGATGGGGTGAAACATGAGCCATCATCATGGTAATACCGACTGCCTCCTTTTGTGCTCGTTGCGCAAGTAGATCCGTCGTGGGAGGCTGATGTATCCATGCCTCAACAAAAGTCTTGACTCTTGCAACAAAAAAGGTCAAGTCACGTGTTGCCTCGGGGTCAAGTATTTGAAAATCAATAATGATGTCGATTGGAGGCTGTCCTTGCCAGAATAGAGAGAGTGAATTTCCTCCCACATAGCTTTGGCCGTTTCATGATACATGACCATCCGATATGACTCGGTGTCCATGAAATTGAGGATTCATGATTGGACACGGCCATCATTATAGATCCACTCCTCGGTAGGTGCGGTAGGAGTGGTCCTTGTCAGATGATGAAAAAGGTCTTTGGTCTACAGAACACGACAAATCGAGTGCATCCACTCAACAAAGTTTTGCTTCCCACTGATAGAAATGGTGGTGATCTGAAGCTCATCATGAAGTTTAGGAAGAGGAGCAACAACACATGCAGGAAGAGAGGAAGCAACTGTCGAATCCATAGATCAATAGTTGTGGCAAGGTGCGGGTAGACAAAAGGGCCTTTGCGGCAAGGGAGCAGTGCTGCGGGTAAGGTTGCGACTAGACTTGTGAGGAAGAAGCAAGCGACACGCGACATGGACAAGGGACGCGACTATCAACAACAAAGATTGAGGCTAACAACTGCAAGAGGCGAAGGCAAGGTTTTTGGCTAGGCAATCAACGACAAAAGATGCGGCTAGGCAGGCGAACTGCAATTGCGGCAAGGCAGAAAGCCGACTATGGGAGCAACAACGTCTGCTGCGGCAATCTGGGACACAGACAGACTCCGACGAAGAGCACTTTAACAAGAAGAGAAGGCGGCCTGGTGACAAAACACCGACGACAAGAAGGAGAGACAGCGGCAAGCCATGCAGCTAGGAGAGCAAGAGCACCACCGAACAACTCGCCCGTTAAAGCAAAGAAGCGAGCGGCCTGGCAATAGAAGCGGCAAGTGGAGCAGCTTCTGCAGATAAAAGAAAGTGCGACTAGGCAAATACCAGCGTCAAGAGTTGAACTTGCGGATAAAGATGCTCCCGGAAGGCAGATAATAGCAGCGGCAAGGGCAGACGTTCGGGTGACAAATACCAACGAGTAGGCAGAGCCCAAGAAGCAAGCGATCTAGGAAGTTGGAACTGCGATAGCTGCGATCTTAGGCAACGAGAAGACAGGAAGCGGTGGCTAGCCTCAACTGGCCGTAGATGGAGCAAGTAGGTGGGACCAGACAAAAAGTCCTATAAAAGGAGACGAGGGAAGGCGGAGAACGGGAAAATGGAATCCACCGGAGTCCACAAAAGGGCTGCGTTTAGAAAAATACTTGCCGCCCAAATATAGGTGAGAGGCTATCACAGTGAGAAAATACAGGACCAGTTGGATGATCTAGAGAAACACAAAAGAGAGAGAAAATAAAGATTATTTTATTAAATTCTCAAAATGTCTCATACTAAAATACATGTATTTGTACACTTATATAGAAAAAGAAATATGAGAGGATTCTCAATCCTAAGATGTGAGACTAAATAAGATTACAAGTAGGCTAGCATTTGAGCCTTAATTTTGGGCCTTTTACATGTTTTTCCTTAACAATCCTGTCCTCCAGATTGCAACAAATATTTTACTAATCAGTGGTTTGATATGGTCTAGTTCTTGTCGAGTCATTTTGTGTTTCTTTGTATGAACAACTGGTTCACCACTAATTTTTTGAATGCAACAAATACAAGTAAGAGTACAAATATATATGAGAGAAGAGAGAGAAAACATCCTGTACAGAAGATGTGAGACTAAACAGAAAGACAATAAATGAGCTAACTTATTGGGCCTTTACATTATTTTTCCCTATATTCTCTAACACTCCCCGCAAGCTGGAGCGTACAAGTCGTAGGCACCAATCTTGGACAAGAATTGATGGTACAATTTTCGTGATAATGCCATGGTGAGAATGTCAGCAACTTGATCAGAGGCAGGAACATTCTCTAGCTTCAACTTCTTCAATTGAACCTTTTTCCCGAAAAAAGTGACAGTCGACTTCAATGTGTTTGGTCTACTCATAGAACACGAGTTTTTTTGCAATGTCGATTGCAGCCTGACTGCCGCATAACAAAACTGATGATGAGGATAATTCAACTCCCAGATCCCCAAGCAGACTCTCAAGTCATGTGAGTTCTGATACTAACAGACGCCATCACACGGTATTCAGCCCCAGCAGATGAGCGAGCAACCACAGACTGTTTCTTGCTACGACGGGTGATAAGATTTCCTCCAAAGTAAGTACAGAAGTCAGTCGTGTACCGTCGATCGTCAAGAGAACCCGCATAATCCACATCAGAGTATGCAACAAGAGAAAGAGACGAGGATGACGTATACACGAGTCCTTGTCCAGGAGCAGTCTTTAGATACCTAAGAATGTGTTCGACTTCCTGAAGATGAGAAACCCGTGGAGTGTGCATAAATTGGCTGAGCACTCCAACTGCAAATGAGATATCGAGTCTTGCATCCGTTAGGTATATTAGTTTTTCCACAAGACGTCGATAGTACTCTGGATTTGGAAGTAAAGAGTCAGACTCAGATCCTTGAGCACATAACTTGTGGTTGACATCCGTCAGAGTTTCCGCAGGTTTGCATCCTGAGAGGCCAGCATCTTGCAGAAGGTCAATGCAATACTTTCGTTGAGATAAGACAAGGTCATCATGTCGGCTTGCTACCTCAAGACCAAGGAAGTACCGAAGATTTCCCAGATCTTTTATTTGTAATACAGAATTTAAGTGTTTCTTAACATGTATTCCCAGGAAGTCGTCACCAGTAATCAAAATGTCGTCCACATAAACAAGAAGTATAACCGTCCCAGTTGACTGATGACGAGTGAAGAAAGAGAAATCAGCTGAGCTTCTCTTGAAACCAACCTCACGAACAATGTTATTGGACTTCTCAAACCACGCCCGAGGAGAATGTTTGAGACCATAGATAGATTTCTGAAGCAAGCATACACGAAACTCACTCGTGGTCTCAAACCCGGGCGGTTGATGCTGGTAAACAGTTTCAGTAAGGTCACCATTCAGGAAGACATTTTCGATATCATGTTGATGGAGGGGCCACTGACGATGAACAAGTAAGGAGAGCAGAACCCGAACCGAGTTTAACTTGGCGACAAGGGAGAAAGTCTCATCATAATCAAGGCCGTATTGTTGAGTGAACCCCCGTGGCACAAGCCGAGCTTTCAAGCGATCAATTTTTACATCCACTGTCTGCTTGACTGTAAAAATCCACTTGCAATCAACACAGCTATGATCAGGAGGGAGAGAGACAGGATCGCATGTCTGATTGCCCCATAAAGCAGTCATTTCCTCATCCATTGCAGCCCGCCACCCCGGATGCTAGAGAGTTTCCTGCATAGAGTTAGGTATAGAAATAGAGGATAGAGAGAGGGCAAATGTAAGAAGTGGCGGGGAGAGACAATGTAAAGATACATAATTGGCCAAGGGATGATCCGTAGAGGTTGATGTCGAATCAACAGGCCGTGAGACCACACCGATTGAGGGAAACTGCTGCAGGGCATCAGAACGTGGAGTACGACAAGTGAAAACCCGAATGACGGGTGGTTTGGAGGGGACTAGCGACTGAGGTGTGGGAAGAAGAGGTGACAGAGGAGATGTAACTGGAACTGGAGTAGGTGTGGGAAGAAGAGTTGGAAGTGGAGACGTAACTGGAATTATGGGCCGAGGTGGAGGGGCAGGAAGAAGAAGAGGATCAGTAGGAGCGATGTGATAGGGATGGTCCTCATGAAAAGAGACATCGACAGAGACAACCATCTTACCAGTAGCAGGATAATAACAGATATACCCTTTTGAGTGCGAGAGTATCCAACAAATATAGTCTTGGTAGCACGAGGGACAAATTTGTCATTTGAGGGGTCAAGAGTATGAACATAACAGGTACATCCAAACACACGAGGTGTGAGAGAGAAGAGTTTCTTGGATGTGTATAAGAGAGTCATGAGGGCCACAAAGTGGAGGATAAATGAGGGCATACAATTGATAAGATGACATGCAGTGGAGACACCAAAATTCCAATAGAGAGGGGGAACCTGCATTTGAATCATAAGAGAGCGAGCAACATCAAGAAGGTGACGATTTTTTTGTTCTGCGTCACCATTTTGTTGAGGGGTATACGCACACAAAGTCTGATGGATAATATCAAACTCGGCGCACAGATTGGAGAAGGTTCGACCGGTATACTCACGAGCGTTATCAGTAAGGATAATTTTAACACGTGGAAAACTGTGTGCGAGTCTCGGTAAGAAAAGTACAGAAAGTCGATGTGAGTTCGGTACGATCACGAAGGAAGTATAACCAGGTAACCCGCGAGTAATCATCAATAAAGGTTACAAAGTACCGATAGCAAAAAACACCAGGGATCTTATAGGGTCCACAAATATTAGAATGGACGAGCGAAAAAGAAGCATCACTCCTAGTACATGGAGAAGTAAAAGAGACACGATGTTGTTTGCCAGAGATACACGATTCACAAAAGAACTCCTGAAGAGGAACACCTGGAAGAGCTTTCTTGAGAATCTGGAGAGGAACATGCCCAAAACGACGATGCCAGTCAACGGAGGAGATAGTGGTAAGAGCAGTAGGAGGAACATCACGAAGATACAACCCGTTGGACAGCCACCCCCCGGCCAAGTATAGTCTGCGTTAGTCGATCTTGCACAACAAAAGAAGAACGTGAGAAGGTTACACAACAGTCATGGTCCTGAGTAAGACGGCTAATAGATAGAAGATTAAAGGGGGACCCCAGAACATGAAGAACCGATGATAAGGAGAGGGAGGGGTAAGAGGCAGATGGGCAGCACCAGAAATCGGTGTCGTGTCACCATTAGCCACAGTGATAAACTTGGGATAATCAGAAGCTAAGTAATGTGACGGCTTCTGCGGAGAGAGATGATGTGTGACACCCTAGTCCATAATCCATTGAGAGTCGTGGGAGAGGCAAGATATCCCTTCATCGGAGATCGAGGCCACAAATCTAGAGGAGCTACTGACCGTCCGTTGGAGCTGGTGAAGTTGAGCACGCAGAGCAGCAATGTCGTCACTAGTGGGCGAGGGAGGTGTGGAGGCAGCTGAAACAGTAAGCAAATCTGACGCCATGCGGACTGAACCAAGGAGCAGCGAGAAGGCAACCTGCCCGAGCGGTTAGAACAAGACCGCAGACCGCACATCAAGAGCCCGGAGACTAGCCGGGTGAGAATAGAAGGCCGACAGACACAATAAGGCAATACTTTCCGCAGTGGATAAAAACAAGCCGCGGCGGTTAGAGGCAGACCGCAACCCGAAACCCGGAGCAGTTAGACAAAAGAAGTTGCCTTGACAAGAGAACATGAGAAGCCGCACGGTCTCGGTGTCAACACAACAACAGCAAGAGGCCGCGATCATAGAGGCTAAAAGAAGTTCGCGCGAGAAGCTCGCAGCGATTGGTGAAACCGCATCGCGTAGGGAAGCTATGGCGGGAAGGGAAGCCGTAGCGGGTAAGGAAGCCGCAACGGGTAAGGAAGTCGCAACGACTAAGCAAAGAAGACCGTGCGGGCACAGTGAGCACACCAGCGGCAAGAAAAGATGTCGCGACCAAGATGTGGTGCTCGCAGCGGCTAGGGAAGCCGCAGCGAGAAGAGAAGTCGCAACGACTAAAAGAAGAAGTCGCGCGAGAAGAGAGGAGAGAAGGCGGGTAGCAAAGAGCCCGGGAAGAAACCACACTATTAGAGGGAGAGGGCCCCACCTGACCGAGAGATTTATAAAAGGGAAAATGGGAGGCAAGAGGGGAAGAGGAGGTGAAAAGCCACGAGAGAGAGAGCAAAAGAAGCGGCTAGAAACTTAACCGCGTAGGAAGCCGCGATTCGAAAGAGTGGAGACCGCAGGACGGCGCGGTTAAGCAGGAGAACAAGCTGCCCGGTTAATAGGAGGACTGGGCGGTTAGAAAAAAACAGGCCGGACCGTATCTCTTTGATACCATGCAGGGAAAATCCAAACCTTGTATATATTTCTTGAATACAACAAATACAAGTAAGAGTACAAATATATAGGAGAGAATAGAGAGAAAGCATCCTATACAGAAGATGTGAGACTAAACAGAAAGACAATAAATATGGCAACTTATTAGACCTTTACATTACTTTTCCCTATATTCTCTAACATCTTTAATCTCTAACTAAATCTTTCTCTAATTAAACATCTCATCAAGATTCTCTTACAAACACAGATCTGCAAGGATGTATTTCTTCTTGAATTCTCAAACGACGTCTACATGATGGTCTTGTCACTCAACTACTTCATTCATCATAATCATCACTACTCTTATCCTATTTGAAGTTTTTTTCTTCCCTTTTCGTGTCTAAGGCTCTGTTTGGGGGGACTTATTTTCACCGGTCAAGCGGTTACGACCGCATGAATCGGACCATAATTAAGGTCTGATTCATGCGGTCTTAACCGCTTGACCGGTGAAAAAAAAGTCCCCCCCAAACGGAGCCTAAGTGAGGCCTGAGGTGATAAACGTATTATATGCAGATAATTTCAATGAACTTTTATTCAGTTGCTTCATATTAGAATATAGCTGAAGCTTCTTACAAACTCTTTTTATAAGTGCAGGTTTCTTCTCCTCGAGGTAACAATGTTTACACATCAAAGGGAACATCTGGTGGCAAATTTGAGTTCAAGGCTCCTAGCAGTGGATTGTACAAGTTCTGTTTTCATAATCCAACCAAAATTCCAGAGACTATATCTTTCAACATCCATGTTGGCCATATTCCTAGCGAGCAACATCTTGCCAAAAATGGTTTGTCTATTGTTCTATCTTAGCATGTTGCATGGAAGGTGGTTATCTCTTCAATTCACTAGGATAGTAATTGGTGCGTGTGTGTGTGTGTATACATCCATGTTCTATATATCTATACTATATTAAAAAGGTAAAAATGTCCTTTACTGAAACATTCATTTTTCTTAAAATACCCTTTCATTCAAATTTACTATTCTTCAATATATTTTTACGGTTTCAAATATTGAGGGCATTATAGATTTTTTTAATGATCCCGTCAAATCAGCAGATGACAAATGTTGCCCGGTCTACGAAGCAAGTGGCATTGGTCTGCGCAATTTTTGTCACAGATGTGAGCTTGTTAATTTAAAATAAGAGCAAAATTAACTACAGATAACCAGTGAAATCTTTAGTTGATGATAGATTGATATGGAATATTTCTTTGGAAATTATTATAAAAAATAATGGAAGTGGTATTTTACTACGTCTAACAATAATATATTAGACAATTATTTCCCTGAAACGTGCTAGCGGGTGAAGTGCCGTCGGGGGAAGCCCGTGCGCCTGAGAGAAAGCGAGCATGGGTGTGGTACTGATGTGGCCGGTGTACTGTCGCGGTCACTTATATATATTTATATTAAGAGAGAGACTAGCTGTCGTGCACGGGATTCTGCCAGTGCTCGATTGCTCTGGTTTGCAAGCGAACGAGGTCTGTCCATTTGTGGAATCTTTGGGTGCGCATACACTCAAAGTAGTGGCCTATGGGCCTTGGCCTGTGCACCCTACTGGCCAGTGCGATTAATTTGAAAATAAAGAAAAAAAAACACATTGCAGCATTATTTTAGAGATATAAAAGTAGAATAAAAAAATCTATAAAAATAAAATAAAATAACACCCTCTCTCACCTGTCCCCCTCTCCCCTTGGCCCCAGCTATTCGAGCAGGTTTAAGAGGTCTAGGAAAAACCTTTTCTCTCTCACCCTTTCTCTCTTCCCCATTTTTCTTGCGGAAAGATTGGATGACTTGGATGCTTTTGATGGTCTTATGTAAGGACCATGAATCATTTTAAAGAACTTATTAATGGAGTTTTAAATGTATATAAATAGATATATCTATATAATATGTGTATATATAGAGAGAGAGATACATATATGTAGATATATTTATCTATATATATTGGTATAGATGCATATATATTGAGTTGCTTTAAATATGTAATTGATATTATGAATAAGTATTCTCACACTTAAGGGGATAAAAAACATTATCTATCATCAATACACCATCTTTGGTCTTAAGCCAGCCATTTAGTGCATTTTGCTTACTTTTCAATGGTTTTTTTTTGTGATGCAGAGCATCTTGATCCTGTAAATGTAAAGATTGCAGAGCTTAGAGAGTCATTGGAGTCTGTTACATTAGAACAACGGTATCTGAAAGCACGGGAGAGTCGTCATCGCCTCAGTAAGCAACATTTATGATATAATTCATTAGGTTGATTAGATGTAACAGTTGAAATGAGTTCTCATGCAGCAGGATTTTTTTCACCCCATTTACAAAATTTGTTAAATTTCACCATTTGATTGGATGAAATCAGAAACTACCCCAGCTTTAAAATCCCAATCCTCTCAGATATAATAATATTTTTTTCATGTAGAACGAGCGAAAATGAAATGTTCATCATTTAAAAACTCGTTTTACATCTACCAGCAACCAGAAGGGCTTAAAGATGTTGGGACTGTTTTCCGATGTTGTATTGTTCAATGTTATCTCAACAACAAATGTTATTGAAATATTAACGTTTTTATCAAATATATTGCGCCTCATCTATGCTCCGTTTTGTTGTGAGAAACACGTTCTCACGGACCTGAGTGCACGCGAGGACGCGAGCTGAGATACCTGCAAAACGTCAGTGAAATACGCAAGAACAAACACAATCACAGACACACAGACGTATACGTGGAAAACCCCCAAATCAGGGTAAAAACCACGGGACGATCGAAGTCCAACCCGGAAAGCCGCCACTAAATAATTTTCAAAAATACAATGACTTTCCTTCCGCGATTCCCAGATGGATCCCACAACTAGCACAAATATAAGACACGAGAAAGATACATGGATACCGACAAAGACGACCAAGTCCGAGTCAGAGAGACTCGCTTCAAACTGGTTCTCTGAATCCTCTGCAGTCTTCCAAGATCTTCCAATATTGTGCCTAGCTGTTTGCCTACGTCGACACACGACGTCGTTGGCGCACTCCGATCAGTCCGCAACCTGTCAGTAGGTTGCCCCGCTCGAGGCTCAGATCCCTCGCCGCCAAAGTCCACTTGAGGCTAAGATGCCTCATCGCGCTGACCGCCGCTAGCCGCAGATGCGACCCAATATACTCGTCGGAGTAAATACGGCGGTTGCACACCGCCGTCCTTTGCACCAAGATGCGCACTCAGAAATTGGCCTACGCCAACGCCGCTCCGGCTCCGCCCAAATCAACCTCCGCCAACGCCGCTCCGGCTCCGCCCAGATCGGCCTCCGCCTACGCCTCTCCCCCGCACACGTGCACAACAGCCCCACCACACAAATATGGCGCCAACACCGCCTTCGCTACGGCCCCTTAAAAGAGTCCTCGACGCCTCCGCCCTTGCGACAATCGCCGCCGTCAAATCTCAACGCCGGACTCCACGCGGCCTCACGACCTCCGACCACCGCTGCTTGCACCGGCTCCGACACGTTCAAGATTGCCGGCGAGAAAAACCTCGATCCGGAGGTGGATGAAGACGCAGAAGAGGTGACATTAATCCAGTATTCAATTTTCTTAGGGCGGCTCCTTCACGTCTTCACGGGCATGAGAAAATAGGTAGCCCGTTAGGTTTTTTTCTTTTTATAATGCAGTAGGCTGGCTGCTCCTTGCGATGGATTTAGAAATAGGAAATTTTATTCCTTCCATATATATTATTATTATATATGTTAATATAATAATAATAATAATAAAACGATTGATATGAGACCTGATCAGATAAATCGTCAAACTGACCCGATCGCGCCCGAAGTTCACCATGACTCAATCCAACACATTACGGACCTCTCGACGTCCGTCACCGCGAGTTTTATCCACCTAGGAGGGAACCCGAACCCAACACTTTTGGCACGGCGTTTTTGCTCCAGTGAGTTTGGACAGTAATGCTACTGCCACATAATATATGTTTGGCCGTGACAATGGTTATGACCGTTGCCAAGAAAAGAAAATTCCTTATTTGAGGTTGGCGTTCGCGAACGACGGTTCATAACCACCGCTACTGGTGTCCCAAATAGAGCCTAATGCTTTCTTTACTCACATCAAACAGCAACAAAATAGAAATTAAAAATGTAATTTACACAATTTCATTTAAAAACATCTTCCATTAATATCATAACACTACAATTTTCATTTATAAACCTCATGAAATTGGAATACATGGTTCTGTTGGTTATTGATTGTCTTATGTTTATACTAACAAGACTTATATTCAATCATGGATTGTAATAATGCAGCAAATGAGAGTACGAGAAGGCGGCTAATCTTTTATACGGTGATAGAATATCTTACGCTAGTGCTCGCCAGCGTCCTCCAGGCTTGGTACATTCGACGGTTGTTCAGCAAATCTGTAGCATACAACCGCGTTTAAGTTTAGTTGTACTCTCGTGTTTTATTTCGCCCTCCCATTGGGTATATAACTTTAAAAAATCACTGTGGTCTGGTGATTTCTTTATGAATGAGAGCAAGCTGCAGAAGAGATCGACTATCTTCATGTAATTTGACTGCAGTTTTGAAATTTTGGTTTTCTTGAACTGGGTTTTGAAGAGGAGGAACTGGCCTTGATGTTGTAATGACACATTTGTTGTATCTGTAACTTGTTCTTATCTATAAACAGGGAATAAATGATTTCAAACTATGGCTTGATTTGATATAGTTGTGTTGTGCGCTATGCTGGTGTTCAGTTGTGTAAATTTTGTAATATAACATTATTCATATATATAGGTTTTTTGGCACCAAGTACTCTTCAATTAGGAGGTTTTTGCACATTGGATCCTAAATATATATTTTTTTTTGACATTTTTCACCCTCCAAAAACTTTAATATTGGAATTTTGCACCCACCAAATTGAATATTTAGGGTGCAAAATACCAATATTCAAGTCTTTGAGGGTGTAGAGTGTCAATTAAATATTTAAAGTGCAATACACAAAAATCTCCTAATTGGAGAGTGCTTAGTGCCAAAGTTCATACATATATACACTTTTACGTTTACTTTTTCAATGCATTTAGATAGATATGGAAATGTATAGACATGTAGGTGTGGTCATTTTTAAGATATTTATAGTAATAGAAGTAGTTGAAAGTGTACCATGTGAATATCATGTTTCCTTTTATATCATATTGTATGTTAAAGAAATTTATAACTGCCTCAAAAAAGTCAAAATAAAAACTAAAAACTCTTAGGGTCCGTTCGGCGCGCAGGTATTGGCTTTCTGGAATTGATTTTGGCTAGAAAACTAATATCTGCAGGAATTGGTTTTGTGCAGAAACCAATTCTGTTGTTCGGCTGCAGGATGTTAGTCAGTGAACAAAATTGGAATTGATATGCAAAAGTTGTTCGGCTGTACAATGGAATTGGATTTCTGAAATTGAAATATTTAAATTTTATACAATTTTAAAATAAAGCAGCAAATTAAAGTACCACTAATAATTAAAGTTCAAAATTATAAATATGTTCTACCGCACAAACATTGTCCATAATTAAAAATACAAAATAGCTAAAAGTCCATCATCGATAAAAAAAAAGACACAAATCTAGCGATCAAACTGTATTCGCAATCATGTGCCCTTCATGTTCTCAGGTAGCCGCACGAATATGTCACGTTTGACATTATCATGACACAGTATATCCATCGCCTTGAGAAAATCACGCTGGTGTAAATCCGTCATCTGAGCTAGTGCGACATATATGTCATCAACATTGCTAGCCGACTTGCTCCCTGCTGCCTTTTCGACAGAGTCAGCCAATTTCTCTATGGCTACTGCTACCGCATCAGCTCTTACTGCTCGTTTTCTCCTCTTGCTGCTTCCTTCTCCATCTGTTCTAGTTTATTCTTGTGTATTAGTTGTTTTCTCTGTCATAGACTCAACATCTATCTCCTTTGTCATCTCCGTTGCAGTCGCGGTGTGAATATCAGTTGCTCTATCAGTTCCGCAGAGCACAACCAAATCAGAGCAGTTAATGATAACCTTGTCTTTGTAATGCTTGACAGATGGATGAACCTGCAATATTATAATTAATTTATCATTTTAATGAAAGTAACGTAGATTTTTTAAAAAAATAAATAGTATACCTTGACATAATTAGCCCATACTTCTTTGTTGTCTACCTTCACCATGTTCCGTTGTCAATCCCATCCAAATCCGCTAGTGTCCAGCATTGCACTGACTTCTATGTAGTACTTGTTCCAAGTTTTAAGCCAGACCATTACCTTCTCTTTACTAGTTTCGATGCCACAAATATCCTTAAGGGCAGTCATAGCTGCTGTAAAAGCCACACTTTTCCAGTCATTTGTAGTTTTATGCCCCAAACTATGTTGCTCCAACAAGGCATTAGAAATGGTAATGCCCATTTCTGATGTCCAGTGCATGTAGGACCGCTCAGTCCTACCGCCCACCTTTCCTGAGCTCTGATCCATGATGTCTGCTAAAAATGTATGAAACATGTACTATAAAAAAGTATGATATATGACGAGGCTTACTATAAAAAATATATAACAAATGATCATGCTTTAATTTAATAGCTTAAAGTTCAATCCAGCATTCCCAAACACAGTTTAATAGCACATCAAAACGTCCAAATAGTCTTCTAGCTGACATAGTACATACGAAAATTAATGCATATTTTGATATTCATTGAACATATTTATAGTAGAGTGTCTCTAAAATTTGACCACTCCTGTGTGCCTTGAATTGAGCTAACAACGTTTACGTAATCATAAAACTCTTCTGCCACGTCTTGCGCTAATAGCTCCGAGTCAACCTCGTCCAACATTTGTGCGTCGCTTTCGATTCGCTTCTCCACTAGAAAATTATGTAATATGCAGCAAACATTTATGACCTGAAACTGGTCAAAATTACGAAATTACATTTTGTATTTACCCATAAACCTTTAACACGTGAGCATAGAATATTGCAAGTCATACCTGCACTTTAATACTGAAAAATGATGGATGTCGTAGAATAGTCCGTCGTTTTTTCAACAACCCAGTGGTTCTTTCTATAACATTTTGTTCTTTAGCATGACGTAAGTTAAATAACTCTTTATATGTTGTTGGTTTATTACCCTGATTGGACCACTCTTTTAGGTGATATCGTGTCGACAGATATGAAGCTAGAAATCCTTGACCATTTGTGTATCCAGCATCGACCAGGTTGTACTTGCCTATACAATAAAAAAGAATAAATAATAGTCATTTATATATTACGTTAACTGGGGAAAAAAATTAACCTTTTTACCATTTGGCACTTCAAAGCGATCTTGTCGTTCTAATGCATCTCGCAATACTCTAGAGTCAGATGTTGAACCCTCCCAGTCGGGCAATACATATAAGAATTTCATGTTGCTATTACATACGCCGAGTACATTTGTTGTGATTGTCTGCTTACAGTTACGATATCTCCCTTGATCTTCAGTTGGAACTGTCATTTCGATATGCGTACCATCTAATGCGCCAATACTATCTGCAAACCATGTAGATTTGTGTTGTTGGCTAGACTCAGGCAATCTGATGTAATCGTGTGAGAGTCTTAAAACTGCTTGCAACACAATGTTGAAGTGTCTGCTAATGGTATCAGTCGAGCGGATGAACGTGCCCCCAACAGTGCAAAACTGTGTTATGTGACAAAATATATAAAAAGATCGCAACAGACTCTTTAGTAGACACAGATTTTGTATCACAGACATAGCCTTTAGCACGGAGAATATCACAAAGCTCATTGAACGGTGTTTTACCCATGCGTAACTAGCTAAAGCAGTTAATCTCATGTCCCTCATATAACCGTTTTAATATGATATTGCGTAGAGCGTCTTTGTCTAAAGCATCTACTTGGGGCTCTGAGAATGTAGTCCATAACAATCACGGCAGTGCCATAAGCGACTGCAACTGCTGACTTTATAATAATATCCATCTTATGTTTTCTCCCCAACTCTAAGGAATCCATTATAGGACTAGAACTGAAACAAAAATTAGAGGCAACTTAATAAGTGGGAAACAATACTTATACTTTGTGCACTATGGATGATCTAATTAACTAGTTGAGATGATTGATAAGCACTATGGATAATCCATCAATAATTGCGAAATAATTACAACACCAGTTCATAACTACTTCAAGCTAGGAAAAAATGTGAGAAAATACAATCCCAAAATATAGGTCAGCAACTTGATGTTCACCTTTAACATAGGAATTGAAGTAGGATGCTGGGAACTCTTGCTCTGTGTAGGAATTGAAGCATGAAGTGGGTAATGAAGTGTGTAGGAATTCCAAGAATTTGCTGAGAGAGCAGTTATTCCCTCCGGGAATATGTCCCAATGACTTCTCCAAACATAAATAACATGAACAAAAAAAGATGCATTTACCAGCTCCGCGCATCAGCTGGTAGAGAAATCTATTAAAAACGTAATAAAATCATAAGTCCGTTGCGAAGCTCACCGAGAACGATGCTCACAGTCGCAGCCTTTCGGCGAAAGAGCGGGAGGAGACAAACTGACGGCGAGCTTCCTTCCGTGATCTGACTTCGCGATCGGCCTTCCGCCTTTCCGTCTTTGCGCCTATCCAATGGATGAGGAGGAAGAGGCTTCTTTTGAGTGAATCTCGAAGAAGAACGGAGGAGGAAGAAGAGGAAAGTAGACGGTGAAGAAGTAGAGAAGAAGAGGAAGAAGAGGAGGAGGTATACCTGTGGCGGAAGAAGCGGAGGAGGATGATCGGGGAGGAGTTCCGCAGGTTTTGGGGACGAAGGCCTCCAGTCGGCGCGATCGGGGGAGAGAAAAATCGCCAAAACCTATCTCCGGAGATAAGAATTGGGGCTCGGGTTTTTAGCGTAGGGTTAAAACCGGCGGATTCTTTCCCAAAACCAATTCCGCTCCAATTATGCCCCGCCGAACACATGTTTTGGCTTTACTGTGGCCCAAAGCCAATTCCAGAAAGTCATTTCCATCCCGCCGAACGGACCCTTAAAATTTTCCCCTCTATTAGCAGCATGATCCCTGTTTTTGCTACTCTTTGTGCATCAAGCCCGACCACCGCACCCGTCGAATGCCCGCCGGAACCCTGTGGAATCCCCTCCGCCTGCGAATGGGGACTCATCTTTGGCCAGCTATATCTCGCCGACAGGGAGAACGGTTCCTTTTCTTTCTGGGTGAGTACCAGTTTGATTGTAGATTGTGAGCCTTTAGGGCCCTGTGATGTGCCCATGACTGCCACATGGTCTTTGCAATCTTACAAGCTGGCTGAAGATAGCTGGCCTGAGATAGTTTCTTCCATCCACTTGACATGGTCAGTCTGTGCTCAGAATATGGCCGCTCTTTCTTAGTGGCGATGCTGCCCGTACAACTTTCTCCCTTGGCCCGGCCTAGTTAACTTGGTAACCTGCATTTTCAGTACTCTTTATGAGCTTTTATGAGTTCAAAATATCTATCTGAGCATATTCATCTTCGTCCCTATTGAAAGTTGATTTATTTTCTCATTTCCATGATGATTTTTGTATGATATGCTGTGAGCGTATTGTCACAGATTTGTCTCCTTGCAAGTTTCCGTGCAGCCTTAGCTCCTTGCCACTCCGCGTAGCTAAGCTAAGTTAGCTTTTCCCTGCAAGAACTCAGTGATGACGAAGAAACAAGAGCTGAAACAACTCAGGGGAATGCTCATGAGTGAAAGATCTCAAGAACTATTTATTGCTTGTCCAAATCTGAGGTGAGTACAAATGAGGGGGCATTTCCCTTTTATAGGCCTCAAGGAGGTTTCCCTCTAATGTACATAACATTCTAGACTCCTACTATTCTAGATTATTCTATACATTTCTAGTGTGTACATGATATATGAATTCTCTGAAAGTTTCATGAATAAGTCTCTAGATTTCTCTAAAATTCTCTTGATGATTAACCCCAAAGATGATGAACCGGCGACAATATGCTTATTTCCCTCTTTGGTGATGAAAGATCGTTCTAGTATTGATTACTTCTCGTTTTGAAAGTCTAGTGATGTTCATCCAGTGTTTTAGAGGATTTTCTCCATTACAAAAGAAGAGAAGAAAGAATGTCTTTCTTGAGGCCATGGCAGTCTTCTTCTTCCTCTAGCAGAAGCAAACAAAGTGCTAGAATCACAGCTCAAACCACTGCTGATGCAAAGCTGGTGCTGAGTTTGAAGCAATGCGAACATGCTTTGACTATTCTCAGTCTGTGAGGGCGCCCCAGAGGAGTTGCAGTCGGAGGAGGTGACGGCTTACTTGACGAACACATGCTGTTTTTAGCCAAACTCTACCCCCAAAAATTCTCTTGTAGAAATATGATAGCGATCTCATCTGTGAGTTTGTCAATCCAGAAACTATTTCCTACCATAACCAGATATTTTATAAATTTTTTAATGGGATGACTCTTTTCTTTTGTCTGAATATCTAAATTTATTTTGATATGTTGATGATTCTGCTTGCCTGGTGAAAGAGGAGAAGAAGGCCATCACATAGCATGAATATGTACAAGAGCTTAAAACAGAAATTGGTCGAGCATATAAAAGGCGATCGTATAAATGCATTGAAGCTATCAGTTAAGCCCAGACCCTCTTTTCCATGAAGATGTTGTTGATCTTGCTCAACTGCCTTTGTTCAATTTATTGATATGTTCTTTTAAGTGATGTTATTTTAAACCGTGTTCCATCCATGTTTTTCCTGCTGGTATTAGTGAATTTTGACCTTTATAATACTCTACAATGTTGTTTTCAATTGTGCATCTGAAATTAGTATGTTTTGAACAAAAAAATTAAATTTTGGGCTGCCAATATTCATTGGGTTGTGAATATCGTTTTGTTGTGCTGCTATTAGGGGTGCTTGCGGTTCGTTTTGAGTCAGTTTGGACCCAAACTGAAACCAAACCGAAATGCCTCAGTTTTTGATTTGTTGGGTTCAGTTCTTTATCAGCTTTTGACTGTTCGGTGTCATTTTATAGCTTCAATTTGTATCCTTTTAAATAGTTTTTAGTCTTTAAAAAATTATCCCGTTGTCTTAATTCATAAGAATTGAGATGTCTATTGTGGTAAGAATTGAGAAGTCATTTTTTATTAGCTTTCATATTTTCTTTGGACTTCGTTTTAGATTTCTTTAGTTTTCAAATCAGATTGGAATGGTTCTAAGTGATTTAAGAAACGTTGGAGATTCATTTGAAATAGACAGAACAATGGAGCCTTGAGGTGATTTAAGAAATGTTGGAAATATTGAATGTAAGAAAACAAGCTAACATAAATCAAATTGAAGCATTCAGTTAATAATGAAAACCTTCAGTTAACAAAATAGAAATAGAGAACATAACATTGCAACAATGGCCTTCAGGCAGGCCACAAAGTCACTTTGAAATAGAGAACAAAGTGGCCTGCCTGTGCTCGAAACAACAAAAATGACTAAATAAGTGTTAAACTTCAATTGTTACTATTTTAAATAATTAAATAAATGTAAATAACTAAATAAGTTTGTTGCGGGTCATTCGAGGATCTTGATAGACTGGTCTTGTTGTGTCTCATTCGAGGCTCCTGTAGACTGGTATAAATTTCACCGTCTTAGCTCTAGAGCGGTTGAGCACGCAAACAGTCAGAGAAAAGAGACAGCTGACAAGATAATTTTTTAACATGAAAAACCCGTCAAATGGGTGAAAAAACACATGACCGGATCAGTGTCAGCCAAACTTCCACTACTCGTTGTCGTGTTATAGGGCTCTTTTGAGAATGTGAGGGCTACAAACTGCTCCTCAGTACAACTATTGAGGAGAGAGAGATGTGCTCGAAGAGTGAAACCATCACTCACAGAGGGATGTACTCTGAACGCCTTGAAGTCTTCAACTGATGCTCGAAGACTTGCATGACACGTCCCACAACTTAGGCTTTATGACTTAGCTCCTGCTCCGCGCAAGGTGATTTGAGGCAAAATCCTTGCCGCCGACTGGAGGCTTGTTGCTGATTGGAAGGTCTAATGCACACAACGTGCTTGTGTACAACATGTCTTTCTTTATAGTTTCATTCCAAGGCTTTATTGGCCTACCCCTCCCTCGTCTAACATGCCTACTGACTAGACTCTCACAGGCCTATCTTTTGGAAGAAGATAAGAATTAAAGACGAAGAAAAATAGAGGTGATTAAGAAAAAGATTAGACAGAAAGAGGAGAATAAAAGATTAGAGGGAAAGAAAATGAAGATGATTCGGGAGAAGAAGAAGAAGAAGAAGAGAAAGATTAGAGGGAAAGAAGAAGAAGAATAGCGGAAAGAAAAGAAGAAGATTGGGTGGAGGAAAAAGAAGAAGAAAAAGATTAGAGGGAAAGAAGAAGAAGATTAGCGGGAAGAAAAGAAGAAGATTAGGTGGAGGAAGAAGAAGTAGACGATTAGGGGAGAAAAGGAAGATTGAGGAAGAAGAAGACAAGGGAAGAAAAAAATTAAGGAAGGAGATTAGCGAAGAAGAAGAGTAGGGAAGAAGAAGATTAGAGGGGAAGAAGATTAAAAACTGTCTATCACTTGCATCAAGCTTGTTCCAACAATTTTAATTTATACACAGTTACGTAAATTATCTATACGTTATGTGAATTATACAATATGTTGCAACAATAACTACACGCTATAAAAGATTATGTGAATTTATTATGTCTTGCAATAATACTTACTATATATAATTATCTAAATGAACAAATAGTGTAAGCAGGAAAATAAGGATCATTTAAGATAAATGAAAATTAGCATTTTTGAGTAATAAATGACAGTAATACTATTCCAAGACAAGCCAAAAAATTAGATCAAGAAAGTGGGACATTCCAAAAAAAATTGAATTAAATACCATGTGCAATGAAAAGAATGAAAATTGAAATATTTCTTGAAATGAAACTCACCTTCTAGTGTGGAATGGAGATAAATCAATAGCGGAGAACCAGATGATTATGTTAGCAAACCAATAGATAACTTTGTTATGATGTCCATGAGAAACATTCATTCGAGGATCTTGATAGACTGGTCTTGTTGTGGCTCATTTGTGGCTCCTGTAGACCGGTATAAATTTCACCGTCTTAGCTCTAGAGCGGTTGAGCACGCAAACAGACATAGAGAAAAGAGATAGCTGACAAGATAATTTTTTAACATGAAAAACCCGTCAAGTGGGTAAAAAAACACATGGCCGGATCAGTGCCAGACAAACTTCCACTACTCATTGTCGTGTTACAGGACTCTTCTGAGAATGTGAGGGCTACAAACTGCTCCTCAGTACAACTATTGAGGAGAGAGAGATGTGCTCGGAGAGTGACAAACCACCACTCACAGAGGGATGTACTCTGAATGCCTTGAAGTCTTCAACTGCTGCTAGAAGACTTGCACGGCACATCCCACAACTTAGGCTTTATGACTTAGCTCCTGCTCCGCGCAAGGTGATTTGAGGCAAAATCCTTGCCGCCGACTGGAGGCTTGTTGCTGATTGGAAGGTCTAATGCACACAACGTGCTTGTGTATGCTTGAGAGGTACTTCATGCGTTTTGAAGTTAGACTTGTGGATCATTGGTGTCGTTTCAGGGAAAAGTGTGTTCTCGGAAGTTGCCTGGAGAGCTGAGTATGCGAAATGCACTATTGGAGCAGAGCACACTGGAGCGCAGTTGGAGCGGAGTGCGCGGGGGCGCAGTTGGAGCGGAGCGCGCGGGGGCGCACTTGGAGCGGAACGCGCGGGGGCGCACTTGGAGCGGAGCGCGCGGGGGCGCACTAGGAGCGGAGAGCGCGGGGGCGCACTTGGAGCGGAGCGCGCGGGGGCGCACTTGGAGCAGAGTGCATGGAGGCGCACTTGGAGCGATGCACACGGGAGCGCGCCTCGATGGAATTTTCGCGCACGTGGGAGGAAGCAGGAAGAGAGAAAGATCATAGGAGAAAATCACATGGGAGAGGAAGATGGAAATGAAGTAGGATTTATGGTCCTATTTATAGGTCTCAGGGGTGGTTACGGTGGTTATGCGGCTATCCGCAGACCGTAACCACCTCAATTACTAATTGCAGGTCATTTTAATATAGTTTGACACACATTATTATAATAGTTTTATCAAACGCAGACCGATATAATTTTGGATATTTGCACTCACCCAAGATGGCTGGTTATGCGGGTGGTTACCCGCACACCGAACAGTGGAGATCGCGTGGCGACGATTGGACGGTCGGGGGTCGGTCGGCGAGTAAACCGACCTGCGGAGATATCCAGCCAGCGAGGGACGGCCGACGGTGCGATCTTGGCCGGCCGCCGACGGAGGGTCGGGCGGCCAAGGGGTCGCTCGACTTGGACGACCGAGGGGTGGCCTGGCTTGGGCAGCCGAGGGGTTGTAACAGTGTCGTGCTATGGGCTTATGCAGCTCAGCTGGTGATAGGGTTTGCGGTTAAGGCACCTTATCAAGGAGGTCACGGGATCGAAACCCAGTCCTCAACAACCTACTGTGCTGAAAAACAGGCCGGAGATGGGTTGTGGTGCCTGGGCTGCAGCCCTGTAGCGACGCTTGGTGATGAGGTCGGGCCGTTACAGGGGTGGCCCGACTTGGGTGTTTGAAGGACCGGGCGGCCACAAGGCCACCCGACCTAGCCGCAAAAGGGGCACTTGAATCTGTGTGGCCAAGAGGCCGTTACCCGTGTGCGTGTCCCTACCCGTGTGTCTCCAGCCAGCACTCGAGTTGATTACTCGAGTAGTTTCAGAGAAGGACACGGGTAGTGACACGACCGTGTTGCTGGCCGTGTCCTGCTCGGGTCTTGCTTCGTCGAGTACCACTTGACGCACACGGGTAGGGACACGCCCGTGTCTCTACCCGTGTCCTCAAACACACGGGTAGGGACACGCACGTGTCCATACCCGTGTCCTTCTCTGGAACTACTCGAGTAATCAACTCGAGTGCTGGCTGGAGACACATGGGTAGGGACACGCCCGTGTCTCTACTCGTGTCCTTCTCGGGACACTCTTCGTCTGAGCTGTCAAGCTATCATGAGTTGTCTTGAAGAATTGCACTATCATGAGTTGTCTTGAAGAATTTTATTATGTGACTTCCTAACCTTGGGTTTGGATGATATTTAGTCAAGCTATGTTTTAAGACTATAACAAGCCCTAGAAAGTGCACTGGGTTCCCTGAATTTGAAGAGAAATCACCATCAATGCTAAGTGCAAAATTGTATTTGATGTATGTCGAATTTCAGTGTATGCTGGTTGTCTACTATATCATGATTACACAGGATGTCTGAGCTGAACTTTCTTGATTGTGCGATAGAGAGACATTTCCTTTAATACCATGATCTTCTCGGGGTTGGTCTCAATTTCTCGTTGTGTCACCATGAAGTATAAGAACTTTTCTGTGGTAACCGCAAATGCGCATTTGGAGGGATTTAGGTGCATCTGAAAGCGGCGGAGTAGCAACTTGAAGTACTTGTCCAAGTCTTCCAGGTGGTGGTTGTGCCGATTGCTTTTCAGCAACATGTCGTCGACGTAAATCTCCATAGATTGATCGATAAGATCCTTGAACATATTTTTCATCATTCATTGATATGTAACCCCGACAATCTTCAGTCCGAATGACATTATTCTGTAGCAGTACACCCCTTTGTTCGTTCTAAAAGCGGTGTGCTCTTTGTCAGTCAGGTTCATCCAGATTTGATTGTACATTGAGTAAGCGTCCATGAAATTGAGGAGCTCGTGGCCGGCGGTGGCGTCTACGAGTAGGTCGATGTGAGGTAGCAGGAAGCTATCCTTTGGATGAGCTTGGTTAAGTTGATGTAGTAGACACACATTCTCCATTTCTCGAAAGCTTTCTTTACCATGACCACGTTGGCGAGCCAAGTATGGTACTCTACTTCAAGAATAAATTGCGCTCCCAAGTGCTTCTCCACTTCCTCTTCTATTACTTGAAGCCGCTCGGGAAGTTGCGTTTCTTCTGGATTATGGGCCTGCATGTAGGATTAATATTTAAGGAAAGCAAAATTACCTGAGGATTTACTTCGGGCATATTTTTGGGGCTCCATGCGAACACATCCTGGTTCGTGTACAAACCCGTATCCGGTCGAGCGGGATCCTCCCCAAGTGGCGCGCTCGGGACATGCTCTGAGCGGCAGTGTGGTACAGCCCCATTCGAAGACGTGCAACCTCGTGCACGCGTGCGGAGGTTTTGTGCGTGTATGCTTTTTGCAGATGAATGTTAATATATATATCTATATGTGGAATTGTAAAAAGGAGGGAAAAAGGGGGTTGCTCGGATACAATCATACAACAACAATAAATGAGGCAGCAAATAAGGAAATAGGAAATAAAAAAAGGAAGAAGATGAGGCAGCTGGAGGAAGGAAAAAAGAAAAGCAAAAGCAAATAAAAAAAGAGAAAAGGAGGAGGAGAAGAAGAGGAGGTGCAGAGGAGATCGGGTTTTTCCCCGACTAGGGTTGGGCCTGGAGCAGGACAACGCCGCCCCTCTCTCTCTCTCGTCGGCTAGAAGAGAAGCAGCGCCGCCCCCTCCCTCTCTCTCTCTCGTCGGCCGGAGCAGCACCCCGCCCCCCCTCTCTCTCTCTTTCTCTCTCGTCGGCCGGAGCAGCACCCCGCCCTCTCTCTCTCTCTCTCTCTCTCTCTCTCTCTCTCTCTCTCGTCGGCTAGAAGAGAAGCAGCACCGCCCGTCTCCCTCTCTCTCTCGGCCTGGAGCAGCACCGCCCGCCCCTCCCTCTTTTTTCAGCCGCCTGGAGATCAGCCCGGCCCCTCCATTTCCTCTAGTCCAGGCCGCCGCCCGGAGGTGGTGCCCGAGCCTCCTTTTTCCTGCCCAGGTGCGCCGGCAAGTGCAGCCCGGGCTCGGCTCTTCTTCATCGCAGCCGCCAGAAGCAAGAGCTGGCCGAGCCCCTCCCCATCTCCTCGTCGTCGCCGCCTAGGGCAAAGCAAGCCCGGCCAGGAGCTCCTCTTCCGGCGCCGCCTACAGCGAGGCCGGTCGGGAGCTCCTCTCCCGGCGCCGCCTACAACGAGGCCGATCGGGAGCTCCTCTCCTGGCGCCGCCTACAGCGAGGCCGGCCGGGAGCTCCTCTCCCGGCGCCGCCTACAGCGAGGCCGGCCGGGAGCTCCTCTCCCGGCGCCGCCTACAGCGAGGTCGGCCGGGAGCTCCTCTCCCGGCACCGCCTACAGCAAGGTCGGTTGGGAGCTTCTCTCTCGGCGCCGCATGAAGCTCGAATCGGCCACCACCATGGAAAAATGGAGCTAAAGAGGGGGGTTTACTTCCTCTTCCAATAAGGACTCGACCAACAAAAATATTCTGCAAGGATTTAGTCATTAAGAGGAAGACGAGGATTTCTTACCTCTCCCAACAGGGCTCGGTCTGGAGTGGAGATCGGCCTCCGCCGCGGCTACCCAGGGCCAAGCTAGCCAGGGGCTCCTCTCCCGGCACCGCCGCCAAGCACGCGTCAAGGGTAACGATGTTTCTACTTGGGCAGGTGAAGCCCTTAGTTTACATATTGGCACGGAAGCCCCTCCCCAACAACGGGTGGGGGGAAGGGAGCTCTCCAACGGGTTGGCGTGTACGTCCCTGAAATTAACTACATTAGCACCCGGAAGCGTGAGTACGTGTTTAGGCATGCTGTGTGAAGCCCAGCTGGACATGTGAGCCGGATTGGTGATGTTCTGCGGTTCCCGGAGAAGACTCCGAGGAAGTTGTATATTATCCATTTGCATGGAATGCACGCCGCAGCCCCGAAAAAGGGGTGGGTGCAATATATTTGGTCCGCTCATGTTAGCCGACTGACGTTTAGCTGACCGCCGCCATTTGAGACGTTGACGTACATGTGTTGCAGTACGAAGCAGGGAGTAGCGGGCTTAAGCCCAAGCTTGTGCCGGCCCTCGAAGGCCTATTTTTTGCTTATATTGCCGGCATGCGTGCCGAAGTATGAAATTCATATTCCTGTAATATTTTATAATATCTGTGATGCTTTGTGTATGTGTAGTTTTCTTCTTCGTATTAGGCGGGCGGTGTTCTCGTGAACTGCTCGCCTCGTGGGGGCCCCAAGGTATAGTTGTCGGGAAGCCCCTGATGGCCTGTTGTCAGCCTTTTAGAATAGCGGAATTACGTTGTTAGTGACCCAACTTGGGCAGCGTGTCGTGGAATTGCCCGGCGAGTTTGCTCCATCAGTAGGGCGGGTGAGGAGCATTTTGTGTAGACCCAAGGAGACACATCTGGATAATAGAGAGTTGGTCTTGAGACACTCCTTAGATGTTCCGGTCGGCCAAGAGTGCCCTCTGAAGGTGTCTTAGCTCAGCCTTTGGCTTGGGAGGGGAAGAGTTTGTTAGTCTTCCGGGTATACGGTGGGTCCTCCACGCTGAGACCTTGGGTCTGTCCCTTGTGTTCCTAATCTTGTGCCTAGATCGTTCGCTTGAGGGTAGTAGGTGCGCGGTCACCCCTCTTTTGGGACCCCGAACTCCACATAGGTCATTTTTGGCTTCAACAGTTATGGTGCGGTGAGCGTGGAGAGTGGCCAGCACAGAAAAACTCAGCCGAACGTCATGGCTATAGAAGAGGAACCAAGTGATGACCAGAGTCATGTGATGAAAGAAGTCCCCTCACATTCCCCTCTTGTCGCTAGGATGTTCGATCCTGGAGATCAAAACGTGCCTTAGGGAGAATATTATATGATCGACCCTCGTTCTCAGGAGGGTGGACGTAGCGGGTAGAGATGCCCCGTGTCGGACTTTGACTTGATTGACCGGGTTAACAGTTCTTTTGAGTTATTTGTTTACCTTTATGTTTGCTTTATATTTGCGTTGGAGAGGAGACCCCGAGAAGACCCGCTGACCAGGCTCTCATTAAGCTGGCAGGGATGTAGGCTCACTCGGGGGTTGGATTTGGGTTGGAGAGGAGACCCCCAGGTAGACCTACTGCCTGGCTCCTACTAGCTGGCAGGTCCGAAGGCTCGCCTGTGGGGGAGAGGTCCTGGTTCTTGGTTCTGCACTACCCCGAGCGCGGCTCGGCCCCAGGTAGACCCGCTGCCTGGCTCCTACTAGCTGGCAGGTCCGAAGGCTCGCCTGTGGGGGAGAGGTCCTGGTTCTTGGTTCTGCACTACCCCGAGCGCGGCTCGGCCCCAGGTAGACCCGCTGCCTGGCTCCTACTAGCTGGCAGGTCCGAAGGCTCGCCTGTGGGGGAGAGGTCCTGGTTCTTGGTTCTGCACTACCCCGAGCGCGGCTCGGCCGCAGGTAGACCCGCTGCCTGGCTCCTACTAGTTGGCAGGTCTGAAGGCTCGCCTGTGGGGGAGAGGTCCTGGTTCTTGGTTCTGCACTACCCCAAGCGCGGCTCGGCCCCAGGTAGACCCGTTGCCTGACTCCTACTAGCTGGCAGGTCCGAAGGCTCGCCTGTGGGGGAGAGGTCCTAGTTCTTGGTTCTGCACTACCCCGAGCGCGGCTCGGCCCCAGGTAGATCCGCTACCTGGCTCCTACTAGCTGGCATGTCCGAAGGCTCTCCTGTGGGGGATAGGTTTTTTTTGAGGAAACGTCATTGGCACCCCGAGCTCGGCTCGGCCCCAGGTAGACCCGCTGCGCAGGCTCTCATCTAGCTGGCAGGTCCGAAGGCTCACCTGTGGGGGATAGGTTTGGTTTGAGAACGTCATCGGCACCCCGAGCTCGTCTCGGCCCCAGGTAGACCCGCTGCGCAGGCTCTCATCTAGCTGGCAGGTACGAAGGCTTGCCTGTGGGGGATAGGTTTGGTTTGAGAACGTCATCGGCACCCTGAGCTCGGCTTGGCCCCAGGTAGACCCGCTGCGCAGGCTCTCATCTAGCTGGCAGGTCCGAAGGCTCGCCTGTGGGGGATAAGTTTGATTTGAGAACTTCATCGGCACCCCGATCTCGGCTCGGCCCCAGGTAGACCCGCTGCACAGGCTCTCATCTAGCTAGCAGGTCCGAAGGCTCGCCTGTGGGGGATAGGTTTGGTTTGAGAATTTCATCGGCACCCCGAGCTCGGCTCGACCCCAGGTAGACCCGCTGCGCAGGCTCTCATCTAGATGGCAGGTCCGAAGGCACGCCTGTGGGGGATAGGTTTAGTTTGAGAACGTCATCGGCACCCCGAGCTCGGCTCGGCCCCAGATAGACCCGCTGCGCAGTCTCTCATCTAGCTGGCAGGTCCGAAGGCTCGCCTGTGGGGGATAAGATTGGTTTGAGAACTTCATCGGCACCCCGAGCTCGGCTCGGCCCCAGGTAGACCCGCTGCGCAGGCTCTCATCTAGCCTGCAGGTACGTAGGCTCGCCTGTGGGGGTAAGGGACCCCGGGTAGACTCGCTGCTCAGGCTCTCATTAGCTGTGCAGGGCGGTAGTCACACCTGGGGGGAAAGGATTAACTCCACGTGTTCAAGAGATTGCAAAATATTTGGCTTTATTATTTCACGATATCTTGAGGAATTATGTACTTATTGTGAGTAATGGTATAAGGGCAACCCAATAGCAAGGAGCATTTTCAGGTATCGAGTGGTTCAAAAAGATCAAAAGGGCATAGAGAGATTAGTGTTCTAAGTGCAGTTTTCAATTTCTCTCAAAATTTTTCTTTGGGTCGGCTCCCACTCGCCGGATACTTGGGGTTGGACATTTTTTTCCGAGCTTGTACCAACCTCGAAAAGAGCGGGGATTGTGTACAACCCCGTATTCGGTCGAGCGGGATCCTCCCCAAGTGGCGCGCTCGGGACATGCTCTGAGCGACAGTGTGGTACAGCCCCGTTCGAAGACGTGCAACCTCGTGCACGCGTGCGGAGGTTTTGTGCGTGTATGCTTTTTGCAGATGAATGTTAATATATATATTATTTATTATATACATATCTATATGTGGAATTGAAAAAAGGAGGGAAAAATTGGGCTGCTCGGATACAATCATACAACAACAATAAATGAGGCAGCAAATAAGGAAATAGGAAATAAAAAAAGGAAGAAGAGGAGGCAGCTGGTGGAAGGGAAAAAGAAAAGCAAAAGCAAATAAAAAAAGAGAAAAGGAGGAGAAGAAGAAGAGGAGGTGCAGAGGAGATCAGGTTTTTCCCCGGCTAGGGTTGGGCCTGGAGCAGGACAACACTGCCTCTCTCTCTCTCTCTCTCTCTCTCTCTCTCTCTCGTCGGCCGGAGCAGCACCCCGCCCCCTCTCTCTCTCTCTCCCTCTCGTCGGCTAGAAGAGAAGCAGCACCGCCCGTCTCCCTCTCTCTCTCTCGGCCTGGAGCAGCACCGCCCGCCCCCTCCCTCTTTTTTCAGCCGCCTGGAGATCAGCCCGACCCCTCCATTTCCTCCAGTCCAGGTCGCCGCCCGGAGGTGGTGCCCGAGACTCCTTTTTCCTGTCCAGGTGCGCCGGCAAGTGCAGCCCGAGCTCGGCTCTTCTTCATCGCAGCCGCCAGGAGCAAGAGTTGGCCGAGCCCCTCCCCCTCTCCTCGTCGCCGCCGCCTAGGGCAAAGCAAGCCCGGCCGGGAGCTCCTCTCCCGGCGCCGCCTACAGCGAGGCCGGCCGGGAGCTCCTCTCCCGGCGCCGCCTACAGCGAGGCCGGCCGGGAGCTCCTCTCCCGGCGCCGCCTACAGCGAGGCCGGCCGGGAGCTCCTCTCCCGGCGCCGCCTACAGCGAGGCCGGCCGGGAGCTCCTCTCCCGGCGCCGCCTACAGCGAGGCCGGCCGGGAGCTCCTCTCCCGGCGCCGCCTACAGCGAGGCCGGCCGGGAGCTCCTCTCCCGGCGCCGCCTACAGCGAGGTCGGTCGGGAGCTCCTCTCCCGGCACCGCCTACAGCAAGGTCGGCTGGGAGCTTCTCTCCCGGCGCCGTCTGGAGCTCGAATCGGCCACCACCATGGAAAAATGGAGCTAAAGAGGGGGATTTACTTCCTCTTCCAACAAGGACTCGACCACCAAAAATATTCTGCAAGGATTCAGTCATTAAGAGGAAGACGAGGATTACTTACCTCTCCCAACAGGACTCGGTCTGGAGTGGAGATCGGCCTCTGCCGCAGCTACCCAGGGCCAAGCTAGCCAGGGGCTCCTCTCCCGGCACTGTCGACAAGCACGCGTCAAGGGTAACGATGTTTTTACTTGGGCAGGTGAAGCCCTCAGTTTACATATTGGCACAGAAGCCCCTCTCCACCAACGGGTGGGGGGAAGGGAGCTCTCCAACAGGTTGGCGTGTACGTCCCCGAAATTAACTGCATTAGCACCCGGAAGCGTGAGTACGGGTTTAGACATGTTGTGTGAAGCCCATCCGGACGTGTGAGCCGGATTGGTGATGTTCTGGGGTTCCCGGAGAAGACTCCGAGGAAGTTGTATATTATCCATTTGCAGGGAATGTGCGCCGCAGCCCCGAAAATGGGGTGGGTGCAATATATTTGGTCCGCTCATGTTAGCCGACTGGCGTTTAGCTGACCGCCGCCATTTGAGACGTTGACGTACAAGTGTTGCAGTACCAAACGGGGAGTAGCGGGCTTGTGCCGGCCCTCGAAGGCCTATTTTTTGCTTATATTGCCGGTCTGCGTGCCGAAGTATGAAATTCATATTCCTGTAATATTTTATAATATTTGTGATGCTTTGTGTATGTGTAGCTTTCTTCTTCGTATTAGGCGGGCGGTGTTCTCGTGAACCGCTCGCCTCGTGGGGGCCCCGAGGTATAGTTGTCGGGAAGCCCCTGATGGCCTGTTGTCAGCCTTTTAGAATAGCGGAATTATGCTGTTAGTGGCCCAACTTGGGCATCGTGTCGTGGAATTGCCGACGAGTTTGCGCCATCAGTAGGGCGGGTGAGAAGCATTTTGTGTAGACCCAAGGAGACACATCTGGATAGGAGAGAGTTGGTCTTGAGACCCTTCTTAGATGTTCCGGTCGGCCAAGAGCGCCCTCCTAAGGTGTCTTAGCTCAGCCTTTGGCTTGGGAGGGGAAGAGTTTGTTAGTCTTCCGGGTATGCGGTGGGTCCTCCACGCTGAGACCTTGGGTCTGTCCCTTGTGTTCCTAATCTTGTGCCTAGATCGTTCTCTTGAGGGTAGTAGGTGCGCGGTCACCCCTCTTTTGGGACCCCGAACTACACAGAGGTCATTTTTGGCTTCAACAGTTCGCACACAGGAAGCCTATATATTCTTGTTAATCCTTAGGGGATATGAGTGACCTGATCTGCACCCTGTAGGCAGAGTCCCCAACGACAATTTGATCTTTGATGAGGCCTTCAGCCGACGTGCCTCGCTGTAAAGTGGCATCGTCCTGAATGTCGAAGTTGTCAATGTGAAAAGTCGTGCCCCATATTGGCCGAGCCTGATTCAGATAGCAAATCTGCGCTGCCCCCTGTCCCCCCTACACAATGCCCACTTTGTCGGGGGTTAAGAATGTAATATCTCGACTTTTATTGGGTCACTGGGACCCTAGCTGACCCAATAAAAGTTGTTCAGCCCCTACAAGATGCCCCTATAAGTCAGGAAGAGATCTAGTTTTAAAATATTGAGCATACATGTTTCGAATCAAGTTCGGTAAGTCACATTAGGCTCGTATAGTAGATACGAGTGCAACAGAACTCGTTTCTCCTTGATCTGAGGTCATATGACGAATATGACCATTTTGAGTATAGTTGCGTGTCACGACGACGCCATTTTAGAATATTGAGCATAAGCGCCCGAATTCGAGTTCTATTAGTTGCCTTAGACTCGTATAGTCTATATGAGTGCAACCAAACTCGTTTCGTCGCAATCTGAGGTCATATACGGAATATGACCACTTTGAGTAGCGTATCACGAAGACGCAAATTTTGGATATTAAGCACACAAACTCTGATTCGAGTTCTGTCGGTTGCATTAAACTCGTATAGTCGATACGGGTGCAACAGAACTTGTTTCGTTTTAATCCGAGGTCATACGATGAATATGACAGTTTTGAGTATTTTTGCTTGTCATGACGACACCATTTTGTAATATTGGGCAAATGAACTAGAATTTGATCATAGTCAGTTGCATTGGACTCGTGTGGTCAATACGAGATCAACAAAATTCATTGCGCTCGATTTCGACGTCGTCAGATCAACATCAGTCAAATCGAGCTATATGGTGCACCAAAAGGCATGCACACACCGATATTTCTCAAATACCCACTCGACTCTCGACGACTTGGACACACCTTCACCTTGGCCCGCATGAAAAACCCACCCCATGATTGACTTTTGATCAAACCCCTTAAAATGCATTTCTTAAGGAAATTTTCATATATTTTTTGGTTCCTCCGTTTGAGAGACCAACTCCCCAAGACCTTCGTGGCCTCCCTCCCTTGTTATAAATGGGCTCTAATTTTCTCAAAAAGGGAGCCAAGAGGTTGGGCCTGGACTTAAAAAAAACAAGGCCCATCCTCTCTCTCTCTCCTTTTCCCTCACATGCCTAATGGCCTAGCTAGACTTATAGGGGGGCGTACAACCCTCCAATGAGGAATTGCCATGGCTTGCTGGATGAAGCCAAGATCCCCTCCCCTCCTAAGGGAATTATCCAACATTGACAGTGGAAGAGAAGAAGAGGTATCCACGTGACACTATCACCCGACGATACTCACTGTCGCCCGCGATATCAAGCCACTCAACGCTTTCAGGCGTTGAGTGCGTCGAGTGCCAACTCCACGCTTTATCGCTATCGCCATCCGGCGATACTCACTGTCGCCACTAGGCGATATCTTTTGACGATTCGTCGAAAGCGTTGAGTTCGTCGAGTGCGGCTCGATGAACGTCGCTATCGCCATCAGGCGATAGCCACTGTCGCCCGACGTCAGTGACAAATATTCTGCTATCAACTTTGGGGTGTTACAACTCTCCCCACCTTACAAAAATTTCGTCCTGAATTTTGCATAAACACAACAACAAATATGTTACAACATATATTCTCTTCACAAATAAAATGTTACAACATTTTATACAAACAACTCGAAAAATTCAGCACGCATAATTTGCGCCTGCACTCATGTTAGTTCCTCACGGCCACAGCTGTCTCACCAGACCTTGACCATCCTGATTGTCTTGTTCACATCTGCTTAACTGCCTTATCCTCGATCTGAATGGGCCTAACAATCGTCGTTAGCCCAGATTCGACCGGTACTCGATCATTCGCAATCACTTGCTCTAGCTCTTTCACGGCTTTTCGAAGCACTGATATGTGGAACACATCATGTAAGCCACTCAGTTCTGCCGGAAGAGCTAGCCGATAGTCAGCTTCTCCAACTCGCTACACTACTTCGAACGGACCAAGATACCTTGGACTTCAACTTTTTCAAGCGCCGAATCCTGGACACGCCCTTGAATGGTTTGATTTTCAAGTATACCCACTCGCCAATCGCAAACTCTACGTTTCAGTGCTTGGCGTTGTAGTACTTTGTCTGCCTATCTTGTGCTATCAATAGCCTCTTTCGGATAGGGCGTATCGTCGAATTAGCCTCTTCGACTTCCTTACGCTTATACAACTTATACTCGTCTGTTTACGCCCAAGCTAACGGTGTACGATACTTTCTACCATACAAAGCTTCCAAAAGACACCATATTTATGCTAGCTTGATAGCTATTATTGTAGGCGAACTCTATCATATAGAGATGATCTTCCCACCTCTTCCTGAAATCCAAGGCGCACATCCAGAGCATATCCTCCATAGTTCTGTTGGTCCTCTCGGACTGACCATCCGTTTGCGAATGAAATGTCGTACTGAACTTTAATTTTGTCTCCAACAATTGATGGATTAGTCTCCAATCATTTGAAGTGAAGCGTCGTCTCGATCACTAACGATGATACGGGGCACACCGTGCAATCGTACTATTTGCTCGACATAAAGCTTAGCCAAGATTTCCACTGAATCGTCCCTTTTGTTCAGAATGAAGTGAGCCACTTTAGTCAACCGGTCCACGATCACCCAAACAGAATCGTTCCTGCATTGCGATCTCGGCAAACCGTGCACGAAATCCATCGAAATGTCGTCGAACTTTCATTCCGGAATAGGTAGCGACTTCAGGAAACCTCCAGGCTTCTGACATTCTGCTTTCACTAAGGTACACGTTTGACATTTTGTCACATAGAAAGCTGTCTTTCTTCATGTCCGACCACCAGAACAGTTTCTTCATATCCTTAAACATCTTCATGCTCCCGGGTGGATTAAGTACTTTGTAAAATGTGTTTCGTACATCAACTCTTCACGTAATTGACCCACATTCGGGACACACAAACGACTATCTTTTCGCCAAAAACCGTCGTCCAAGGAAAACTGGGAATTTAACCCTTCCGATGCATAGCGCTTTAGACTCTCATCGAGTTCTGTTGCTCGTCGAACCCTGTCCGCAAGGTCATATTGTACATCCGTCCAGTTCGGCCCCCTTGAATAGAAATTGGGAATTGGAATTGGGGCAACAGAATTCCAATTCCAGTGTTCGGATGTTAGGAATTCCCTCGGAATTGGAATTTGATCCAATTCCATGAAATTCAATTTTGTACTATGACCAATTCTTAGATGTAAAGACAGATATTTCATGAAATTCAGTTTCTTACTATGGTCGTCGTTGTCCGACCTCATCGTCGTCGCCTGATCTCGACGCCGCTGCCCGGTCTCGCCGTCGCCGTCCGATCTCGCCGCCGCCGCCCGATCGCGCCGCCGCCCGATCGCGCCACCGCCGCTCGATCTCGCCGCCGCCGCCTGATATCGTCGCCGCCGCCCGATCTCGCCGTCTCGCCGCCGCCGCCCGATCTCGCGACCGCCGCCCGATCTCGCCGCCGCCGCCCGATCTCGCCGCTGCCGTCGCCCGATCTCGTCGTCGCCCCCGATCTCGCTGCAGCGGCCCGATCTCGCTGTTGCCTCCCGATCTCACTGTTCCTTTTTTGCCAACTTCTATATTTACTTAGAGATTGTAAAGAAATAATTCTCTTCACTACTTGGTTTTGTTACACTAATTTCATCCTGAATGACACAAGACTTCAACTTCAAATTGTCATGTCGCCCAATCCTGCAGGCATGAAAAAAAAGAAATTCTAAACCAATTCCTATTGTAGAAATCGATTATTCAGCCGAACAACTGCATTGAGATTCAGACCAATTCCAATTCTCACATGAATTGGAATTAGATGAATTCCAATTCTGCAATTCTAATTCCAGGGGGCTGAACGGACCGGGTGTTTTCGTTTGCACAGAACTGAGCTCATAGAATTGAAATTGAAGGTCTAATTCTAATTCCGTCGTTCGTTTGCATGCTTGACATTGAAATTTAAATTTTAATAAATTCTATGAAATTTATTTTGAACTAAAGACGATTCTTTTCGATATATATAAGAATTGGTCAATTCTGACAGAGACACATATTTAAGCTAAGCACGCGATTTTTGCCCTGGAGCGCGTGTTGTCGCACGGGCCCGTGTTTTTCGGCCGTGAGCGCGTTTTTCACTGAGAAGTGCATTTTTCGTCAGGACAGTATATTTCGCCCCGACGCACATTTTTTCACCGGGGCGCGAATATTTTCGCCGGGCGCAATTTTTTTGCTCGAGCACGGTTTTTTCGCTCGGTCGCGATTTTTTTCTCCCGGGCGCGATTTTTCGCCCGGGCACGAATTTTCGCCCAGACGCGATTTTCGCCCCGGCCCAATTTTTTTGCTAGACCGCGTTTTTTTCGCCCAACAGCGCTTTTTTCGCCTTAGCGCGAATTTTTCGTCGAGACGTGCATTTTTCGTCGGGGCGGTCTATTCCGCCCGAGCGCGATTTTTTCGCACCGGAGCGAATTTTTTGCTCAGACGCGGATTTTTTCACCCGACCGCGCTATTTTCGCCCGGGAGCGATTTTTTCGCCCGGCCACAATTTTTTCTCCCGTGCGAAATTTTTTTGCCCGACGCAATTTTTTCTAAAGGCCGCGAATTTTCCGCCCTGTCTCGAATTTTTCGCCCGACCACACTTTTTTTGCCCGGGTGTGATTTTTTCGCACCGGCGCGAAATTTTCGCCCGGCCTCGAATTTTTCGCCCGACCGCGCTTTTTTCGCCCGAGATCGTATTTTTTTCGCCCGAGCACGTTTTTTCGCCCGGGCGTGAATTTTTTCGTCTAAGCGCAATTTTTTGCCCTGTCACGATTTTTTTCACCCTGCCGCGATTGTTTTCACCATGTCGTGATTTTTTCTCCCTGCCGCGATTTTTCTCCAAAGCACGTTTTTTCATCCAGACTCGATATTTTCATCCGGGCGCGACTTTTTCGCCGGGCCGCGAAATTTTTCGCCCGACCGCGATTTTTCCGCCCAGGCGCGATTTTTTTTGCCCGAGCGCGATTTTTCGCTCTAACGCGATTTTTTCCCTCGAGCGAAAAAATCACGCCCAGACTACAAAAACGGGCCCAGCCGACAAAATTGCGCCCTGACGAAAAAAATACAACCAGGCCAAAAAAACGCGGTCACGTGAAAAAATCGCGCTCGTGAGAAAAAATCAAGACCGGACGAAAAAATCACTTCCGGTCGAAAAAATCGCTCCTAGGAGAAAAAACTCGCGCTCGTGCAAAAAAATCGCTCCCGAACGAAAAAGTCGCGGCCATAATGCACATTTATTTATATTAATTTATTCATAATATTTTATTCAATTACACGATATTCAAAAATATTCTTTATTAGACGAACGCTGAAATTAGAATTAGTCATCGGACCATAAAAGTACCCACCATGACATCAAGGAGATCACTCCTCTTCCCCAACTCAAACCGACCACAACCAACCCTCTGCCGGAGCTCTAGATAGCCAGAGAAGCATAGCCGAGCTCCAACACCTTCCACCGCCTCACATGACGGATTTCTCCGAGAGCTCCCGGAGACCCCAACGACAGGTGGGACCTCCTCCTCTCTTCCTTCTCTACTCGACGAACGACCTGCATGTGGCCGTCGGAGCGCCGCCGCGGCCACCACAAAGCCCAGTTAGAGCAATAGGGTGGCCACAGCAGGGTGAGGCTCCCCAATGGCGGTTGGCTTGCTGGGGAGCGGCCACTCACAGGAGAGGGGCCTAGAGGCCCTCTCCGGGAATGCCTAAGTTGGCGGAGCCGCCGGAGAAGGAAGCTCCAGTGGCGGCCGTTTTCTGTGTTTTCTGTAATAGAGAAATCCGGCGGCCGAGAGTGGTGACGCGGCATGTCGCCGGCAGGGAGACCCCGTAAACTCACGGTTGAGTAAAACCTTCCCTCTAAACTCAAGGTTAAGCGTATCAAAATTTTATCAATTTTTAATTGTATTAATTAAGAATTCTTGATTTTTCTGGGACTAAGGCTTTGTTTGGGAGGACTAATTTTTACCGGTGAAACGGTTACGACCGCATGAGTTGGACCTTAATTATGGTCTGACACATGCGATCGTAGCAGTTTGACCGGTAAAAATAAGTCCCCCAAACGGAGCTTAAATTTGAGCTTAAATGCAAAAACTTTAAATATGAAACTTGTGCAGTTGTGCCATATGATGGAACAATAATTAGGTATAGGTAGGGTTCCTTATTGTGGGAGCGGGAGTAATCCAGTGCATACAATTGTAGATCCAACGTTTTTAAAATTTGTTAAAAAAAATCACGCCGGATCTAGCTGATCGGATGGCCACCTTTTTTCCGCACACGTACGATGTCCACTCCCAGAAATTTTCCCATATAATGAGGATCATTTTCGGAAATTTTTTCATAATTTCCTGACATTGTTTAGGCTTCGTTTGATTTGGCGGTGACAGGAGTAAATGGCGGGTGGAATCAGAGAGTTCGAATTGCAGGTGGGAAGGTGGAGCTCCAGACAGAGCTTTTTGCTCCGTTCTTCAGGGCGCGGCGGGAGCAGAAAGAGCAAACGCTGCCGGAGGCCATTTATTTTTTCGCCGTCCGGCGACGTTTGCTCCAGACACCCTGCGAAAACGAGCTACCAAAGGAAGCCTTAGTATTTTTAATAAACGAGCATCTTCGCACGGGCTACGCCCGTGCTCGATGCTCTCGGGCGGCCTTCGGCCGCATTCAGACGGGCTTCGCCCGCCTCCGAACGGGCTTCGCCCACCTCCGAACGGGCTTCTCCCGTGCTGATGTGTCGATGCGGGCCACGCGCACCAAAGCGGGATGCGCCTGCATCAAATGGGGATGCACCCATATCAAGACGGGCAGTGCTCGCAATATATACATATGACAACTCAAAATGACCGTAAAAAAATATAAATCATTATTACAATTTTTATTTTGTACCGGTGAACTTAGAGCTAACTTAGAGCTGAGGTTCCAATATTAAAGCCAAATTAATTGCATTCTAATTCAAGAGCCAACTCCAATTCAATTCAACTCAACGAAGGAACCCAAAAAAGAATTGACACATAGAGAAAGAAATAACTTAATGGATTCAACTATATTTGTGATGGACGAAGAAGAGGATAATTAGAGAGAGAAACTCACGGCAGCAGCGCTGAAGTTATCCTATTCATCTTCTTCCAATGGGAAAACCAGCAGAAACAGTGTTGCAGTAGGCATAAATCCCTATCCAACAATCTCAAATGGTGACAATTCTCAGACACATAAATTAACTCTTCTGTACAACAAAAACTCATTCGGAAATCTCATTAACATTCACTTCTAATCTCACTTACAGCACTCCTCAACAGGAATCATCAAATGCAATAATCAATAAGTTCATCGACATCAATATTCACAAAAAAAACATACCATACATACAACCCTTTATATAGGGTTCAAAAACAGAACCGAAAAAAACTGAAAATAAAACAGGGCTCAATCGTTCGCCGACACTGCTCGCCGTCATCCGCTCCATCCGAATCCCCTCGATCCTGCACCAAAACTCGTTTTCTACTCCGTCGCGATTCGCTCGCCGGCGCTGCCCTTCCTCCCGAACCCGCTAAAATTTCTCTGACCGGCTTAGATTTAATGCACAAATCTTCATGCCGACTCCCTTATCATCGCATACCATCTCCTCCATCGGCTCCAAAATCTGCGGCGGCGTCGGGTGAGACACCGGGAAGGAATTGGATTCAGAGGAAGAAGAGTTTTGGCCGGATTTAGCGAAGAGCACCGCCATTACTTCATGCTCTCTCTCTCTCTCCCCCGTCCCTCCCGGTGCCCTCTCTCTCTCTCTCTCTCTCTCTCTCTCTCTCTCTCTCTCTCTCTCTCTGAGTTTATATTACCAGAAAAGCTGCGGATGATCAGCGACATGTATTTATTAAGAAGATGAAGGCTGTGGTTTCGCGGAGCTGGCGGAGTGATGTCAGGTCGTACAGCTTGGAGAGGAAGAAGATGAAGGCGGTGGTTCGAGCGCGGTGCGATGAGCGGTGGAGTTATAATAACGAAGATCATCTGGCGGAGCTGGCGGAGTGATGTGAGGGCGTATAGCTGGCTTGGAGAGGAAGTAGGCGGAAGCTGCAGGGGCAAAAGGGGAAAATCCAATGTTACGGACAGAAAACTCACGGCTTCCCTTAATATATAGTATTCTATATCTATCTCATTCACATATATATATATATATATATATATATATATATATATATATATATATATATATATATATATATATATATATACAGGCGGGCTTCGCCCGCCTCGGCACGGGCTTTGCCCATGATGCTCAAAATATCTCTTGTTTTTCTTCTGGTATTATTGAATATTTGGGGGGATATTTTTATACTCCAATTCGCTCAATCAAACTGATATCCGGCAAACACGCCTACAGCCCTATGTGGGTGTAACGGCGCGGGCCTCCGGGCCTACGCAAGTGAAATGGCACAGGCCTCCGGCCCTACGTGAGTGAAACGGCACGGTTCATCTTCATTTGAGATTGCAGCCACCTTCCTTTATTTCCCACCGCTCCATCGAATATGAAAATAGGTAGATTTAATTTGATTTCCGGTAAAATATATTTCTAAGCTCTTTTTTTAACTGCTCCTGTTCATTTTTCCACTTAATAAGAATTAAGATCGATAACTGGCGGCTCATTATGTCAAAAGTATTACAGTCTGGAAGCAAGAAAATGAAGAAATAAAAAATTGTACTTGTGATGCGAGACTGGGAAGACAGAAACTTGCCATTGGAGGAAAAGCTAAAAGGTAGGAGGAAGGAGGAGGACATACCTGAAGCTATGCTTGCTGATCTGCAGAAATGGAGGATGGCAAAAGAAGGGGAGGAGTTGAGAAGAAGCCAATCGAGTAGCTTTCAGTCGAGTAGCTTTCAGTCGAGTAGATTTGAATCAGAGATCGTGGCTTCCTTCGAAGATGGGAACATCGGTTTTGAATCAGGTAGACCCACGCGCCGGTGTGTCGAAGATGAGAACATCGGGTTTGCATTTCATGAATCAGGCCGGCAGATCGGCGTAAATGTCGTGGGATCATCGGGCGTTGGAACAGGCTGTAGTCGGAGCGGCGTTCGTCAGAGCAGATCGTGAAGAGGAGTTTGAGAAGATGCATATCCCACGACAACCTAGGGAGAGAGAAGAAGCATCGGGGGTTGATAGCGGCGATGGTAAGGAGATTTTTTTCTTTTATAATTTTTGTCTTTTTAAACTAATGGGACACGGAAGAGCAGGCTGCGGCACGCGGCACGCGGCACGCGGCACGCGGCAGGCGACGGGGCACGCTGCGGAGGCAGGAGGGCAAATTGGGCAGATCCAAAGTTACGGACGGGCGGACGATGGCTTCCCTTATACTATTAGTATAGATAAAGACGATTGATATACGCACACCCTAAATGGATATACGCAGCCCATATTTTGAGTTTCAAAATTAAATGTTTCTTGATTTCTCCTCACTTAATCGCAACCCCCTTTTCCCCAAAACCCAAAAACCTTCCGCCGTTTCTTCTTCCAGAGTTGCGCCTTTTGCTGTCGCCCGACCCATTGCTCACTGGAAAGGGTCGTCGCTGCTCCCTGTCTCCCCCCCATTTCTGTCGGAGGTATCTTGCCTGCTCCTTGTCTCCGTCTCCAATGCCGGAGGTGATTCACCCGCACCCTATTTCTCCTGCCTTGAATCCGAAGGTTATCTCTTGCTCTTTTTTTGCTTATAGGTTCGAATTCCCTACAAGATATGAGGAATGTTCTCTTATTTCTGTGATTCTTGATTTATGTTTGGTGTGAAAGGTTTTTATTGTTATTTTTTGTGATTTTTAGGGTTCATTCCCAACCAAAATCAAAAGGTTGAGGTTGTTCCACCGTTTTTATGTTTGTGAAAAAAATATGAGGAAATCAAGCATTGTTCACCTTGATATACAATCCTTCACATTTCAAACATGTATTGATGCTGGAAAAAGAGACATTAAAATTTAATATGAAAAAAACTTAATATGAAAATTTTGATGTTGATGCTTCTCATCAAATGCAATTGAAATATAATTTTTTTTGTTTTGGAATATAAATAGTAAAATGATGTACAAATAATGAATTATGTGCTGCGTATATCAAAAAGTTGCATATATTCATTTAAGATGCGCGTATATCAATAGTCAAATAAAAAAGTGTTTTTTTTTCTGAATTATTAATTAACATAGGGGCTTTTATTGTCTTACAGCGCGGGTATCACAAATTCACATAAACCAGACCCGAGACAATGCTTTCTTCTCCGATCTGACGGTCTATATCAGCGGGCCGTGTTCTCACGAAGCACAATCCCTTTTCCTAAACCCTAGAAAGCTCTTAATTGTAATCGGTTGGGCCCCTTCTCTCCTCATCGCAAAACCCTAATTTCTACTCTGAATATCCGCATCTTATACATCCAGAACAGTACAACGTCAGGTCAGGGATTCTTTAGATTCTTATGTTTGCTCTTCTTTCCGTCACTTCTCTCCACTGGTTTGATCCCTCGACTTACGACCTTGAGCTTCACATCCTGTCCTGACATTTTTTTTTGTTTTTTATGATTTCCTTCGAATCTGTTGCTTCGCCAGTTTGCCAGACGCAGCTTTTGTGGAACTGAGTTTATTATTATTTTCCTTTATGAATTGGCATGCATTCTGTTTGTTTTTCCTGGCGCACATGCTGATTAGCTTCTTTGTCAGTTGAAATCCTCTCTATTTAATTACAACATCAAGTATTTATTATGGGTATGATAACCTCGAAGGATAAACTTAGGGTTTCGGTAGTTGTTGCATAAATTATAATCGAATTTCTCCGCCGATGAGTGCTGTAGTTGGTTTCAAGAACTTCCTAAACTGTAATAGCATGCCATTTTGATCACAGACCACATTAAAATTTGGCTGGTATGCCTGAGGCCGTTCTCTTTGATTGATTTATTAAAAGTTTTATTCTAAAGAGTGATAATGTTTGAACGAGGATGAGTCAAAATAAATGTGTTACTTCTATACAATACAACTTTTTGTTTGATCTGAAATGGGATGAAGTTAATTCTTCATATCCAATGATTCATCGTACATTTAGTTTAAGTTCTGAAGAATAAGGGTGAATTCAGATTACCGATCGGTAATAACTATGTTGTCTAGTTTTGTAGACACGTAATAATTAATTAACTTGATGTTAATTAGAGTCGAACAATGTTATTTCATTGTATTGGTTTGTTTTAGTTTGAATGATGACATATAAGCTTTATGGCCATGAATTTCAAAACTAAGCAGAAGTGCAAGGACTAGGAGATGGTAAAGAAGAATCCTTTTGTTTTTTTGGACATATCAATTGGTGGGGGCATTGCTGAGAGATTGGTAGTAGAGGTATTTCTATGATTCGAGGTTTATGTGTTTTTTGTTGTCTATTATAGCCTATTATTTCAAAATTATATTGCTGTATCGACAATGCTTTGTAACATCTCTATTTTAATTTGCAGTTATTTTCAGATGTTGTTCCAAAGACTGCTGAAAATTTTCGCTCACTTTGCACCGGTAATGTGTGCTATCTAATTATTTGAGAAGTGCCATTTATTCAGAGATATTTATTAAGAAGCCATTTGTCATCTACATGATTCATACTTTTAAAATGATTTAAAAAGTATGTTGCTCTGTGTCTGACTCTATTGGTTAAATCACACAGAATCAGCTTTTGTGATTAATCTATAATTTCATAGCTATTACAAATGAGCATGTCTTAGATTCAATTTGTTCTATTATATTTATTACCATATTTTAAACATGTAAGAGTCTGCCCTCCATTAGGTTCACTGGATCCATCAGTCCTCTCTCGGCCTCACCTGGGCAGCTCTCACCGAGGCACTCATTATACGCTATGATCACCGCTACTCCGACAACATGATCGAATGCCCTTGCGGGGTCCGTCAGACCTACTCCATTGACTCACACGTGGATGTATTTGTCGAGCCAGTCACTCACGTCCCGAGTCTTCCACATGACCACTACTTGGGCTAATTCATGCATGACTTACAACATCATATCCATTTTCGCCTCCGCACCCTCCATCAGTCTACCGTTAACCATGCCATGGATCTCTCCCTACTCGTGGAGGCTGAATTCTTGGCGACGTTCGGGTACCCTCATTCTACATCACCTTATTCCAAACTCCCCTACCAAGCGTACTTTTCCCCCTCCTAAACCTCCACCACCCCCACCTCCTCTACCTCGCCTACTCATTTTGCATCCACGTAACAACTGTCCTTTCTCTACTCACCGCCCTTCGAACCAAGAGCATCATAACTTTCAGAATAAGGACTTATGCTTCCGTTGCCAACAACCCTACTCTCTTACTCGTGATTGTTCTATCAAAGTTTTGCGCCCTCATCAATGATGACTTGATGGAGATCGATGTAATTGACTTTGACGCCCTTGCAATCACAGATGCACCGCGGGACGGAGTCCCAGGAACTTCCGCGGTTGGCCACCCGCGAGCGTATCACTACTGGACGGCGGGCGGCACGTCGACCTTGGGGTCAAGATAGATTTTCAGGCGGAATATATTGCTATGCACACACGACGAAGATGTCATGGAGCTTGTTAGTTTGTTATAGTTATTATGCAATTTTATTTTGTAAAGGGGTATTAATTTTTAGTATTCCTTCCTTCCAATATAAGGAGGGGACTTGGGATTATTAGGTATTTTTGGTCATTTACAGTTTTTGGATCACTCATTGGGAGAGGGACTTCTAGAAGGAGCCAGCCTCCTGAGGCTAAGCATGAGTATCCCTCGGGATTGTATCCGATTTTCTAGTTTTATTGTAATAAACTTTCTATGTTAGTAAATAGTAACAAATATGGTCAGTGATTTGGTTACTATTAAGATAGTTATAGTGAGAAAATTTCAAATGTAGTCAGTGCTTTAAACATCTCATGTTGACTTAAAAGATACGTAAAATATCAATTTTGGAAAGAGATGAGTTAGTTGTTTCAATAAATACTCAATCAAGAAATAAAATTTATTTATGGTGAACTAAGTGGTCACATAGCTGTATGTGTTTTAAGATGATTTTTGGTAGGTGTGGAATATGGGATAGAAATGCAATTGGAGAGGTTAGACTTGATTTTGTAGTAGCATATAATCTTGTAACAATATTGACTCACTTTATGAAAAATGAGAATACTTATCTACTTACGAATGTGAAGCCATCTAATTATAAATAGATTTTTTCCCTGAAAGATGTACAAACCTCTTTACAAAGATTGTACTGTGATTCCAAGATAGCATTTTATCCAAATTAATAATTACACATCTTGAGAGTATAAAATGAAACATAAAGGAAATTTCTTAAGATTTAGGCTGGAATTTAAAATGTGAAATTGTTAATATTTCAAGATAGGTTGCTAGGAAGCAAATTTGATTTCTTTATTGAGCCTAATTTGATGGTTTATAAGATGATTAACCCCATCAAGAAGATTGTCATTAAAGTTTTGAGAATAAAAATATATCGTGCATCTGAGATCGTGAAAGTGAAGAGGTACAAAAGGCTAATAAGTGAAAGAAAGTTGTTATAAAGTGTGACAAAATGGATATTATCGAGACTTGTAATGATTATAGGAAAACCATAAGTTGTACAAAGCATATAGTGAGAAAAGGAAAAAGTTATAGCTTTTGATGATTTATTTAGTTTAGTATTAAGTATATGACGAGTACAAAGATCAGATATAAGAGATCGTAGACTTTATGCAAGTTAGATTCATTAAAAGTGCAATGTTATTAGACTAATTAAAGGTGAAGACAATATAAAAATATGAAAAATAGTATTTTGAGAAATTATTAAATGTGACTTTAAGAAAATTGTTATTTTATATGAGCACAATTGACAAAGTTTTATATTATAGACGATTAAAGTTGTAAAATTGAGTGAGCTCTAAAGAAGATGAATAACCCTCAACCTAATTCCATGTGAGGTACATTGAAATTTGAGGAGTTATTATGGACCTTATAGTATTTGTAATAGTTTGTTCAAAATCACTTCATTGTAATTTTAATACAATGCCAAATGTTATGTGGAGAAGTATTTTGAAACTTATACTTAGGACTTAAGGTATATGAATTTAAGAACAACGTAAATGTTCAAGAATGTGCTGTTTTAGAGAAATCAATATTAGTTATCTAATAGAAAGAGTTGTATAATTCTTAGGCTTAGAAAGATTAATTTAATATCAGAAAACTAATTTAGTTTCTTGCTAGAACAATCTACTTTGGTTAGCAATTTAGCATTATAAGATAGTTAATGGAAAAGTATGTAAAACTGAGATATTAATATATGATTTTTTGTTCTTGTGAATGCATATGATTGAGTCCCATTGGTCAAAGTCTAACCCTGTCTGCTTAATCTTGAATTAAGCAGTATGACATTGTCGTACTAGAGAAGATGAAAAGGTATTCAAGAAGAGACTCTAATCTATAAATAAACTGAACTACCTCAGTTGAAGTAGGCATAAGTTGCCTATTGAGCTTTCGCCTTCAGTTGCTCCCTCTAGGACTTGATTCCAGTTGGTCGTGAAATCTTTTTGGACCTCATTATAGTTGCTGACAAATTTTCTGACAGTGACCTGTAGCGGAGGAGGTGATGTGTATTCGGCAATGATGAATTGGTGATGGATTCTTATGAGACAGGAGGGAGGAGTTCTCGGGAGGTTCCCAAAAATCTGAAGAAGAATCTCAAGAGAGAGAGAGAGAGATGGAGACAAAGAAAGTTAACTTTTTTTAGCCAAGGGATTTATTTTTCACTTGGACCAAGTGCCGACTATCATATAGTGATAATGCGGTAGTAACTGCTTGACCGGTGAAAATAAACCCCCCAAATGAAGCCTAAATTGTCTTACAAGAGGGGAAAATGTAAACAAAAAAAAGTAACATTAGTAGTATTTAATGTGATAATTTTGTGGTTTTTTAGTATCTTGGATCTTGATACAAATAATGAGTGATAAAATTGAAATGTCTCGAGGTATTATGCAGTTAGAGAATATGTGGGAGATTGAATATGAATTTTATGAAAGTAGAAATAGGTCATCGTTGTTGTGTAAATCCTAGTGTTAGACGGTTGTTTTTTTAATATTGAAGTTGAGCATGGTGAGAATGATATTTTTAGATAAATGCATGGCAAAAAATGAGCAATAATATGAGAAATTATTATATTAGAACAATGATTGGAACTTGATTACATTTAAGGAAAGTATGGCTTTTGAAAGTAAATTTAGGCTGTCTATGTTGTGAAAGCTAAATAAAAATCTAGTCACATGGTGATGGTTTCCCTTCCTCAAAATTTTCCCCGGGCTCCGCTGCCTCTTCAACTTTCAAGCTTTTTGCAATGATGGCTAGATGTGTAGGCCCATCACAATTGAAACCTAGACATGTCCTTCAGTCCATCATTTTTGCTCCAACTAATTGCTTGTTAAAAATTGATTGTGCAATTGATGGGGAAGTGGGTTTTGCCATTCGATGTATATGGTCCATCTGGTGGGTTAGGGCTTTCTCATCGAGGTTGCTATAATTGTTAGTCCAATTGGACTTGTTGATTGCATATTTTTTGCAAAAAACATAACTTTAACTAAATTTTGTGGGTTTTGAAACTCAACCTCAAATCATCGCTTCTTGCAGGTCGATAATAGAAATTGATACTTGTTGTTGTGATAGTATCATGGCTTCTTGCAGGTCGACAATAGAAATTGATACTTGTTGTTGTGATAGTATCATGGTACCCGCGACGACAAAATTTGAAAATTATTCATATACTCATCTACATAACTAGTTTCTTTTAATGAGATTAACTCTTCCAAAGGAGTACTATTGAGTGGAGGTCAAAGCTACATGTTAGAAAATTTTTGAAACCTTTTCATGTCATATCGGGATTCTCCATGTTTACACTAACAAACCAAAGTTGTGCGGCCTCTAAAAGATGAAATGCAACTATCCCTATTCATTCACGTTAAGGTGTACGTTGGTTATCAAAAATTTCTTCTGATCTAGTAATATGTGGAAAAATCAAGTTTGATTTACGTCAAAACGGAGTATGATTTGGTTCGCTAAAGATCCAAAACGATCCAAGGCTTGATAAGCGTCATTATTGCTTTCCTCTTGATCATGGTATCCTCCTTTGCTTTGGGTAAATGAGTGTTATGGGTCAACCCGTAACATCGTTGGAGGTGGCAGTGGAGGCGGAGATACAAGGGGAGAAAATAATTCAAGAGAGTAGAGCTTGGTTAATTTAGTTCATAATGGTTCATGGACCCTTGGGATCCCTTAAATAAAGATTTCAAGACTTCGACAATTACCAAAATACCCTACATGAAATGAAAAACACAAAACATCATAATAACCCTAAATAGCGACACCAATAATGATAACACTAACATGACAAATTAATAATATATATATATATATAACTGATAATGATGTATATTGTGGGCCTATATCATCCCACACACCCTTCAAATCGAGCTTGTCCTCAAGCGTGAACGAGGCTCGATTGATTTGACCGTCTGACTCTTCAATTTCATGCCAGAATAGCTCCTGATAACGTGTTGATGTGACGGCTACTGCATTGAGTGTTGTGTCACGGGCCTCCGACCCTCGTGCCCCGCGCGAAAGTACCCGACCGTGGAGGCGGGCTGTGCCCCCCTCCCCCACCTACGTATCTTAATATTAATGTTATCTTAATGACACGACACAGGGCCCCCCGTGCCCCGTACGACATTGCCCGACCGACACCGGCGGGCATCGCCCACCCCCGGTGAGCTTCGCCCGCCCCCGTTCTTAATATTTATATTTATTATATTATTTGTTTAATTATTTGCATATTTTTTAATTATTTAATTTTAAATTATTGAATATTATTATATAATATATTTATTATTTTATATGGTTTTTATAATAAGAAAATAAAAAAATAAAAAAAATACGGCGGCCCGCCTCTCCCGATCCCGCCCTCTTGTACAGAAACATGCACTGCCGCCGCCGGCCTGCCCGGCCCCCGCCGGTGCCACCGACAAACCCGCCGTGTGTTGTCCGGTGGGGAGTGGGCAGGGCCACCGCCGGACAACCCCCAACAGGTTTGCTGGTGGCCGGCGAACACGCCGGTGGTGGTCGTGCCCGTGAGCGGCGAGTGAGCGAACCCTCCGACATCGAGCGGGTAGGGCCACCGGTGGCCCTGCCCGTGACAACGTTGGACGAATCTCGACGGGTTCACTGGTGGCCGGCGAACCCGCCGGCGGCTTCGCCGCTGACGGCAAAGGCGAACAACGAGAAACATTTTGGCGGAACAGGGGGTTGGGGAAAGCGCCGAATCCAAGGAGGGGTTTTTGAGAGGAATTGGTATTGGCAGTCCTGATCCCTTCGATCTGATGACCAGAATTTTTTGAATGAGTTTTTTAATTCATTACTATTTGCAGGACTTTTATAACTTTTTAATATAGTGTGTATATATATATATATATAACTGATAATGAGGAATATTGTGGGGGCCATATCATCCCACACGCCCTTCAAATCGAGCTTGTCCTCAAGCGTGAATGAGGCTCGATTGATTTGACCGTCTGGCTCCTCAATTTCACGTCAGAATAGCTCCCGATAGCATGTTGATGTGGCGGATACTGCATTGAGTGTTGTGTCATCATTGTGCGCACATGTGTCACGCCAGACTGCATGGATCTGACATGGGGGACATTGCAGAAGGAAGATGGTTAGACAAAATCTCTGGAGTTGTGGCGAGCGTGCCCGATTGATACAGACAGTTGAGAGAGACAAAACTGTGCTAAATGTGTGCCGCGACGATGAGAAACGGATGCACCGATGTGATGGCGGTTATTGGAAGGACTGGATCGAGAGGGATGGCCAGAACAAGTTATTGGGGCACAGGTTGCAGAATGAAGACTGCCAGAACCAATGGAGGCGTCACAATTTGTGGCAGTACCACCACTGGGATTGGAGTTGACGAGGCCGATGCTAGGAATTGTTGAGAGAGTCGACGAAGCAGGTGGCCGAGCGGAGGTTGTGGGGTGGAGATCACGAGGCCGGTCGGTGGAGACAAATTGGGGCGGTGCCAGCGCTGGGCTGGGAGACGATGTTGTCAGTTGTGTAAACTGCGTGGTGGAAACAACTGGAGGTGATGTTGGAGCGACAAGAATTGTGGAGAGAGGCAGAGCTTCTTTGAGTACATGTGGCATTAGGGATGGTTGTGGTTGGAGTGCCGGCTCCAGTGGAATCAAACCCCTGAAGCGGCGGCCAATGCTGGTAGTGAGTCGTAAAAGCGCGGTGTCATATGATGTCGACATCTCTAATAACTTATGTAGCATCGAACGAACAGTGAGTGGCTCGTCATCAAGCCACAATAATTAATTTATCAATGAATCTAACTTGGTATTAATCAGACAATTAACTAGGAATTCATGAAGAAGACGTGGACTTATTCATATGATATCTGTTAATTAATATAGACTCAAGAGTCAAGTCTGTGTCTGGAGTGGACCCACAACAGGTGTGGCTCGATGCAGAGGCATGTTGCGAAAAGACAGAATCCGCGTGTCTGCTGCTCCCTGGCTATGGGCTTGAAGCAGGGACACACACTGACTATCATGGATCATGTGGCTTTGACATTGCTCGAATGCTGTCCACGAATGAGAATACGTGCGGGGTGAGAGGCGTGGACAAGGAGAGACTTCGACGAAGGAGAAGATTAGAAGACGTGCGGAATTGGCCTATGAGGAAAGCGGTGTGGGGAGATAGGGTTACTGTCGATCAAGGAGTTGCATCCAATTGTAACCCAACATGAAGGACGCTGGATGATGACGACAAGTGGTTCGTCGGCCAATGAAGGGCTGCAGTTTTGTCTGCGGGTTCTGGTGGAGGACGATGATGAAGCACCAGTGTTGCAGTCGTGACCTCTGCAATGTGTGCAATGTGCCGTTGAGTTAATGTCTAACGTCGTCGAGGTGGAACGAAGAAGCAAATGGTTGGATGGATGTTGCGATAGAGAGGAGGGCTTTGGTCGTCAGCAGGGGCGGAACTAGGATTTTCGCTAAGCGCGGGCACAAATATTTATCAATTATAAATAAATGGTTAAAATATTACGTCATTTATAATGAGGTTGAAATTATAAACTCCCAAAAATTTATAAATAAAGAGCAACATATGCAAAAATACACAAAATTATAATACCTTGTTCGTAAACATTGACATAGAAAAACTCCAAAATCCTATTAACTTGCTCACCAGTTTTTGAAATATAAAAAATATCTCTGTTTCTGCAAAAAAATGACATTAACTAGAATTACAAGATTGAATTATTCAAAAGAGTGAATAAAATTTTGAAAATAAAAGTAAGATTTTCATACCATTCAACAAGCCACTTTTCGTGGACACATATTCTGAAATTATGTAATGATAGTCTCATTACTAATAGTATCAGCAACATCTTTCTCAATATAAACTATCATACAATCATTCATTCATTTATCTCCCATTCTATTCCGTAAACGATTCTTTATAATTTTCATGACAGAGAACATTCTTTCAACACTGGCAGTCGCAACCGGTAGAAGACATGCCAATTTCAAAAGCTTGAAGACCAATTGATAGTGATCCTGTTTTTTCAACTCAACTAATGTCTGTAAAAGTCCACTGATTCCTTTACAATTAGATAATGTGTCGGTTGACATAGAACGCATGTCCATGATGTATATATCAAGTTGTCCTTCAAGTATTTGTAATTCAATTGGTGTAAAATCTGATTGATATAATTGTGCAAGACGAATCAACTTTGGTTTATCAAATGAAACAAATTGATCACATGGGTCAAGACAAGAAACGCATAGAAACAGTTCAGTATTCACTTCATTAAATCGGTCATTTAACTCATTCATTGTCAAATCGAGCACTGTATTGAAGATTTCAACACGGAAATGATGATAATTTGTAATCTCTCTTGCATTGCGCCTTGATCTTCCTACTTGAATATATTTTTCATCCATATTTGGCACTTCTATACACTGCCTAGTGCAAAAAGATGAAATCTCACCCATAAAATTGTTCCATTCAAGATCATCATTTCTCAAATTAATCAGCAATTGTTTGGAAAACTTTACAAATTTTATTGCATTAACAATATCTTGATCTTTCTTCTATAAAGCTTGCGATAGCTCATGCGTTTTGACTAAAATATTCTTCATTAAATGCAGCAGGAATATAAACTTAAAAGTAGAGAGACTTTTAATTAGATTGTGAGTCATTCCTCTTTGATTTCGTTTACCACAAGAAACTGTCATTGGTAATTCTTCAGAAGTTTGATTTGATCCTACTTTTGAAAAAAACTTCTCCATCGAATTTCACAACTAAAAAAGAAAAGAAAACTTAATAAATCAAAATATCACTGCACGTCTACACTTAAATACTTAACAAAATCAAATGATCATTTCGATGGAGGAGAGCAAAGAGAAATAAAATGCATCAATTAGAAACTGAGCAGCAAAAGTCACCTGTTAATTGATCTTCTGTAGCAAATAATTGTCAAAACACTGTTTCCTTCTTCCCCTCTATTTAGAACACAAACCATTTTCAGTGAAACTAGGAAATCCAGAGTTATGAAAACAATTAAAAGTGGCATCCATATCAATGTAAGCAATTAAATAAGTTTACAACAAATGGTAAATGACAAATCAATCCACTCAGATTCTCTAATCCTTCTTCCTCACCGATCTAAGTCACAAAATAAGTTTACACACTCAAATCAGAGCTTCTTCAACTCCAATCAGTAAAATATATAAAAAAGAAAAGATTAACATCTCAAACGATATGAAGAACCTCCCTAACAAGACATAACTTGCAGTTGCAGAGCATATTTATGTCATTATGTGGCTCCAAACTAAACCTAGAAAGATTGTTTTGTAGCAAATAGAGAAGCTTAAATGTGTCTATTCTCTAATTACTAGTCATCAGATTTACAAAAATCAATCTCATTAAGAGCCTCGAGAGCTGCCAAGGCATGTTCTTTTGTACTTAAGGGGCTACAAATCCTACAATTAAATTACAATTAAATCAAGACATACATATATTTCTAAGATAACAAAATAAAAATCAGATAACAAAATAAAAATCAGGTATTTCCAGCGAGTTCTATTTTTTTACATTTATGTAACAAAAATCAAATAACAAAATACAAATCAGACATACCAGAAGAAGAAGAAGAAGAAGAAGATAATACCAGAAGAAGAAGATAATACCAGAAGAAGAAGAAGAAGATAATACCAGAAGAAGAAGTAGAAGATAATACCAGAAGAAGAAGAAGAAGATAATACCAGAAGAAGAAGAAGAAGATAATACCAGAAGAAGATAATACCAGAAGAAGATAATACCAGAAGAAGAAGATAATACGAGAAGAAGAAGAAGATAATACCAGAAGAAGAAGAAGAAGAAGATAATACCAGAAGAAGAAGAAGAAGATAATACCAGAAGAAGAAGAAGAAGAAGATAATACCAGAAGAAGAAGAAGAAGATAATACCAGAAGAAGAAGAAGATAATACCAGAAGAAGATAATACCAGAAGAAGATAATACCAGCAAAAGATAACGGCAGGGCACGCGATCAATTGCGGCAGGGCACGCGATCAATTGCGGCAGGGCACGCGATCGATTGAACGCGATCGATCGAATTCAGCGGGCGGAGCGGCGGGCGGCCGGGCACGCAATCAACGATCGATCAGGGAGGGCACGACGGGCGGCCAGGCTAGGGCACACGATCGAGCAGCGGGAGCAGCTAGGGCACGCGATCGGCCGGGCTGTTGATTTCTTCCTACTTATCCCCCGATACAAATTGCGAAAAAAGGGGAACAATGCTCAACCCGTGGAGAATGTGAAGGGTAGAGGAAGAAGGGGAGCCGTGCTTAACCCTAACCTTAAAAATGAGAGGAGAAAAGAATTCAAGTGAGGAATAAAACTTGGTTAATTTCATTCATAATGATTCATGGACCCTGAAGTCCATTAAATAAAGATTACAAGACTTCGACAGTTATTAAAATATCCTACATGTAATGAAATATCCTACATGTAATGAAATACGCAACATCATAATAACCCTAAATAGCAACACTAATAACGACTACACTAACATGACAAACTAATAATACATATATTAAATTAACTAATAATGGGGACTATTGTGGGCTCATGTCAGAGAGCTGTCATAGATTCTTGTAGACACTGTGACAATAACGACTTTATTATGGGCATCTGTCGTGGCTTAATAAATCAAGATTTTTTCATTATTTTCATTGTTTTTCCCTAATTGAGTAACGATTAGTAGAATCCCCCATTATGCTGAACCATGATACCAAATTTATTGAACCCTAAATAAGGATGTAGTTATGCGGGCGATGGTTGATTATTGAGAAGATGCTTTGAATTTTTTTGTTTCCCTTATATTCTTGGTGATTTCCATTGGTCGGAGGTGTGAGCCTTGTCCTAAAGTGCCTAGATGGGTGCTCAGTGGAATAATAAAGTATTTGGAGAAGAGAAGGAAATAAACAACTCGTGGTGTGGATAAAATGGGAGTCTGCGACTGTAGGAGGATCAAATACTTTCTGCCAGATGAATATATTGAGGATGGTGGTTGTCCTGCTGTTGAGAGGAAGGTATGTGGCTGGTTGATGATGAAAGTGTCGATTGATTCTTGTAAGATCAACTATCTGTAGACTGCAGGAGAAATAAGAAAGTGGGCATGGAGAGAAACGCCACACAAATCTCAAGAAGAAACTAATTGGGCAGCCCGGTGCACAAACCATCCCCGTGCAGCGAGGGTCCGGGGAAGTGTCCCACCACAAGGGTGAAATGTAGGCAAACCTTATCCTGTATTTTCGCCGGCTCCCCTTCAAGAAACTAATTAAAGAAACTAAATTATTTCATAAGTTTCCTTTAAAACCAATCCACTAGAGTTTATATAACCCTTACAAATGATCAATATAAATGAAATAACTAATTTGATACAAGTAAAAAACTAACTGATACATAAGCAATCACTAACTTGATCCATGAACAAAAATTAATTTGACAAATGAGTGACATGCATGAGATTTCACCTCTATTACAAACTGCGACTGTGATGGGGCTCTACCCCTATAAGAGCAAGTTTTTTAATTACTCATAAATCTGGAAATTTTGTAATAAAGGGGTAAAATTGTAAAGCTGAAAATTTTAATTAGAAAATTTTGTAATAGTGATGGGTAAAATTGGAAACTGAATGTTGCATGGAAGGGTGTTTTCCCATTTTAATTTAGTATAGACAAGCAAGCAGCTAAAATTAAAAATTGAAAACCACTAACATCAAAAGATAAATGAAAATTGAAGTCAACTGAAATTAAATCAAAAACTTCTTGCATTGTGCGTTGCTTCAATTTTAGTGCTTCCTTTCACTGGCCTTGCCAGTTGCCCCAGAGTGCGTCTATAATATTTGGACATAAACAACGAAGGGTAGACAATGCACTTAGTTGACTAATAAATTATTGGTTGAGGATTAGGAAAGGATCTGGGGTATCCATAACTTGGATATAAGTAACGTGGAATGGTTTGCAAAGTACATATTTAACATCTCAGACATTATTGTACAAGAACTGACAAAAATTGAAGATTCATTTATCTAAACACAAATAATTAGAATAAGACTATTCCCATTATGACGATGATAATACTACTTTGCTAGGCTTTAGGGGACCTAACTAGCCTCCATATCATTGTTGAGCATGGCTTGGTCCGCGCTTTTTTGCTAGGCTGCTCAACAAATTTTTTTGGATGACTTCTCGATCTATGCTAGACAGATGTCAGCCAAAATTTATTTGTCTTAGAAGAAATAAGGAAAAATGATGTAAAGGCCCATTTATAAGCCCCTTTCCTCCTCCTTTAGTCCCACATTTATTGTATAGGATTCTTCCTTCTTCTCTTCTCCTATATATTTGTATTCTCTCTTGTATTTGATTAATGAAGAAGTATCTACAAGGTTGGCCCGTTGATTTCTACATGGTATCAGAGGGACCCGGTCCGGACTGCCTCTAACCGTCAGGCTTCTCTAGTTCTTTGTCCGCTCGGTTTCACTTTCTGACCGCGACGGCTTGCTTTTTTTCCTTTCTTACCGCTTGTTGTTGCGGCTTCTCTGTACTCTACCCGCTTCATTCTCTTCTCCCGTGGATCCACCGCACTTCCCTCTCTTTATAGCCTTCCTCTCCCTAGCTCGTGGACCCCACCTCAGTTCGGGTTGTTTTCCTATCCGCTGCGGTCTCTCTCTCTCTCTGCTCCTTACCGCTGCGGTCTGCTCCTAACCGCTCGGCCTCCGCTTGGGTGCGGTCTATTTCTAAACCGCCCTGTCCGCTACCTACTTTCCCGCGACGTCTGTCTTTACCCATGGTGGCCTTCTCTTCTCGTCGCGGATTTCTCTACCCGCAGCAACTGCTTCTTCTCGCGGCGACCTCTTTTACCCGCAGCGATCTCTTTTACCCGCAGCCCCCTCTTCTACTCCGCTATTTTATAGCCTTCCTCTCTTTGCCTCTTTGCTGGTTTTCTGCCCTGCCGACTTGCTGCTCTCTGCGGTTTCTGTATCCGCACGGTTTGTTCTTCCGGATTGCCGGCTTCTTCTCTCTGGTGTGGCCTCCCTCTCTGTTCTGTTCTCGTTTCTTTACTCCCTGCTCGCCGCGACTTCTCTTCTCGTCGCAAGTTGCTCCTTACCTGTTGCGAGCTCCGCATCTAGGTCATGGCATCGTCCTTTGCCGTTGGTGTGCTCACCGTGACCGATGTCGACTTCTCGCGCGGCTTCTTCCCTTGCTTAGTCATTGTGGTTTACCTTCCTACTGCTGCTTTCCCTACCCGCTGCAACATAGTTGTCAAGGCGCACGCCTAGGCGCGCCTGAGGCGCCGGGCGCACCTGAGGCGCCGGGCGCACCAGGCGCAACCCGCCGCTCCTCAGCACAGCTGAGGCGGGCGATGTGCCCCAGGCGCGCCTCGGCGCGCGCTTTACAGGCTCCCAGGCGCACCAAAGGCGCGCCCGGGCCTTTCAAGGTATTTTAAAATTTTTTTTTTTTGATATGAGCAAAAACATGATCTTAGACGCACCCGAGGCTTCCCCTAGGCGCACTTGGGCGCCCAATTCGCTGAAATTGAGCGAATTGGGCGCCCAATTCGCTGAAATTGCGCGAATTGGGCGCCCAATTCGCTGAAATTGCGCGAATTGGGCGCCCAATTCGCTGAAATTGCGCGAATTGGGCGCCCAATTCGCTGAAATTGCGCGAATTGGGCGCCCAATTCGCTGAAATTGCGGGATTGGGCGCCCAATTCGCTGAAATTGCGCGAATTGGGCGCCCAATTCGCTGAAATTGCGCGAATTTGCTCAATTTCAGCGAATTGGGCGCCCAATTCGCGCAATTTCAGCGAATTGGGCGCCCAATTCGCACAATTTCAGCGAATTGGGCGCCCAATTCGCACAATTTCAGCGAATTGGGCGCCCAATTCGCACAATTTCAGGCGCGCGCCTGCGCCTTGCGCCTTGCGCCTAGGCTCCAGAGGCCCTTTGCGCCTAGGTGCGCCTTGCGCCTTTGATAACTGAGTGCTGCAACTTACCGCTCAGCCTTCTATTAGCCGTTGCGGCTTCTCTACCCGCTGCGGGCTCCGCCTCTTGGTCGCGGGCTCTTGACCGCTGGTGTGTTGACACCGATTCCAGGCAGCTTCCCTGCTCTGCTCCGCTCCGCTTTCTTCTGGTGGCGGTTTCTCTCTTCTCGAGCGGCTTGTTCTCGCCGCTGCGGCTTGTTCTTGTCGTTGCCTCTTCTCGCGCGTGCTTCCTCTGTAGTAACAACTGGTTCTGTTTGGCAAGCCGCGTGCTTTCTTGCCTCCCGGTTTCTGTGGCTAGTTGCTGATCAGGATTATGGCTTCTGCCTCCACCACTGCTGATGAGATTGCTGCGTTGTGTGCTCAGGTTCATCAACTTCAAGAGGTAGTTCGTCACTCCTCTGGCTCCGTGGCCTCGATCTTCCAGGAAGGTATATCGTGCCTCTCACACAGCTCTCACTGGATTGTGGACTCGGGTGCTACAAATCATCTCTCTCCGCAACAGCCGCCCAAATACTTAGATATTGCTTACCCCCAACACATCATTGTGGCCAATGGTGACAGGATCCCGGTTTCTGGCGCTGCTCATCTGCCTCTTACTCCTCTCTCCTTATCCTCGGTTTTTCATGTTCCGGGTTCTGCTTTTAATCTTTTTTTTGTTAGCCGTCTTGCACAAGATCTTGATTGTTGTGTTACTTTCTTACGCTCTTCTTTTGTGGTGCAGGATCGACTAACGCAGAATATATTTGGTAGAAGGCGACTGTCTAACGGGCTATATCTTCTTGATGTTTCTCTCACTGCTCTCACTACTGTCTCCACCACTGATTGACATCGTCGTCTTGGGCATGCCCCTCTTCCAATCCTCAAAAAAGCTCTTCCTACTGTCTCCCTTCATGAGTTTTTTTGTGAATCATGTATTTTCGGCAAACAACACCGCGTCTCTTTTTCTCCTTCCTGTACCCTGAGCGATGCTCCTTTATCCTTAGTTCACTCTGATATCAGGGGGCTCTATAAGGTCCCGAGTATTTTTGGGTTTCAATACTTTGTTACCTTTATCGATGATTACTCACGTGTAACTTGGTTGTATTTACTTCGTGATCGCACCGAACTCCCAACCACATTCCGTACATTTCTTACGGAAACTAGCACTCAGTTCTCTACCTGTGTCAAAACTCTTCTTACAGGCAATGCTCGAGAATATACTGGTCGCACCTTCTCCAATCTATGTGCTGAGTTCGGTATTATACATCAGACTTCATTTGTCTACACTCCTCAACAAAATTGCATCGCAGAAAGGAAGAATCGACACCTCCTTGATGTGGCTAGATCTCTTATGATCCAAATGCAGGTTCCTCTCCTTTATTGGAACTTTGCAGTCTCTACTGCTTGCCACCTCATCAACCGCATGCCTTCGTCTGTCCTCAAATTTGTGGCACCCATTACTCTCATTTACCCATCCACGAATCTCTTCTCTTTCACACCTCGTGTTTTTGGATGTACCTGTTATGTCCACCATCTTGCGCCTTCCAATGACAAGCTAGCCCCTCGTGCTACCAAAGCCATGTTTGTTGGGTACTCCCGCACTCAGAAGGGGTATGTCTGCTTTAATCCTATCACTGGAAAGGTGGTTGTGTCTGCTGATGTGTCCTTTCATGAAGACCAACCATATCACGCATATTCTTCTGATTCCCTTCTTCCTCCTCTTCTACCTCGACCAATCATTCCCGTAACGTCTTCGCTTCCACCACTTCTCCCTACTCCTCCTTTGCTTCTGATTCCTCCACCACCAATATCCTCCAAATCTGCCCCCACCAAACCTCCTATCATTGAAGTTTACACTTGTCGTCCTCCTCGTCCAGCTGCCCAGCAAAGGCTTCCCTCTACCGATGTGATCTCGCGGCCTATTGATCCAGCCTCCTCCTCGACGGCCCATCCCTTGGCCAATTATGTCTCACTACATCGACTCTCTCCAGCCCTTCTTACCTTTGCTCTCTCTCTCTCTCTCTCTCCTCTATCTCTATACCTAACTCTGTGCAGGAAGCTCTCCAGCATCCGGCGTGGCGTGCCGCCATGGATGAAGAAAATGACTGCTCTGTGGGGTAACCATACTTGGGATTTGTGTCTCCTCCTCCTGGCCACAGTTGTGTTAGTTGCAAGTGGATCTTTACAATCAAGCATGCCGCAGATGGGACAGTTGATCGCTTAAAGACTCGGCTTGTGGCACGAGATTTTACTCAACAGTATGAGCTTGATTATGAGGAAACGTTCTCCCCAGTCGCAAAATTAAATACGGTTCGAGTCTTGCTCTCTTTAGCTGTTCATCGCCACTGGTCTCTCCACCAGCTGGATGTCAAGAATGCCTTTTTGAATGACAAGCTTCTTGAAACTGTCTATATGCAACAACCGCCCGGGTTTGAGACCACGGGGGAGTCGTGTGTGTTTACTTCGCAAATCCATTTATGGTCTCAAACAGTCTCCACGGGCGTGGTTTGACAAATTCAGCAAGGATGTTTGCGAGGTTGGCTTCAAACAAAGCTCGACAGATTCCCCTCTCTTCACTCGTCACCAATCAACGATGACTATAATACTTCTTGTTTATGTGGACGATATTCTGATCACTGTTGATGACTCCGCTGCCTCGACCCATCATTCCTGTAACGTCTTCTCTTCCACCACTTCTCCCTACTCCTTTGCTTTCGATTCCTCCACCAGTACCCTCCAAACCTGTCCCCTTCAAACCTCATATCATTGAAGTTTACACTCGTCGTCCTCCTCGTCCAGCTGCCCAGCAACGGCTTCCCTCTGCCGATGTGATCTCGCGGCCTGTTGATCCAGCCTCCTCCTCGACGGCCCATTCCTTTGGTGAGTCGGTTCATGCATACCCCACAGGTTTCTTACCTTCAGGAAGTGGAACGGATTCTTAGATATCTGAAGACTGCTCCTGGGCAAGGACTTGTGTATAAGCCATCTTCCTCCCTTTCTCTTATTGCATACTCTGATGCGGACTGTGCGGGCTCGTTGGACGATCGACGTTCAACTACTGGTTTTTGTACTTACTTTGGAGGAAATCTTATCACCTGACGGAGTAAGAAGCAAACGGTGGTTGCTCGCTCATTTACTGAAGCTGAGTACCGTGCGATGGCATCCGTCACATTTGAACTAACTTGGCTGGAAAGTCTTCTAATGGATTTGAGAGTTAAATTGTCCTCACCATCGACGTTTTGTGATAGTCAAGCTGCAATACATATTGCGAAGAATCTTGTGTTCTATGAGCGGACTAAATATATTGAGGTTGATTGTCACTTTGTTCGGGAAAATGTTCAATCAAAGGTGCTAAAGTTTGATCATGTTACTGCGTCTGGGCAAGTTGCTGACATCTTTACCAAGGCTTTACCTCGCAAATTGTATTACCAGTTCTTGTCCAAGCCTGGTGCCTACGACTTGTACGCTCCAGCTTGCGGGGGAGTGTTAGAAGACATAAGAAAAAATGATGTAAATGCCCATTTATAGGCCCCTTTCCTCCTCCTTTAGTCCCACATCTATTGTATATGATTCTTCCTTCTTCTCTTCTCCTATATATTTGTATTCTCTATTGTATTTGATTAATAAAGAAGTATCTACAAGGTTGGTCCATTGATTTATACAATTTGCACCCCCGATTACATGAAATCGTTGTTTATTTTATCATGTATATTCTTGGTTATATGTGTTGAGACCACCCGTTAAAACTTTTATGGTCAGTATAATTATAATTGTCTGCTTTATTAGCCATTAATTTTGTTCTAGGAAAAGATTGCATTTCCTATTTTTCTGACTGTTGATAGATAAGACGTAATTTTTGTATATATTTTTCCTTATAATTATCCTCACACAGCTATGTGCTTCTATAAATAGATCCTTAGGGGTAGAGTTAATGAACAGATGAATATTTATAATTTATTAACAGTTTAATATTGTAACAGAGAAGTGTGCAATTGCCTTTTCTTTCTTTCTTCTTCCTCTCTCGTAACTTTAGGGTTTCTTAAGAATTTTTTTTTCTTTCATGTTACCTCTATGCTTCCTCTTCTTTCCGAACTCAAGGAATTCCTAGGATTTTTTGCTTTCAAGCTGCCTCTTTACTTGCTCCTCACATGTTCTCATTTGTTTCTTTGCAACCCATTCTTATTTCACTGGTCTCCATCTATTTAAATTTTTTGCCCTTGCAACAAATTATTGTTTCAGATGTCGCTCTTTGATTACTTGACATTATGTACATAATTAACTTGAAAGTGGCTCTTTTGGGAATGCATATACTTTCTTTCATAGTCATCCATCATCACACATGCATATATCATTTCAATTTCTCTCCTATTGACATCTGCGAATTTACATCTCAGATATTGCAGAATCCCTACAAGTCCTCATTTTACTTTCTTACTTATCATTCATATCTATCTGAATTCTCTCATCATCACAATCTTTCATCATCATTTCACTGGATTTTTTTACTCAAATTCTTTTACTTAATGATTTATATATGTGTAGAAGATCAGAATACAAATCTCAAAATTCAATAATTTTATTAATTTCTCATCATCAATACTAGTCATGTACACACATATATGTGTGGGGGGATTGACACCTTAACTCCAAACCACATTGTGTGACTAATAAAAGCGAGAGAAAGCACTTCATTGGCTAAATAGGTGGGCTTTTACATTGGTCTGTCTACATATTCTTCTACACTTCCTCGCAAGCTGGAGTATACATATTGTAGCCGCCAAGCTTGAACACAAATTATTGGTATAATGGCTGAGACAAAGCCTTGGTGAGGATATGGAAGATTTGCTCAACAACAGGCACATGTCGGGAAGGATAGTAACCACGAGCTCCAGGAGGGAGGTAGTTGCAAGTGCAAAAATGGAGAAGCAAAGACTTCTGGATTGGAGTTGCGAGCTTTGGGATGGAATTATTAGCGAGTCTGGAAACAAAGATTCCAACGTCTTCAGTGACCTTGGAATTTGAGAAAAGGAGAAGCAGCTTCCAGAAGGAAGGAAGCTGCGAGTCCTATAAGAAAAGGTAGTCGCGAGCTCTAAAGCGAAAGCTACGACTTCGATGAATTTTGCAAGAGGACGTAGCGTAGAACCCTGCGTGAGGTCGATCGACACACCCAGACGGAGGGGCTGCAGTTCTTTTTCTACATAGAAGCGACAAGACCGACGAAGGAGGATTGCGAGTACGAGGTGTGGGGGTGGGGAAGATAGCAGGGGCTGCGAATACTCTAGTAACCGGCTTGCCTATAAAAAGGGGGTGGGGGGTTGGTTTATTGCCAGAGATGTTGGAACATCGAAACGGGCGAGCGCCAAATGGTGAAGCTATAAGTACCTGCAAAAACTCAGATGGGTGAAAAAAGTACTCAATCGGCGAGAGTGGTAGCTCTATCGACGAGAGGTCTATGCGAGGATTCAAGTGGTTCTGATAGCACTGGTTTATTGCCTGAGACTGAGGAGCATCAAAACAGGCGAGTGCCAAATGGAGAAGCTGTGGTGATGCATCCTGTGATGCATCATAGTAGAGATTCACTTCGGGTACATCCCACAAGTTAAGCAAAAACCCAAATCTCTGGTTTGACCCTGAATAAAACGGCCCGGTATTAGTCGTAGTAGGATAGCAGAGGCAAGCCTAAAATTAATTAATAGGTGCATAAATGTAAAACATTAAAAAGTTCAGGAAAGATTTTAAACCATTGTTTGGAATCATTTTAAAATTAGATACGTTTGAAATATTAAGTTCTGGAAACATTACTTTTGGGAAGAATGATATATTGGAAATATTGCCAAGTGTGGAGTTTTTCATCATTTGAAAAAAAAGGATTATTTTGGAAAGCTAATATTGGGGACATTTCCTCGCACACTGTCGGCTTTATAAAATCCACAAACAGAAGAAGATCCGACAGGTCGGACAAAGCAGAGAGAACTGAAATCTCGTTTCTCTTCCCATTGCCGACAACCCGCCCTTGCCTTTCACCGGTTGAGTTGCCGTGCCCAGAGAGCCGCCGCCGCCTGCATCCAGGTGGAAGCCCTGCACGCGCACCGTCCCGCGCCAATGCCTTGCCGCCGTATTGGCTAACCCTTGTCGTCGTCGCCTGCGCCGCTTGGGAGCTCCTCTACCGGGTCGTCGTCGACAACGACCACTATTTCCGACGGCCTGGAATCGTTCACGCCGTCGACTGCTAGCCCTACTCCGGCCGTGAACCCGAGCGGCCCCTTCAATAACTCTCGCCATTATTTTCGTGTGCGTGGCCGATTCAAGGCGGGTCACTACTCTGTTGCTTCTTTGGTATACTCGTTCGCTCTCCTTGCATTAGTATAACTTTATGCATTTCATTTAATTAACTTTGACTTGCCTTTGCGTTCGCATTGCTATTACCACCGTTGTCATAAATTGTTGCGTGTAATTTCAGCTTGTGGTCGCATAAATTTTGTGGAGGGTTCGAATCATAAAAACACGTGAGAGTTCCGCTCGAGCAAAATTAACGAACTTCCTAACGTCCAAAGCGACGGGCAAATTCAGTTTTTGGCCGCTCAGCCCTCTTTGGACTTTTCGAAAATTAAAACCCTAACTCGAGATTACATCATGTGGGCACCCAAAAAATTTAAATGGGGGAAAAGAGTACTCCATCGGCAAAAGTTCGATGTGGAGATTAAATGGCGCTGATACCATGTAGAAGATCAAAATACAAAGCTCAAAAGTTCAATGATTTTATTAATTCCTCATCATCAATATAAGTCATGGACACACATGTATGTAGGTGGGACCGTGGGAGGAGTGACACCCCCTCTCTCTCGTGAGACTAATCTATACAAGAGAGAGTGGGGGAGAGAGAGAGAGAAATCACTTCATGGGCTAAATAAGCGGGCTTTTACATTGGGCTTTTAATATATTCTTCTACAGTATGTCTAACCATGAGAGCTCTATTTAGGGGTGTGCATTAAAAACCGAAACTGACCAAACCGCCCCGAACCAAACCAAACCGATTTTACACCGAAGCGAACGACTCGGTTCGATTCCGGTTTTTCTCTCTGAAAAACCGAAGCACACCGACTAATAATACATGTAAAAATATTACCAATAATGATCTTTCAACTATTTTTATTAACTAAATAATGTATACAAATTATATCAACTTAATAATTTTAATATTATTTGAATCTAAATAAATATTTATAATGCATATTTTATGCATCAAGAAAAATTAAACATTTTGTTTAATTGATTTTATTTACATCTTTTTACTCGATTTCGCAATAAAAACATTCAATCATAATTTTTTTATGTAATATGAGCTATTTGTTGTAACATAACATATGTAAATAAAACATGATATTTATTTTTTAATTATCATACCCTTATTAAAATTTTCTTGAAATATTTAGGTACAAAATTATTTTAAATAATATAATTGAAAAACCAAAAACCGACCAAAAACCGAACCAAACCGACTCAAACCGAACTGCTTACACCCTTAGCTCTGATCTTACAGTGATTGCCTGTCTTGTTAACTGGGTGACTTTTGCACAAAAAGGTGAAACTTTCAAATAATATCAAGTCCTTTGTTGAGGCAATGACGTAAATTTTAACTTTTGATATCTATTCGTGAAAAAAAGCCTCCGCAATCAATTTGATCAGCTGCGTGACTGAGTTTGTTAAATTTTAAACAATCTTCATGAGTTCTACTTTTGTATTTTTCTGTACTCTTAACCATGGTTCTGTTTGGGACAACTCTGGCGGATGGAAAAACTCTATTCCATCCTCTAGAGCTATTTTTTAATTGTTTGGAACAACTTCTCGTAAAGAGTTGATCGAAAATATAGCGATATTTTATGGTATTTTCGCAAATCTGCCCAGCCCCCACTTCTACTCCCGTGAAATTACTTTTCCCTCTCAGCTTTTCACATATCTGGATCGGCGTTTCTTCCCCTGACCTCCCCGAACAGGCGCTTCTTCCTTCCGATCCACACTCTTCTTACTTTTCGATCCAGGCAATTTTTCCTTCCGATCCAGCCGCTTCTTCCTTCCTGGCGCTTCTTCCTCCCGACCCAGGAGATAGCTTCTTCCACTCTCGCATTTCTCGCAAATTTCGGCTCCCTCTACGAGATGCCGACGGGATGCAAAATGAGTGCCTACCCTCAACGAAGTAGGTGTTCAGCGAGAGGGGCTACAAAACGAGGACCGACGATGGTGTTCGTCCAATCGACCTCAACGAAGGTGTTCGCGGACGAAGGTGCTCTGCTCCAGTTCTGCGCAGCGTCCATTTTTTTCAACTGTCGTAGCTCCAGATCTGTTCCTAGTTTTTTTACAAGGTAGCTCCAGATCTGTGTTTTTCCTCATTTTTTTCCAGAATAGTTTCTGTTCCATGTTTTCTCCCATATTTCTGTTTTTGTGGAAGAAAATCTATAGTTTTTCGTCCAAGCTTTTTTTATTAGGGGAAGAAAACAGAAATTATGCATGCTCACAGGGATTTTTATTCATGCCAGATTTTTTATCAAGGGAAGAAAACAGAAAATCTATAGTTTTTCTTCACCAAGGATTATTCATTCTAGATTTTTTCCAACTGTTGTAGAAAACAACTATTAGAGATCACAAGGATTTTTTGTATTCTCCAAAAGTCTGTTATTCCAAACATCTTCAGTTGAAAAAGTTCTATTCGATCAACACTTGTGCACATACCATCCAAACAATCTGCAATTTTTTCAATACTCAAACAACTCTGTTTAAACAACTCTATTCGAACAACAACATGTCCATCCGCTACAGCTTTTCCAAAAAGAGCCCAAATATGAAAATTCTCTTAATTTTTAAGTGCACTGCTGGTTGAATATAATGTAGCTTCTAGGAACTTTCTGGCTTAAAAATTATTGAATCTATACTTTCTTGGCAGCAGAGCCGTTGCCTTTTGAGGATGACGGTGTTACTAAAAGCTACTTGTTCTATTAATTATTCCCTTTGCTTCATTTTTAGTATGCAAGTTATATTTAACAATTGTTATAGAAATGAACAAAAAATGTGATAACAACTACAGTACAGCAACAATATCGATAATAACAAAATAATAGCATTAGACCATTTGATTGCAACGAGCATTCTTTGTTTCATGCCCTCAATAATCTACATCTAACAGATTTGTAGAAAACTACTCATTGCCCTTTAGATTATTTTTGATTTCTATTCACATTAATTTGTCAATTATTTTGTTGTTTTTTGCATTTCAGAGTGTTCGTCATGAAAACTTTGTTTTTATTTTGCAAATAAGGTATATATTGTGGTGCTGCCAATTATGAGGTCAATGTTCTTTGTTACACTTACCTTTTTTGTAAAGTTATATGGGACTATATGTTGAGGTGCCGAGGGATGTGTGTCAATTCATATTTTTTATGCTAGCGCCTATTTATGTTCAAAAAACCCTGCAGGGTTATTTTCTTCTTTTGCTAACTTAAAGGTTGCTATTGGTATAATCTTTCAACTGCACTAATGTCCAATTCTATTGTTTGGACTACATTATCTTCCCTACGAGCACTGGTGGACATTTTGGCTATGTTTAGGAATTCGGGAACGCATACTTGCTTGCTTGGAGAACATGAACGGAAGTGTTTCCAAATGGGGGCGCTTGCCCACTTGACAAACATGCTAGGTGATGGAGATCACGATCGACTTTCACGATGATCTGAACCGTTCATCTTATGCTGATTGACGATCGTAGCATTGTTTTTTTTCATTTTTTGTTTCAAGTTGTACTTTTATTTATTTTTGAGTCGGGACGGTCGGCCAATCATAGACGTCCGTTGTCCCCCGTAGAGTCTATAAATAGAGGGTGAGGGCTCTCATTTTGGGGATTGAAGAATTGAAGCTAAAAAGTCATTCTTTGGTCATCTCGGTGCTTAAGCCGAACCCCGGGTGCGAAGCTTTGGTCCATCTCTTTCCATTTTCTCTCCCCTTAGCCGGCCCCTACCCTACACCTCTTGGCCGGCCATTCCAAGACCCCCTTATCTTCCATTGCAGCAGCCTACCACCTTCTTCTTCCCACCTACTTGGAATAGTAGGCCATAGGCCTCCCCTCCTCCCCCTTCCACTAGACCTGCCAGTCAACCTCCTCTTCCCCTGAAAACAGTCAGCTCCTCTCCCTCACCTTGCTGTGAAGCCTCCTTCACCAAAACAGCCAACTCCCCCTCCTTCCACCACAACAACAACCGACCCTCTCCACCACCATCTTCATCTCCCCAAAGGAAAACAACCCCCATACCCCATAAAACATCTCTGACGATCACCGGAGTTCCTCCCCGCCCATCTCTGGTGGCCCTCCTACACTGCCCATACCCGTTTTCATCTTTTAGAGTTTTCCGATGATCGCCAAAAAAAGTCTCCGGCAATCGCCAGAAAATGTCTCCGGCGACCACCACCGATACCCACCTCCGGCTACCACCAGCCACCAACAACCACCAACAACCTCCTCCACCACTCATAACCACCATAAATACTTCCTAACTGCCCACTACCCCCACCATCCCCACTTTCATACATTTTAGGAGTTAATTCCTAAAATTAATCTAAATCACTCCTCTTCCTATAACCTAACCCACCCTTAATACCCCCTCCCATTTCATGTGGAACCACCTATCATTACTCCTAATCTTCAGCCCAACCTTTCCCTTACCCAAACCACATGAGCATTTCCTCTTTCCCCATATAGTTAAAACCCCTCTCCCTGCTTCCCTCTCTCACGAGGAGTTTCAACCCAGCCAACTTACATTCCTCTCTCCCCTAACTACACGTGGAACCACCATAATTCTCCTTCCATCCCCCCCCCCCCCCCAGCCCCACCTTTCCTGTTACCCGATCCCTCTCCATCTATGAGTCCACTGCCCAGCATCATAGACCAGGCTGCTGTTTGCTCCCTGGACAGCTGTCCTCCTCTGAGTGTTGGGAACTACCTCCCAGCATCATCCTAATTGCTGTCCCAGTTTCTGGACGACCTCAAACAGCTTCTAAGTGCTGAGATTTTCCCTGGGCAGCCCTCCGAAAGTGCCTCCAGTCCTCCCCTTTTTAGTGTTCCCAAAGTTCAAGGTTTGTTTGTTGATTTCTTTACCGTTGGATCATGTGCTTGTTCTCTTCTTGAGAGATATTGGCTTATAGACTTTGTTTTCAATTGTTTTGGTTTGTGTAATCTCTCAATCAAATAACATTTGCTTTTGCTCACTCTCGGGCTTAATACTATCTCATGTGTTTTCATGTTTGAAAGTTTTAACTTTTTGTGACCAATCAAATTAATATTGCTATATAAATATCAATTGTTGCAAGTAAATTACTCGATCTCATGTGTGGTTGCATATATGATTTTTCCCATTATTTTCCTGTCATATAGGACCGTCAGTAGGCGTCTCTATTTGCACGCCATTTCCTGTCATTCTACCTTTTGTCCATTGTTTCATACTGGATTCCCAAACAAAGCCTTGTTCTTGTGTCTGTTTGTTGGATTCTATTTCAATTTTTTTCTTTTTGGAAATTCATTTTTCACTGTGGTTGAAGGCCTAGTTGTATGTTGTGTTCAGGTGAGAAAGGCTCTGGACGTTCCACTTCAAAGCCTTTGCATTACAAGGGATCAATCATTCATCGCATAGTCAAAGGATTTGTAGCCCAGGCATGTATCTAATTTCATACACTGTTCATTTATTCACATTATCAAAAGATTTTCATTCTATCTAGCCTGCTGGGTAATATATCGACTGTTTTAGTGGATGAAATATATCAAATCTTATATTTTTATCCGGATTTGATTCATGCACTTGTTTAAATGATTGATGACCTTAATTTTAACATTTAATTTTTCTTAATTTTTTTAAAAACATTTTCCAGGGTGGCGATTTTACAAGACAAGATGGTATTGAATTGATATGCCCAGGCTTCTTTATATCTGACTTCTAGCTGTATGTTTGCTTGAAAGCTCAACCTTAATTCTTATTTCCAGGCAGTGGTGGTGAGAGCATTTATGGAAGAAAGTTTCCAGGTACATATATATGTATTTACATATATACAGTCAATTTTCTTGCATCCACTTCTTGTAAATATTTAATGACTGCATACTGATATATTTTATGCCTTCAATTTCCTTAAGATGAAAACTTTAAACTGAAGCATGACGGATGTGGTTTTCTATCCATGGCAAACAGTGGTCAACATACAAATAGTTCCCAGTTTTTTATTACATTTAAGGCCACACCGCATCTTGATGGGTAAGAATCTCTTTACCGTTGAAATATATTAATAATTTTATTTTCACGAAAGTTTTCTAAGTGAAGTGGCATTTATGCACCACTAATAGCACATCCGGTTCTTATTTTTGGTTTACTTATGAAATCTACTGTGACATGTAACCAAAATTTTATTGTTTCTTGTTGAGATGTGCTTATCATTATTATGCGAGGTTTATTCTTAGCCGTGTAATATTGTATTTGTTTTGCTGATCCGCCTCCATATATAGAAGGGATTAGGGCTTCCTCATTGTAAATCAAGTCTTTTTCATTTCCGCAACATGGTATCAGAGCCTTAGGCGATTAGGGCTCCCGCGTATCCACCTTCACATCCCGCTTCCGCATCCTGCTTTTGTCCCACACCAGTCGCGCCTCCAGAAGCCGCCCACCCCATCCCCGCATCCCGTCCCGCTTCCAAAAGCCGCACCCGTCACACATTTTTGTTTGGGTATGTTTTGGGGACTATTCTCCGACACTGGCCAAAGATTCTCCGGACTGGCTACAGTGGGAGTCTGAGAACTCTTTTCTGATGTCTTGGTTGACAAACTCTATGATTGACTCGATTTCTCGAAATTATCTGTTTTTGGAGACTGCAACGGATATTTGGAAGAGGGCTGAGGCTACTTTCTCCTGCTGGGTTAATGATGCCCAGATTTTCTAGCTGTGACGAAAGATCTTCCTCCTTCGTCAGGGTTATCGCCCCCCGTCTGTCTACTACTTGGAGTTCACTCAACTGTATCAAGAGTATGATCGCTTTGACTCCCTCACTCTTGTGTCTCCTAAGGATGTGCTCCTCGTTCGAGCTCAGGAAGATAAGAATAAAGTTTTTGAGTTCCTTCATGGCCTACACCGCAACTTTGATTCGATCAGTGTGCAGATTCTTGGGCCCTCTCCTCTGTCATCCATTCCCGAGGTTTTCAGTCTAGTTCAACAGGAATTTGATTGGCGACAGATATGGACCCCTGATACTGCTCCCGAAGGTTCTGCCCTGGCTGTTCAGTTAAGCTGTAGAGTTCCACGTGATTTCAGGCCCAAGTCCACCGACAAAGATCACTTGCTCTGTGATTACTGCGACAAGTCCCGTCTTACTCGGGACTCCTGCTTTTGTCTTCATGGCTTTCCTGCACCCCGTGGGGGCTCCGCACCACGTGGTGGTCGTGGTTACGGTCGTTCTCCAGGTCGCTCTACTCAGCCCCGCTCTGCTCACCTGTCTAATGCTTCTGAGGAGATGCTTCTACCCAGTCTGCTCCTCTGGCTTTGTTCGCCGATGAGATTCATGCCTTCCGGCGTCTGATGCAGCAGTAAACTTTGGATCCTTGTGTCGTCGTCTTCCTATGCTCATTAAGGACCCTCAGGTGCTCATAATCCATCCTCTTGTCCCTCCACCCACTGGATTATCGATTCTAGAGCAACAGATCATATGACCGGCTCTGCTACAAGTTTGTGTCTTACCTCCCTTTGTCTGGTCGAGACAAAGTGAGCATTGCAGATGGTTCCTTCTCTCCAATTGCTGGAAAAGGAACGATCCCCTGCTCCTCTCTTATTCTTTCTTCTGTCCTTCATGTACCCAAGTTTACTCGCAATTTTTTCTCAATTAGTCGTCTAATAAACTCTATGAACTGTTCTGTGGCATTCTTTCTCTTCTTGTGTGTTTCAGGACCTGAAGACGGGGATGGTGATTGGCTCTGGTAGTCTGGTGGATGGGCTTTGCGTGTTTGATTCTTCCACTCCTGCATCTTCTCCTCATGCCTTTCATGTTGATCAGGCGGTCACTTTGGAGTCCTGACATTGCCGCCTTGGACATCCCTCTATTCTGTCTATGAAACGTTTATTTCCTACTTTGTCTGCTGTATTAGTTGATAATTTTCATTGTAATGCTTGTGAACTTGGCAAACATCATCGTGTTTCGTTTAATCATGTTTCATCCTCTAGTTCTGCTCTTTTTTATGTTATTCGCAGTGATTTTTGGGGGTATTGCCCTCTTCTATTTCCGGGTGTCGTTGGTTTGTCACTTTCATTGACTGCTTCTCTCATACTACATGAGTTTATCTAATGAAGGATAAAGATGAGGTTTTCCCTTTATTTCAACGTTTTTACAAAATGATTTCTATGCAATTTGATACCCCTATCAAAATCCTTCGTACCGACAATGGCCGCGAGTACATGGATTCTCAATGTGACCTCTACCTCGCACATCATGGGATTATCCATCAAACGTCTTTCGTTCACTCTCCTGCTCAAAATGGGGTGGCCGAACACAAGAATCGTCATCTCTTGGAAGTTACCCAGTGTCTTCTTCTCCATATGCACCTTCCAAAGTATTATTGGGAGAATGTTGTTCTCACTGCCGCTTATCTTATTAATTGTATGCCCTTTCGTGTCTTGGGTTATAATACTCCTCTTCACACTCTTGGGGTGCCTCATACTACTCTACAATCTCGTATATTCAACTGTGTTTGTTTTGTCCATATTCACCAAAGGACAAAACTTGATTCTCGGGATCACAAATTTGTTTTGATCGGCTATGCTTCTACTCAAAAGGGTTATAAATGCTTTGACCCGGTGCTTAGGAAAGTCTTTGTTACCATGGATGTCGCATTCCGTGAATCCGGGAGCTACTATGGGCCCTCACTTCTGGGGGGGACCTCTTCTATGTTGGAAGTGAGTTTCTTAACTCCTTTAACCATTCCTCCGTTATATCACTATCACTCGACTCTGTCTCCTATTGCTCCCGCGCCAACTCCTGCTATTCCTATTGCCAAGCCCCTGTTGGTTTACTCTCGTCGTCCCAAGGGAACGAACACACCGACCCTTATTAGAGTCCCAGAGCAGACATCTGATCCGTCGTCAGGTTCCTTTACTATAAGGGAAGGTACTTCTACACAACATCCGTTATTCCAATTCGTCCTTAACGACTTCCCATAGAGCTTTTGTCTCTTCTTTGGCCGCTGCTTTCATCCGTACTTCGTGGGAGGATGCTCTTTCTGATGACAATTGGAAGGCTGCTATGCTTGAAGAAATGCATGTCTTGGATAAGAATCACATATGAGACCTAGTACATCTGCCTAAAGGAAAGACTACTGTGGGATGCAAGTGAGTGTTCTCTGTCAAACAGAACACTTAGGGGGTTGTGGAAAGGTACAAGGCTAGGTTGGTTACAAGAGGTTACACTCAGACGACAAGCATTGATTACCAGGAAACCTTTGCACCGGTTGCCAAGATGAACTCTATAAGGATTCTCCTGTCGTGTGTTGCTTGCAAGGGGTGGAGTCTCAGCCAACTGGATGTAAAAAATGTGTTCCTTCATGGTGATCTGGAAGAAGAGGTATACATGGCTCTACCTACTGGTCTCTCTCCTAGAGGATCTAAAGGCAAGATGTGCAAGCTGAAGAAGGCCTTGTATGGCCTGAAACAATCACCTAGAGCTTGGTTTGAAAGATTTCACAAAGCAATGACATGCTTCAAATTCTCCCAGAGTAATGGGGATCATATTTTTTTCATAAAAAATAATGAGGGAAAACTAACTGCTCTGATAGTTTATGTAGATGACATCATTATAACAGAAGACGATCAGAATGAGATTCATTCATTGAAAGTGAGACTGGCGAAAGAATTTGAAATAAAAGACTTGGGGACCTCAAGTACTTCTTGGGTATTGAGGTTGCGAGGTCCAAATATGGGATATTCATATCACAGGGAAAATATACTCTTGATCTCCTTGAAGCTTCAGGAATGAGTGAGTGCAGACCGGCTGACACTCCAATCAAAGTCAACCACAAACTTGGAAAAGATGATGGTGACATGATTGAAGACATTCTCAGTTTTCAGAGGTTTGTTGGAAAACTATTCTACATGTCGCATACTCGCCCAGATATCTCCTATGTTGTAGGAGTGCTCGGTCAATATATGCATTCCCGGAGGACCCATCATTTAGATGTTGCTAATCTTGTCCGCAGATATCTCAAGTCCTCTCAGTTTTCAGAGGTTTGTTGAAGAGCTGACTATTGAGGTGTACACGGATGCTGACTGGGCTGGATCGATTGAAGATCGACGGTCAACATCTGGGTATTGCACTATGGTGGGTGGAAATTTAGTCACTTGGAGGAGTAAAAAAACATCATGTGGTTGCCAGATCTAGCGCTGAGGCGGAGTTCAGGGCTATGACTCACGAAATCTGTGAAGGGCTATGGATACGAACTATTTTGACCGATCTTGGGCTTAAAAGTAGCGAGCCCATCAGGCTATACTGCGACAACAAGACTGCGATCAGTATTGCTCACAACCCTGTGCAACCATGACTGTACAAAACATATTGAAATCGACCGACACTTCATCAAAGAAAATACAGATAGAGGCATTGTTGTTACTCCATTTGTGCCCTCTAAGCAACAATTGGCAAACCTCCTCAGCAAGGGATTATGCAGTGGTTTCTTTAAAGAGGTTGTTGGCAAGTTGAGAATGTTCGACATCACACACCCAACTTGAGGGGGGGGGGGTGAGATGTGCTTATCGTTATTATGTGCGGTTTATTCTTAGCCGTGTAATATTGTATTTGTTTTCCTGATCCGCCTCCATATATAGAGGGGATTAGGGCTTCTTCATTGTAATTCAAGTCTTTTTCGTTTCCGCAACATTTCTATTTGTTGGCATCTGATCTATCATTTCTTCCTAGCATATTTTTCACTGGTATGGCATTAAATAATATCTTCATTGCAAAATATAACTAGGATGCGATTCAACAATTTATTCGTTCTCTATGCCATTTTTTCTCACTGATTCATATAGTGATTGTTATTTTATATACTGATTTTATATCTCTTTCTTTCTTTCTAGCAAACATGTTGTTTTTGGAAAGGTGGTACAAGGTATTGGTTTTCTGAAGAAGATTGAGCAAGCTGGCTCTGAGAGTGGAAAACCTGTTTGTCCTGTAAAAATTGTGAATTGTGGTGAAGTAGCTGAAAATAAAACAACCACTATGTCAATGGAGAAAGGTACTTGGTAGCAATCTAAGTTTTACTTTTTTTTTCCTTAATTGTTCTATTAAGATATTTCTATTCTTACAGGCAAGAAAACTGCAAAGTCATCAAAAGATCTATCAGATAGTTCTGACGGAGTTAAGGAAAGTCGCAAGAGACCTGTTAAGGACAAAAGAGTGAGCAGAAAAAAGAGATACTCGTCATCAGATTCTTATAGCTCTGATGATTCTGATTCTGATTCTTCTTCCACTAGTAGTGATTCTGATTCAGACCCTTCATCAAGCACAAGTTCGTCTAGTGATTACCGACGCAAGAGGAGAAAGAAATCTTCTAAAAAGGAGAAGCATGGGAGTGGAAAAAGAAAAAAGGAGAAGCGCAGTGAGAAGCAACATAGAAAGAATAGTAAGAAAGCAAGGAGGACATCTAGAAGGTAGTACAATGCTTATGAAATGATTTTACTTTTTCTTTTGTTTTGTTCATTTCCTTTATGCCTTACTGTGTTTTATGTGTCACAACTTTAGTAATTTGAGTTTATTGTACATCAAGGGTGAGTTCAAGTGATTCTGGTAGTGAGAGTAGTGACAACAGCAGATCTGATACTGAAAAACCTGGCAGCGAACATATTAATAGATCCAACCACAAATCACCACTTGCTGAAACAGTTGCTAAAGCCTCAGGTATGTCTAACATATTAATTGCAATTTCATTTTGTAATTTATAAAGATGAATTCAACTGAAATTTTCCTTTTTAAAAATAAATTTCTTTTAGCTGCTATCCATATTTTTGTTGCTTTATTTGTTAAATGTTGGGATACCTGTGACTGTACTTTTGAGCTATTCCTTGTGCATGGTTTAACAATCTAATGCTATACCAACACGTGGTTACGCTCTAAACGTTGAACCTCTAAACGATTACTGTTTTTACCAGAGCTTATTCTTGTTTCTATATTCTAATTATGGAGGGGAGTTCTGTAGACACCTGAAAGAGAGGGAGAAGGGATGAGATTATTTACAAAACCTTCAATTTTTCCATCTACATATAGTTGATGAAGACCAGTTCCGTGATATCGTCAATGACTCATGATAGAGAGCAATTTGTGAACTGCGGTCGACATTGGTCTAACACATTTTATAATCGTGTGCACGCCTTTATAATGACATTTGGTGGGTGAGGTGTTTCTTGCATGGTAAACTGTTTCACTTGCAAACATGATGCAATCTATGGTTCCGGGACGTCGAATTGTGGGCAAAAAGCTGGGAGAGGCATAAGGTGCATTAGAAAGCGCTATATAACAAAAGGCATTATTATTTGCGTCTGGAATGCTGTTATAAGGTAGACTTGTGCATCTATGGTTCACCCGCTTTTGCGATTGAAATGGAGTGGATGGCTGAGTTTACAACTTATAAGATGAGAGGGAGTAAAGGAATCGACCACTATTTTTATGTGATTACTACAAGCCATCCGACTTTTGATTTTAGCTACACTAGTGCTATTTTAGCGTTTCTTGTCATTTATTCATGGATTGTCATTTAATTATTTTGCATGGTTTTTGATAGACTAAGAATAATTTAGGTTTTTTGTAGTCTACCTATCATTGTTAATAACTATTTTAAGTCATATGGAACATGATATTATGAATGAAAAGGCTTTTTTAGCTGAATTCTCTCATTTTGAGTAAGCGATACTTTTTGTGCTGAAGGGTGATCTTGTTTCACGAGCAGTGTCCCCAAGTGATTGAATCTCACTTTCCAAAGTAATTCAAATATTTGTTGAAATGGATGGATCTCATTTCTCTTTCTTTAAGCTCATCTTAAAGGATCTGAGAAGTGTGTTTCAACCGTGCGTGCTAGAAAGTGTAACCTTTATTTTTTATATTGGAATAATATTAAATTAATGGAATATGAGGTATACTATTATTTTAACTCGTAATATGGATAGACAAATTAATGTGAAGGTGGGTAAAAGTAAAACTCACTTTGGCTCCTAGGAAGATCAAGGATGCGAGCCTTCGTTTGAGATCTCGTTCGCGGGGGATCGAGGGAGAAGTCCCGTAGAGGATTGCGTTAGTCTTGCTAGATCCTCTCCATCCTATCTCGTCGGGAGAGAAGCGATGAAGGAGGAGGTTTGAGTGGAGAGACCGATCGGCGGAGAATGATCGTGCAACGTCGGCGGAAACGCTGAAGCGGGCGGCTAGGGTGTCGAGCGTGGGCTCTGTGAGTTAGAAGGAGATATGGGAATTAGCGAGAGATTTGATTAATACTTTTCATGCCATTCAACCATGCACACCCCAACCCTATAATCGGTTGGAGCCCAGATCAAAACCAAAGTTCCAAATACACATAAAATTGCGGAAACATAAAAGATACGTTGCTGAAACATAAAATAACACGTCTGAGTGGTACGTGCCAAAGTACGACGCTTGTACGTGATCTCCGAACGTGGGTTTGTAACCTCTCTCTAAAATTTTTGTCCCTCTAAAGCTTTCCTCTCCTTCCCCCAGCTTTCTTCTAAATTCTCCTCCTCTACCTCCATTCTAGGGCTTGCCCTTGCATCCCCGCCTCCATCGATCCCCATCAAAAGAAGCCCATAACAAATTTGGTATCAAAGCCCTCCTTCCTCGACTTGAGACTTGCACCACTTCTCTTCTGTTGTCATCAAGTCGCTGCTCCAACCACGCCGCTTCTTCTAAGACGCCAGCCGACCCTCGTACTTATTGCTTCAAAATCACCGGACGACAGTCGTGTCGACTTTAGCAGTCTCCTCGAAGCACCCAGAAGTTGCTGCTCTTCTGCACGCATGCCCCTCCATCTTCCCATCAACGATATCCAACCCCAATAGCCTTACAAATAACAAGTCTGCCACTCCCTCCAACCCGTTCAACCTAAAGAAAACCTTTCAACTCCTTTTGCACGACCTGCAACAGCTCCTTCCAGTAACTGTGATCGCATTTAACACCCCTCACCCAACGACACTCCCTTCTATAAGCAACGCCCATCTTCTTGATTGAGCAGCCGACGTCTCCATCAAGCGGACCTGCTTTGGCCCTCACACGCCCATCCGTCTAGAACCAGGTCTCTTTCGACATCTAACAACTGACGCGCCCCTCCCTCCTCATCCAAAGCATCATCATCGACAACACCCTCGAGCCCTTCAAATTATCCCAACTGCACGCTTGCCTCGAACATCCTAATCCACACTTTCCTAATTATTTGACTATTTTAATTAATTCTTAGCTGAATTAATTGGTACTCAATTAATTAAGATGAACCAGCGACGAAATTTCTCCGTGCGCTAAAGGACTACATTGACGCCACCTTCGCACTTCCACCCGCCATAGTTCCGCTGACCCATGTTTTATTGACCCCGTTGGCCCATGTTCTACTGACCCTGCTGGCCCATTCTGACTGCCTCCAGACGCATCTGCCACTGCCAGCCATTTCACCCCTACTATGTCGGCCCCTGTTCTACCGGTACTGCCGACCATCTCTTTGTCCCTTTTGCTGACCCTCGCTTTGGCGGTTGCTGCTCTGCCGTCCACCTCGCCACTTCTCCTGTTGTCCTTTGCTCCGCCTGCCCCTACTTTGCCAGCCCTGCTAGCCACCTCGCAGCCTCGTCTCCGCCCATCTACTCTGTGGGGCCCTCCAAACCCGTTCCTTCTGCCAACCGTTGTCTCCTCGTCTGCCCTGCTACTTCTGCTTGTCGTCGCTTCGCCGGACCAGCCAGACCCTTTCCTTCTGCCTTCGCCGCTATTTGTTGCCAACGCCGCTGCGACGCGTAACTGGGCGTTGTTCTGTCGCGAAATCATGGTGCCAGATGAGTCAATCATCCTACTGGAGTTTGAGCTTGAGGACAAGCTCGAATTCAAGGATGGGTGTAGTGTTATGGACCCCACGCCATTGGTTATCTAGTATTAGGAATTTATTATATCGTGTCGTATTGTATCAAGTCTTTATTGTATAAGTCGAGTAGTATTGAGTCACATGCGTATTTTAGGTTTTTTAATAATTCCATGTATTTTATATGTAGCTTGATGTAATTATGGGATTACTCCCGAGAGCTTGTTATATATGTCATAGTCCTTGTATGAAGGAAACAATCAATGAAATATCAAAATTATTTTTATCTCTCTAAAATTTCTCTTCCTTTCACTCAAGCCCTCTTCCCTCTAGGGTTGGGCTTCATTTTCGAGTGGAGTACTAGGCGGGTGCCTTGAACCAGGCCGCTAATGCCCTCTCCCGCTGCGACCACCGGGAGCGTTCCTTGTTGGCCATCTCTCACCCGACCTCGTCCATTCTCCACCGCCTGCAAACAGTGATTCAAGGCACATCGATTGTATGCGAGCTCCTTCACCGCATTGAGAAGGGGAGGTTGCCCTTGCAATAGACAGTCCAGGAAGGCCTCATCCTATACAAGGATTGACTTTATCTTTCAGTCACTTCTCCATTGATTTCAGATATATTGGCGGGGTTCCACAACGCCACTCATGAAAGGATTCATAAGATCCTTTAGCGGATCTGAGCAGAGTTCTTCTTTTGGAGGGGGCTCAAATGGGGGGGGGGGGTCTAAGACTTCATCGCCCTCTGCCCCGCCTGCCAACGGATTACCTCTGCCATTGCCCGAGACATATCAACTACTTGCAGATTTACCTTGTGGTCTGTCGCACTTTCATCGTATATCACCGGCTCGTCTTGAGCCTTCTGACTAGAATACTCAAGTTCCAGATGACAAGAATTAATTAGATTTTAATATAAGGATATGTAAAACAAGATATATAAAAGTTTATATTTTGTACAACATTACAATACTATTTGTGGCATTATTCTTTCAAAACCTAGCTCTGATACCATTTTTTGTAACGGTCCGTAGACCGCCGCAGAAGAACAATATACATTGCATAATAATAAGCATTAAAAGCCAAGCAACAATTTTAATATGCCACAAATAAGGATTGAAAGGACAAGTGGGGCACTTCTCATAACGACACCTACTCTCACGAGCTTTGGCCAGTTCAAAATTTCCTACTATTCTTTTATACCATAAACGATAAAGCTCTATTTATTTTGTTTTACGCTTAGATCCTAAAAAATTAGAATGTTAGTCTTTAAATAAAGGACTAAGCAAGAAAGTTTTTTTTTTTTGACTGCTGTACATGCAAAACAAATGTTAAATAACATTATTTATACGACATTTACTTTTATACAGTATAAACAGTCTATAAAGATGTACACTATTGAAAGAAATACCAAACAACAAAAGTAACAACTAACATTTCTAGCTTCAATATTTATTTATTCAGTTTTGCCTCTTCAAATTCTCTGTGTTCTCATTTCATTTAGTTAAGGGTTATTGTATATCAGTATTCAGTCTTGGGCCCACTTCACTAGGTTGAACTTAGTGCACCCAACTCGCATAAGGCCTATTAAGGTTCTGTTTGGCGCGACTGCAGCGACTTGAAAAGTAGTGGTGAAATAATCAGCTGTTTTGTAGAGTGGTGACAATCTGTGAAGCTGTTTGGAAGAACAACTGTTGCAGTGTTGTTTCAAACATACATAACATTAAACATACATCTACACATGTTTTATCATAAAGGACGTAATGATTCAGTAGTGGATGAGCACAACAATCCTCCCACTATCCCTCTCCTTTGAGCAAATGAGAAAATTGTGAATGCAGAGCAACAGTGCATGGGTAGCAAAAAATTGGGAAAATACCTTGACAAAATCTGGATTCGTACCACTGTGGAACAAAGCAACTGTGATCAATGGAAGTTCATAGCAAATGTGAAAAAGTGCAGAGCAAAAAACAAATGACGGGAGAGAAAAAAAGTGCAGAGCAACTGTGAAACAAAGCCATGGAAGTTCAATCCATGGCAGCAGTTCGATCCATGGAAATAACAGGAGAGAAAAAATTGTTGTCAGCAATTTGCGAAGTAGGGCTCACCGGCGGCTCCCGCCCACGCCAAGATCAAGCAGCGACCGACATCAACAATGGCTGGTTTCCTGTCATAGATCAAACCGTGGCTCCCTTTCCAGATGCCGGAGCCTCCTCGGTTCCCTGATCCATCAGAAACCTCCTCTACACCGATTACGACAGCAAGAACGTCTGCATCTGGAAAAACTACAACGAGTTCGGCGGCTTCAAAATTAAGCAGCGGCCTCGTCATACCCATCGTCCTCTTCCGCGGGAGGATTTTTCTCTTCCCCGCGCGACTTCCGTGAAACGCAGCTCGCAGCTCGCAGTCGTGAAAAAAATTCACGACTCAAAATCACCCATTTTTCACAATTCGGGAGCGGGGGGGGGGGGGGACAAAAACTTTTTGGGCGAGGCGATTTTAAAAGCAGCGGTACATTGCTCCGAAATCGCCGCGCCAAACAAAGCCTAAAGACCAACCAAGTTGACCCGAGTGTTTAATCCAGTGCACACAACTCGCTTAAGATCTTTAAGGTCCAACTGGATTTGTAACAGTCTACAAATACCCTTTAACATTTTGCATTGATGCATTTCATATGGTATTTTATTATTCCATCTATAATGAAGTTTTCATATTATGGTTACAATAATCATTCTATTGAAAGTTTTCATGCAAGAATAAATCATCATGGGGATATAATTTTTATAATAAAATTACTCGAAAGTAGAACATAATTAAAGAAATAAACCCTCACATTGAGTTTCTCTTTTCCTTTGTCTTTTCTTGGATCATCACCATGTCTATAGGGTGACGTCATTCCTCTGTCTATTTGGAGATACATATCAATTGAATATGATTTTTTACTTATATATGGAGTGAAATGTAATAGTGATTTTTGAGCAGTGGAAAATTTTGATCAATTACTGGAATGAGACCCTCCATGATATATAGGAGGTCAATAATACAAACACAAAATAATAATAAAACTAAAGCCTAATACTCTCCCTCAAGGCGGGCTTGTGATATTTGTCACACCCAACTTGGACATTATGTTACCAAAACACTTATGAGATGAGGCTTTTGTGAGCACATCAGCTAGTTGTTGATCTGAAGGGACGAACGGAGTGCTAATAACTCCCCTCCCCACAATGTTTTCTTTGATGAAATGATGATCGACTTCCACATGTTTGGTGCGGTCATGCTAAACTGGATTGTGAGCAATGCTAATAGCGGAATTGTTATTACAGTATAAATGTATCGGGTTATTGCTTCGAATCCCAAGCTCAAGCAAAAGGTATCGAATTCACATTCCTTCACATGTCTTGGGTCGTCCCCCCGAATTTCGCTTAAGTACTGGATCTAGCAACCACATGTTGTTTTTTGCTCCTTTAAGTCACTAGATTTCCCCCACTAAGGTACAATACCCGATCGTGGATCTCTGATCATCAACAGACCCTGCCCAATCAGCATCTATGAAAATTTCAATGGAAAATTCTTTAGCAATAGAGAACAAGATGCCACGTCCCGATGAAGTTTTGAGATACCTCAGAATCCGATGAGCAACATCCAAGTGGTGTAACTTGGGAGCATGCATGAACTGACTGATAACTCCAACAACATATGAGATATCCAGACAAATATAAGATAGGTAGATGAGACTCCCCACCAGCCGTTGAAAGCTACTGATGTCAGTGACTGGTTCTCCACCATCCCTACCCGATCTGTGATTTGTTTCAATGAGGGTGTCCGCAAGTCTGCACCAACTCATCCTTGTAGTTTCCATCAAGACATGGACGTATTTCCTCTAGGAGATAAAGACATCATGCTTGGATCTGGCAACCTTTATGCCAAGGAAGTACTTGAGGTTCCCAAGATCCTTTACCTTAAATTCACTAGCCAGTCTTGTCTTCAAGTGTTTGATTTCCATCATGTCATCCCCAGTTATTACAATGTCATCCACATAGACTATCAACACTGTCAATTTTTCTTGTCTGTGCTTAACAAATAGAGTATGATCATCATTACTCTGAGTGTACCCAAATTTCACCATTGCTCGTTGGAACCTCCCAAACCAAGCCCTCGGGGACTGCTTTAGGCCGTATAGAGCCTTCTTCAATCTGCATACCTTCCCCGCAGATCCCTCAGAGGTGAAGCCTGGGGTAGAGCCATTTAAACTTCCCTGCCAAATCTCCTTGGAGGAAGGCGTTCTTCACGTCTAACTGGCTAAGAGTCCACCCTTTGCATGCAGCACACGAAAGTAGAATCCGGATAGAGTTCATCTTTGCCATAGGAGCAAAGGTTTCCTGATAATCAATCCCAGCTATTTGGGTGTATCCTCGAGCCACCAACCTAGCCTTGTAACGGTCCGTATGACCTTGGGGGTTTTGTTTCACCAAAAAAATCCATTTGCATCCCACCACAGTCTTGCCTTGACGGGGATCAACAAGCTCCTTTGAAAACCTCAAAAGATATAACTCTATTTCTTAACCACCTCCAAGGAACATCAAGCTTTCGTGCTATTATGAATTTCTACATCAAAATTTCATCAAAATAAATATACTTTTCATTCAAAAATCCCCAAATCACACTCTAAATACATAAAAGGAGAGGGGAAAGCGGAGAAGAAAGGCTTACGGTGAAAAATAGGAAAAGGTATGAAGATATCTATGGTTCCTTGTTCAGTCAAAGCTCCAAATTCCCACGGTTAGCACACCGGTAGATCACCCCTAGTGCACCGGTTAGGAGGGAAGCTTAGGGCAAGTGGAGAGAAGCTTTCTTCCCGTCGAAAGCTAGTCAAAAAAGAGGGAGAATGGAGAGGAACGGGAAGGGAGTCGTGCGGCTTCCCGGAAGCCCTAGGCGAGAGCGACGGTGTTGTTCCGGTGACCGTGCGGAATTCTGAGCGGGCTCGGTTTTTGCTTTTATCGTAAGGAATCGGTCCAATCCACCGCTCATGACCACTACCTAAGACTATGATAGATTAATAAGGTTTAATTAAACCCAATTTCAGATTTTTATTACTCTTATTGCATAAATGTTTGCTATCCGCGCACCAAGTCAGCTAATAGAACACCAATGCACTTAATTTTTATCATTTATATCTTAAATAAATTTGTATACACTTAAATAAATTTGTATACACAATAAATGTAATGGAATAAACTTTTTAAAACCAAAATTGTGTATTAAATATCGATGCAACGACATTTCATGAATGTTTCTCCTTCATTTTTTTAAAAAGGACTATAAAATTTTAGTCGTTTTATGTTATACGGCGACATTTGCGTGTTACAACACGCTTCTCCATTAGGTACTTGAGGCGGAAGTGATCGGTGCGAATCAGGAAAGGGAGCCTCCATATGTGCGGTCTCCAATGTTGGACGGCCTTGGCCATCCCAATCAGCTCCTACTCGTAAGCCTGAAGCTTCTGATGATGAAGTGCGTTCCGACAACTAAATTATGCGATCAGATGCCTCCCCTGTTGGAGCACGACACCGCACCTCTGTCTGGATGTGTCGCACTCCACCTGGAACTCCTGGTCAAAGTTCGGTAGGCGCAGAATTGGGGCCAACACCAAGGTCTGTTGAAGTGTGTGAAATGCTATCGTCGTCGAGGCCCGCCACGCGAAGGACATGTTACTCAATAAGACAAACAATGGTGTTGTGATGCTGTACCCCTAGATGAAACACCAATAATAGCCGACCCCAAGAAACCTTGGATCTCCCGCTGTGATTGGGGAAGGGACCAATCAGTAACGCCCTGGATCTTGATGGGGTCAGCGGACACCCCTGTACTGCCAACAACATGGCTCAAGTAGGATACCTGGTCGATCTCAAAAGAATAATTGGCGTGTTTCAAGAAAAACTTATGAGTGTGGACTAACTGAGAAATCACTCGTAGGTGGGCCAAATGGGACTCCCAAGGTAGTGTTGTAGACCAAAAATTCGTCAAAGAAAACATGTACGCAACAACGCAGCAAATTGTGGAATACCTCGTTCATGAGGGCCTGAAAGGTGGATGGAGGCGCTGGTGAACCCGAAGGGCATCACGAGGAACTCAAAGTGTCCATGATGGGTGCGGAAGATGTCTTATCCACATCCTCTAGGGCCATGTGCACCTAATGGCACCCGAGGCAAAGATCCAATTTGGGTAAAAAGTGGGTGCCATGCTACTCGTCTTGTTGTTCCTCAACGACCAGAATGGGGACTTGTCGTTCACCGTCCGCGCATTCAAGTCGCGGTAATCGACACAAAATGTCCATGTGTCATCCTTGTGGTGGACCAACAAGACTAGAGAAGAAATGAGAGACACTGTGTCGGATGATGCTATAGCGCAACATAGCAACGCACTGTCCCTCAATCTTGTCCCTTTGCCGAAAAGGATAGCGATAAGGGCGAACAACTACAGGAGCCGTCTCTGGCCAAGACGCACGTGTGGTGGTCCTGGCGCCGCAAGGAGGAAGTCCTGTCTTGGTGGTAGTATCGTTGTACTTCTTTAAAAGAGTCTCGAGGTCAGAGGGCTCGGTCTGGTTTGCACATGCGAGAAAAACCTGTCAGTCGGCGGTTGTTGAGCGGCCCTGCCACACATTTTGGTCGCTAAGGAAACTGTGTGTACTGTCAGAGGCCATGAAAGCATCTTGCGGCTGACCCACCACCGCGATTTGTATTTGAGTCGTATTCCCTGACTGGTGTCCCTTCATAGCTTGAATAGAAATATCTGGGTCTTTCGGGTCCTCTTCCCTTATGTCATCGTCAGAGGGATCCTCCATCTCAAGCCAAAAAAGGCGCTTGCACCGATGTCCACGACTGAAATACTCATCACAATTAAAACGGAGGCCCCTTGGTCCGATGGTCCGCTATCTCTTGAGTGGAAAGTTGCCAAGTGGTGGACAGTCTGCCCCACTCTTTTCCCTTGCCGGCTCCTGTGCTAACTGGGGAAGGGGCAAAACCTAGTGTGCTACTGGGACGGATGGGGCGCTAGAAAGGAGCACCTGGAATTGCTCAACATAGTCATCAATGGGCCCAGTCTGTCGGTGAGAAATGAGATCATCAATATGATTCTCAGGAAGGGGAAGTCCAAAGAGTAGGTTGCACCGTGTCTTAAAATCCTCCTACACCAGTTGTGGGTGCGCCCGTCGGAGCTGCGAGAACCATAACTGCCCAGAGCCCATGAGATGGAACGAAGCAATGCCAATCCTATCCTCTTCCGCGGTACGTTGGTTCTCAAAGAACTGCTCGCAACATGTGAGCCAAGTGAGAGGGTTCCTCGTGATCGTCAAAAATCGGAAAGTCCATCTTCACAAAATGGGGAATACCGCCTCCTTCAGTGCGCAGTGCTGGAGACTCATTTCCCGTTTGAGAGGAACTCTAAGCGCCGCGCAGGGCCGACAGCGAGCCTTCCGACTGAAGGGATTCGATGAGAGCCTTATTGTTGGCCACAATCATGTGCTGACATGACTCCAAAATATGAGACAGTGAGTCCATCAGGGTTATCGTCATCCATGGGTGCGGACCGAATGGAGTGAGAAGAGCTAAGGGGAGCAGGCAAAATGCCAGTGTTGGCGTATACAAAGGAGCCCTCCAAGAGCACTGGCTTATACAAAGGAGCCCTCCAAGAGCGCTGGCGAAGTCACGTGGAGCAGAGGGTGTGCAAGAAAGGGCCTTGCAATGGAGGGGTATGGCTGTGGTGGGTTGGCGACGACGAAAAAGGGGAAAGCAGCCGGCGTTGAGGGCAGTGAAGGAGCGGTGGCGTCCTCTGATACCAAGTTAATACAAGCCTTGATCTCGTTCGCGGGGGATCAAGGGAGAAGTCTCGTAGAGGATCGGTGTTAGCCTTGCTAGATCCTCTCGAACCTATCTCGCCGGGAGAGAAGTGATGGAGGAGATTTTAGTGGAGAGACCGATCGTCAAAACAAATGTACAGGCGTGGCGTGGGTTCTGTGTTAAAGAGAGAGATAGGAAAATGAGAGAGAGAAGTTTGACTAGTACTTTTCATGCCATTCAACCAAGCCCACCCTAACCCTATAACCGGTTGGAGCCCAAATCAAAACTCAAAGTTCCAAATACACATAAAATTGCGAAAACATAAAAGATACAATGTGGGAACATACAACGACACATCTCTAAGAGGTGTGCGCCGAGGTACGACGCTTGTACGTGATCCCCCAGGTCCTTAACAAAGTTTTCTAGGGCTCAGATCTAAACACTTCCAAACAGTCATCTTAAAACAAACTAGCCATAAGAGATTCAAATAGCCGATGCGACGTATAAATTTCCTTCCCTTTTGTGATTCTCTTCTTTCCTTTGGACGATGATTTACTCTTCCTTAGCACACTGTTATTTAGTAAATGTTTCTACAATAATCATATTTGTTTTCTTTGCTTATTTATTCGTTTATATAAAAGAAAATGATCTCTAAACTTTTCTTTGGCTTCCATAGCTTGTTTCATTGATTGGTGAATTTATCTTACATGTTCCTTTTATGATACTCTCTTTCCTTCTGAACACCCTGTACAATTTCGTTTGAAGCCCAAACAGGCACACATTCTGCTTTCACAACCACAATCAGCTTCCTCTTTCTCATATGTTATTTTCAACATTTTTTTCAAATTCTAATCCTAACCCATCTCCTACTCTCCTTTGTACCTGAACCATCTCCCTTTTAAATTACTATCCAAATCAAACTTTACCTTCTCCATTAGAAAATTTTCAAAATATAAGCATAGGTCAATCTGACCACTAATTTCTAGTGAAAGAAAAGGTAAGTTCCTTGGTTAATCTAACTAACCTTCTCCCACGTAATATTTTTCTATGATAAAACTTGTAATGATGTTTTTGAAAGTTCAAATTTGAGATTAAATGGTTAATGTTATTGTGGGCTTCAATTTTTCGCAAAGATAGGAGTATGCAAAAACTATCTAGTTATTGCCAATACTCTTCGGCGAAGTACTTCGGATATCTTGATGTTGAAATAACAGTTCTTTCAAACCTTTGTTTCCAAAATGTAAACCGTTTTATCTTACATTCATTTTCCATTAATATAACCTAAAACCCATAAAGAAGAGGCATGCCTGATTCCATTAAAGGCAAAACTCCAAACAAGAAAGTCTGGAAATATGCATATAGCTACAAGGAAACCTAAGCCCTCTCACCACCGGTGAGCAGGCTGAATATCTTTTGGCATTATGGCGACTCTCTTGATCTTGATTGCAGAGGTTCGTGTCATTGGGAATCCCACAAGGTGATACTTGACAAACTCTTCCGGTGCAACAATGTAAGCGCTTTGGAGGTGAAGATTGATCTTAAAATTGCATGCACCTTAGTGTAACACCCCAAAAAGGAATAGTGGTCATTGGGGGCTACCGCGCAGTGATAGTAATATCGCGGGCGGTAGCTCAGTGATTTAAAAGACCAAGAGCTCGGGTTGGGTACCGCGGAGCTATCGCGCCGCGGTAGGCACTCAACGCTTTCTACCACTCAACGCTTTCGAGCACTCAACGTTGTCGAACAATCGTCGAGCGCGCTAACGCCGGGCGGTAGGAGTTACCGCGATGCGCTAACCGCTCGACGAACGTCGAACGATTTACCGCCAAGCGCTAAAGTGTTATCGCGGGGAGTTAGCTCTGATAGCGGCGCCGACTGGTCAAAGCGGTTACCGCTTATGTTACCGCGCGGCGGTAACTTTTGTATAAGGATGGACTTGAGATTTTTTTCTCATCTTCTCATATGATTTCTCTGCTTTACTAGAGAGGGAAGAGGAGGAACGTCCAGGAGCTTGTGTGAAGATCGATCCAAAGTTTGCTTGTGAGTGAAATCGCGAGTCGACGCTAGATCCGCGGAGAGGAAGTTGTGGCAATCAATTCCATCCGAATCATAGATCACGGTCATGGCTCCGAAGAGATCTTCAAGGGTAACGATCTTTCTTCCTTGGACATGTGAAGTTCTTAATTTGGCATATGCATGGATTTTCTCACCAAAAGGTGGAATGTTGAGGGATTTCCATTGGGTTCATGCTTGATATCCCCAAAAAGGTCTTGCATATAGATCCGGAAATATGTAGTACGGAATAAGCATGCTATGTGAAGTCCATCTGGACAGGTTGGTCTGGATTGGTGATGCTTTATTTTGTGAACCGGAGAAGACTCCACGAATAAATGATTATTTTATGGAATCTGTGGGTTATGCCTGCGAAGTGGAGTAGCAGGAAGTACTGGAGAGGATCTCCAAGAAAATACCCGGGTGAAATCACTGTTTTGGTAACTGTTGATATCGCCGGGCGACAGTGGGTGTTGCCGACGGCGATAGCTCCCAGAGAGCTATTTGTGATGTGAAAGATCAGTTTTCTGGCACTGCAGGTTACTGCAGGGTTTGGGTTGAGTTTAGGCGTAGAAAGAAAGTTCTGTGGATCCCGCCAAGCGATTGTGATGAACGCTGGCATTAACTCCCTTTTTGATTGTAAAGCCAGTCCTTAGGGGACAGTGTGGTTATTGTGAGTTATGAGCTCTTAAAAAGGCTTCGTGCCGAACGGATAAGGGAGAAGCCGACCCGCGTCACTTGTGGCGATTTGAGCAACGGGTAGGGCTGACCTGTCTCCGCGTTATGGTTGTCAACTTGAGTTGTCCGGGTTATTGGGCATTCGTTGTAGCACATAATGAGTCTTAGGCCCTCGTGCCATTAAGACTAAAGTCTCCGGCTGTAAGCCGTGGAGCGCAATGTTCAAGCTTGTCGTTGGAAACGGTGGTGGGGCTTGATACTTCGGTACACCAAATATGTGTCTTGAGTGCACGGAACGTTTCACCATTGAGGCATTCGTTTGTGATGTGTCGAACTGTGCGTGAGTGCACGTTCTTGTGATTTATATTCTTGTGAAAATGCTATGCCTGCAGGGAAGGAATACCACTACCCCGGGAAAGGGGTAGAGTCGTTATAAATTGGTCAGTTGAATGTTGACTGTTGCCTTGTTTGCCGCCCTCGGGGTGGATTGTCTCTATGCAGTTGTTGGAGAGCCGAGCGGGAAATAGCGGGCTGAAGCCCATGCTGTTATGCTGGCCCTCGAAGGCCGAATGTAATAGTTTTACTGTTTTTATGTGTGGTCAGCCTCCGTGTCGATGTTTGTAATCCACACCTGTGAAGTTTAACTGTAAGACCTTAAAGTCAAACATTTTGTGTATTTTGTAAACATTTCTTGGATATATATAAAGGTGGTTATTTATATATAGTGGACATGCATGATAGTTGAGTTCAATCATAACCCATAATGCTTCCGCTAGAATGATCTGAGTTAGGATGTGTGTTGTAGTGTTTGATATTCACATGTAATCTCGCCGTCTGTTTGTGGTATATAGTGTGGGGTCCCGGCCGGACCTTCTATTATATGTCACCGAACGGATGGAGGTGTTACAGTTAGTGTATCAGGTGTTAGAATGAGAGTGCTCTGATTGGAAGCCATTTCTTCCTGGGTGCGCTGGTGTCAACTTCCTTGCAGTTTTCTTCATCCCCATCATACTGGAGAATTTATTACTTCTACAATTTAGTGTCTTCTGGTGGGAGTTTGCAAATGAGCTATTTATGTATTTTTATCGGAGTTTATTAGCTGTGACACTGCAAATATAGGATGCATGCTCTTGTGGTGATTGGTAGAAAGGTAAGGCGGTGATTGGTAGAATGGGAAGGCGGTGGTTTGTGCAAAATGCATGTTCTGGTGAACTCTACATTTGTTTGATTAATTACATTTATCTAGGTTTTTTTTTCTTGAGAGCTTTGCTACCCATTGAGGGGCAGAAAGGGAAGGTGGTGGTTTGTACAAAATGTGCATTTTCTGGTGAATTCTACATTTGTCTGACTAATTTTATTTATCTAGGGGTTACTTGTCTGGCGAGCTTTGCTACCCATTTACTTTGGAAAAGATGTATTAGACACATCCCCCACTCCTTTGGGTTCTGACCATGAACCAGTGTACCTATTAATCTGTGTTTGATTTGATGTGTAGTGCAGCCCGTGCTTTCATGAAAAAGTGTTGTATAATCATTACAGAATTCAACAATAGTGCCTCCTTTCTGCCTTAAATAATGGAAAATGAGAATAAAAAGAGATAGGTGCAGAGACTCGAGGGAAGCTGTTCTGTGATCGATCTTTGGTAGATATATTGTTATTTATTTCATACTTGCCGAGGAACTAATGCCTTGACCTCACTAAGAGGCGATGCGACTTATAATACCTCTTGGAGTGTTTGTTCTATAAAAGTTTTTACCAAGCAATTGAACAAACAACAACACTCAAGCCTTTCCACTAAAGTGGGATCGGCTATATGGATCCTTTGTCGCCATTGTGTCCTATCTTTTGTCATAATCTCACTAATGCCTAAGTACATCATGTCTTTTCTTATAGCTTCATTTCAAGTCTTTATTGGTCTACCCCTCCCACGTTTAACATGCCTATTGAGTAGACTCTCACAACGCCTAATAGGTGCCTCTAATAGTCTCCTTTGTACGTGTCCAAACCATCTTAGACGAGCTTCTCGCATCTTCTCTGCAATTGGTGCTACTCTGTCTTATGCCTGATACATTCATTCCTAATTTTATCCAATCTCGTGTGTCCACACATCCACCTAAGCATTCTCATCTCCGCAACTCCCATTTTTTGCTCATGTACACAATTCACTGCCAACACAAAGAACCATAGAGCATCGCGGGTCTAATTGCGGTACGGTAAAATTTGTCCTTATGTTTTAGTGGTACTTTACGATCACATAATATCCCTGACGTGCCTCTCCACTTCAACCAACCCGCTTGGATTCTATGTGTCACATCTTTATCAATACCTCTGTCTTTTTGAACTATCGATCCAAGATATTTAAAACACTCACTACGGGAAATATCTTGATCACTCAACTTAATAATGAAGTCATCCGTCCTTTTTGTACGGCTAAATTTAAGCTCCATATACTCCGTCTTTGTCCTACTCAACCAAGCAATTGAACAAATGATAGTATTTTTATTTTAGTGCGTTTGGTAGATATATCCTTGTTTTCTCGAATCAATTGAGCATTCAAAAAATGATATTATTTTCCATTCAAAAAATGATATTATTTTCCATGTATATATATGATTGTTATTAGTGTGGGTGCTTCAAAATAATTTTATCATAATGAGCAATGGTAGAATATTATGTTTACTTTTTACTGGTCTAATCAATATGGGATGATATTGTAGGTAGAATATTATGGAATGATTTTGAGCCCCATTTCATCTTTATCCATTTTCTCAACCTGCAACTAAAACCCTTTTTTGAATTGCTTTTCTATTATTTTGTTTTTTTAGGTTTAGTAAATTATTTGATTTATTTTTATCATACATTGTAGCCTTCTTTTCTTGTCATCAAGTTTTTATTTTTATTTTTTTAAAAAATTTATACTAAACATGCTTTGTCCTTGTGTACTTCTAAACAGCATAACTTGATCAATGATTATCCACTCATGTTTTCATGAAATTTGAATAATGTGTGCATGTTAATATTATTTTATTTCATATTTATTTAACAGAACGATAAAGTATACAGTAGTTTAGATTATTCTGAAGTGTTATTTGTTAATGCTATTTCTGATAGGTGGAATTTGGGCTTGTGACCGTGACTCAAGGCATTGTATTTAATTAGGTTGTTAGAAGCTCAGTAGATGACACACACACACACACACACACACACACATGTTAATTTCAAGCCCTCGATCTGAGGCCCACTTGAAATTAAGACTGAGCCGAGTTATGGTTCATTGAGAGGAGTCATTTGGGTTCTATGTGAGCCAAAACTAAATTGATTTTAAAGCGTTGTGTGTTCTTTAAACCATCCTCACAACAGCCCTAAACCTAATGCTGAATGCTCACTCTTCAATTCATAATTTTCCTTGAGTCTTTTTTTTGAATGTGAATTGAATCAGGGATTTGTCTTAGGTGAACCAGCTGTAGATGGGAAACTATTAGTTAAAAAGAAGACTCCTGAAGATTATGTTTCTCAAGAGGAGGGTGAACTTAAAGAGAATGGGAAAGGCCAACAAAATAATGAAAATCTTGGTGCCCAATTTAGTAAACCCGTTGATCACCGTCATATTTCTGATGTGAAATCAACAGGATCCAGGTTTTTCTCTCTCAATGCCGTTCTCTTTAGAAATTGTATAACTGGCTTGTGCATTTGATCCATTATTAACGAGATAGCTTGTATTTTTTATGAAAAGGGGACCGCACAAGAAATCTGGAGGCAGTCCGAGTCCTAAGAATGGACGGATTCTGGACGGACTGTTGGATGGCTGCACCAAAAGTCCTCTAAAAGAGTCCAGCAGACAAGATCAGCTGTCACCGAAAATCTCAGAGCCTGCTCCAAATGAAGAGAAAAGGATCACAAAAGACGTTCCTCAAGATGGCGCTCCTCAGCGCATAAGAAAAGGACGAGGATTTACGAAGGAATATTCGTTCGCACGAAGGTATAGGACACCATCACCGGTGCGCCCTCCGGTTCGTCCCTATTATTATAGGGGAAGGAATGATGCTGGAAGGGATGCAGAGAGGTAACTATTAGCTATCAGTAGAAATGAAAGCTTTATAAAATTTGAAATATGAAATTTACTCAAACCTTCCACAGGTACGGAAGGTTCAGAAACTATAGGGATAGGTCTCCACCAAGGCATTCTCGAAGATCTCCAAGCAGGAGTCCCTACAGGTCTTCTCTCTCTCAATTCTTGGCATTGTCTTGACACTAATTTGAAAAAAAAAGTAGGTTTACTGGGTTGTATATTTTGGTTTAACCTAGCTGAAGGGCTATAGTTTTAACAATAAAACCGTTGAGATAATAGTGGTAGACATTTGAAGGGCGGTTACACCCTCAAATTTTAATATTAATTATTGAAACTCACAATTCATTATACTCCTACCTGTGGACTTGACTATTTAGAGATTAATTTCAAGCCTTTTACAGCAATTATAGTAATATAGAGCATGGCTTTGAGTACCACATAAAGTACTGTATTTGATTCTAGACATTGTGGAGGGTATTTAAAATTATTGAGTACCATGCATAAAGTTAAATTGTCATCAAAACTTCTCTGACAAATTTAAATTATTATTTTTTTAGTACAATAAACTGCAATAGATTTTGGAACTGATGTTACGTTAACTGGGATGCCTCTTGTACATGTTGACATGACACATGATATATGTGCTCTACATGATGCAGCAGCTAACTATTGCGGTCCTTTTATCTATACACAATGTTTCAGCAGATACCGTGACAGGAGGAGGCGTAGTGGGAGCGACTCCCGTAGCCCTAAGCGATATCAGGGCCAAGGGAGGGATCGTAGTTCCAGTCCAAGGAGAAGCAGAAGTCCTCCCGGGGGTCATCAGCCATTTGTGAGCGATAGGCTTCGGTCTCGTCTCGGCGTGAGAGGGACCAGCCCTTCATCAAGGAGAGGGAGATCTCGGTCCAAGAGTCGCTCCCGGTCCCCCGAAGGAGGCCCGCGCGCGAACGAAGATAGGAAGAAGGCTCGGGCTCCGAGCAGCTCGAGATCCAGCAGCCCAGCTGGAAATAAAGGTTTGGTTTCATATGGGGATGGGGAACCCTAAAACAAGCTCCTCCCCATAGTGTGATTTAAGTGCCCTGGGTTTTGTTGCTGGGATTTTGGTCTCCTGCTGTGTTGTTTCCTATGTATGCTTTTGATATTACTTTAATAAATTCATTATTCCAGGAATTTGAGAAATATTACGACCGCATGAATCCGACCGTAATTCTGACAATATGTGAGTTTTTTAAGTTTGATTGCATTGGAACTGCTGTTAATTCCATGTTATTGTGAAATAGTTTTATAATCCATAATGAGTTTGGGAAGGCAGTCAGTTCTTCATCCCTTTCTAGCTTCTATCAAGAAGCCTAGGCTTCGTTTGGGGGGACTTATTTTCACCGGTTAAGCGGTTACGACCGCATGAATTACGGTCCGATTCATGCGGTCGTAACCGCTTGACCGGTGAAAATAAGTCCCTCCAAACGGAGCCTTAGTTATCGAAGAGAGACTATTTAATAGTGGCTTGAGGCAACGTTCTAATGCATATGAAATACCCTCAGAAAAGAAACTCCATGAATTGAAGGCATGGTCAACACATCATATATGCTTGAGAATCAACACATGCAAATGGATATATGCTTCTTACGGGCATAATCGAGTGAGGGTTGAGAGAGTAAAAAACGATGGGGTTCTTAATTATTGAGGGAGGCAGGCATTTAGAGGCCTTGTGTTTGTTTTCCTGAGAATACGCTAGGAGAAATTGAGGGGAGCCAAATGCTTGGAGATACACAAGAGTGTGGTCTAGTTCTTTATATGGACAAACAATGATAGCCAAATGCTTGGAGATACACAAGAGTGTGGTCTAGTTCTTTATATGGACAAACAATGATTAAGGGGAGAGGAAACTTCTTGCGCCTTTATCATTTTCATGAAGATCTGCTCATTTGATCAGACATCTCGACATTCGATGGGAGTTTGACTAACTTAGCAAAGTTTTCAAGTGGGGATGATGGGAAAATTAAAGTTAATACTGGAGGGGAAGTTGAAAGTCCGGTCGGCAAAAAAGATTATGTAGTTTGCAAAAAAAGGGTGGGATGGTATAGAGGACGAAAGGAGGGTCTTGAAGTCAATACCTCCATGAATGATCATATTGATAATGTAAAATACAAAATGATCAGGTTCTAACAATACAAAATGGCCCACATGTTAAGAGGCTAAAGACCCTATATCCAAAGATACATGCTAATAAAATTTTGGCTTCCTTCACATGCAACAAACTGATTTTAGATTCTTTGCATATGTTCTAACAATACAAAATGTTATTAGCAGGACAAAGAACAAGCAAATAAGTAGAAACAATTTGGAAGTATAACATAAAGCTATTTTGTCACAAATTACTTCGGAAAAAAATCTTTTTTTGATAGAAGTGATAGTAATCTATTTCCTCAAACTTTCTACAAATTACTCGGGGAAAAGTGCCTTTAAGTATCCTCATATGAATATAATTGGAATTGAATTGTTCAATTTCCACGTAGTCAGGCGACAATTGAGATTGCCGTAAAATGAATTACACCACATTCAGAATGATTTTCAATTCCTTCATTAATTCTGTCACCTAACAATGAAAGTTGAATTGATGCATCCAATTCCAATTCTAATAACTCAATTATGTTCAATTCTGAATCTAGAAACAGAAAGGCATAAAGCCAACCAAATGCAATCCAAGCATTTTCTTCTATTAATCTCAGAAGCAAACTTCACGTTGCATGTAGCACAACCCTAACATCCTGGAACAAACTGTTCCAGCTAATTATTATTGTTTACAACATGAAACATATTTCTCACAGCACAAATTGTTCTCTCTCTCTCTCTCTCTCTCTCATATTGGCATACCTTTTGGTACAATCTGATCCTTAATCCACATATAAACCGGCACCAACACAAAGTAAGCTGCAGCAATGGTGCCCAACAGGAAACGCAAGAGGAAGGAGAAGGGGTTTACGGGCTTCTGCACATCCTCAGGCCTTTGGTCCAAGCTGCATTCAGCGACACACCACACTTATGTTAAATCCAAAACAAACAAAAAACTGAAAAGTTGTGCTAAACAAAATATGCAATATAATCTTTCGTCCAGAAAGTGACAATTGAACCCAAGTTTCGAATTTTTAGTGCACACATGATGTACGTCAATGCAGCTTATCGAAGGGCTCTGATATGCATCGAGCGAATTAAGAGGTAGAAAAAAAAACAAAATCACACAAGAAATTACGCGGTTCACATAAGAATCGTCCACAGAGAATAGATTTTTTTCACAAATTATGATTGGAGGCATCTCAAAGGTTCATGTGGTTTGTGGTAGACGGAAAACATAGTTCAGAAAATAATGAATCATCAAATACTATTAGCCTTGTCCTTCATATTTGAGGATTGGCCATATGATTCATCATCTAATATCTGTTCCTAGTGGTGGCTCGTTTGGCACGACAGTGGCCATGAACGTGGTGGTTACAAACCGTCAATGGTGAAGGCTCTACCTCACCTAAGGAACTCCATCCTTTTTTATGTTTAAAAATAATTTTTTTCTTCTTTGTGGCAGTTATAATCGTTGTTATGTCAAACACTTATTCATGATGGTGGCATTTTTGTCCAAACTCATAGGAGCAAAAACGCCGCGCCAAACGGACGATGGTTCGTAACCACCACGTTCCTGACCGCCATCGCTGTGCCAAACGTACTGTTGGTGATGCTCATTCTTCACAAAAAATATTTTAAACTTATATGTATATTAATCCACTAATCTAATAGATGCATGTGGAGCCCTATTTCATGCGGAAAAGGAAATCATTACGGGCCTGTTTGAGAAGGCTTTTAACCTCCTTTTCATTTTCTCCAAAACGTCACCGTATTAGTCAAGCCGTTTGTTTTATCTGCCGGTCAAAAACGAACTACCCAAAAAGCACTTTTATGTGTCTATTTGAAAAGTCACGCCATACCTCCAGTACTCGGCGTTTCATTCCCCCCCCCCCCCCGATTTCCCGATCCCGTGCTTCCCAAGTTTCCAACTCCGCCGGCCACCGCTCTCCGGAGTTCGCAACTTCGCCGGCCGCTGCTCTCCTGAGTTCGCAACCCCGTCAGCCGCCGCTCTCGTTCGCAACCCCGTCGGCCGCCGCTCTCTGAGTTCGCAACCCCGCCGGTCGTCGCTCTCCTGAGAGTTCGCAACCCTGCCGGTGATTGCCGATTTCCTTCCAGATTTCGATTCAAAGGAATGAATCTGTCATTTCCTCCTCCATTTCTTTCCAGTTTTTGGATTTTCATCAGATCTAGGTTTTTTTTTTTTGATTTTTCCCATTCCAGAAATTTCTTCCTCTGTCTATAGATCTAATTTTGTTTTCCCTTTTCCAGATTTTTTTGTTGTGGTTTTGTTTCTCCCATTTCAGATCTAAGTTTTTTCTCCATTTTGTGTTTCTCATTTCATAAATGCCTCTTCTTATTTCAGATCTAGGTGTTACAAGATAATCTCTGTTACGTTGTTGTTTACTCAAAAGTTGATTCCATTGCTTTGAATAGATTATGCTGTAATAATTGCCCGGATTAGATTGCAGATATGCTTGGTTTCTTAAATTAGGGTTTCAGTTTAGCTTCTTCAACAATTGTTTAGGTTATCTGCATGCAGGTTCTACAGGGGACTATTCTTCTGAATGCAAATTTTCAGTTCCTTTTGGTTGTAATTCTAGGTTTTGAGTTATAAAAATGCTTACTAGTTTCTGCAAGCATGATATACAGATTATGTGAAGAAATTTTTGGTGAAATATGGATTATTTTGTATTTTTTGAACAACTTGGATCTTTCTATTCGATTCACATTTTTTATTTGCCCCAATGCCTGAATAATTGGAGTAGGCCTGAACTGCGTATCTCTAGTTTTGCAGAATGGGTAAACACAAAGAAAATGGAATATCCGCAACATGGGAACAAAACGATGTAATGTTATTTTGTGATTTGTGTATCAAAGAAATTGAGTTGGGGAATAGACCAACTACACATTTTAGCAAAGACGGGTGGAATAATCTGATGAATAAATTTTGCGAACGAACGGGGAAATCCTATGATCAAAAACAAATGAAAAATAAATGGAACCAGTTAAAAAAGGAATGGAAGTTATGGCGAGAGTTGAAACGAGGAGAGACTGGTTTGGGTTGGAATTCCTCACGTAAAACTATTGACGCTTCTGATGAATGGTGGGACGAAAGACTGAAGGTTAATTTAGTTCTTTTGACATTTCTCAAAATATTGTTTTATGTCTTAATTATATTATGATTAATTTGATATATACTCTTAGGTGGTCCCTACCGCAAAGAAGTTTCGCTATTCAGGTATAACTCCTGAGTTTGAGGAAAAGCTAGACAGGATGTTTAGCCAAGTAGTTGCTACGGGAGATCTTGCATGGGCCCCGAGTTCACGAAATCTGGAGCATGAATCTGTTGATGAACGTGACATGTCCGATGATGGTGACAGTCGAATTGTTGAAGATTTATCTCCTAATGCAACAGGCATGAGAGTTGATACGACCTCAAGTCGACCCTCTAGCTCATCGGAAGGTAGAAAGAAGACAAAAGAAAAGGGCAAGAAGAAGATTGCTGGAAGAAAGAGAGCAATGAGTTCCACTATGGAGGACATAGCAGAGACATCTCGTATAATAGGTCGTGTTATGCAGGAACCTCCAAAGATACAAATCTCCTCTGCATTGTTTACCATTCCAGAAGCAATCAAAGAGCTTGAAAAATATCCGGAGATTATGAGAGACTTTGACTTCTATGACTACTGCACGTTGTTTCTTAGAGATAAGAGCAACAGGGATACCTTCATGAATATTCCAGAGGAGCTCAAAGTTAAGTGGCTGAAGGCGCAACATACACAAAAAACACAGTAGGGGTCAGATGGTTGTAGTTATCTGCGGAGCATGAATGTGGTTGTATCTTTGTTTGTGGATCTGTTTTTTTATCATTATGTACAACAACTTGAAACTTATATTTTATATTTGTGGCTGTTATAATTATTACTAAAGGTTCCATGGAAACTTTGGATTGATCTATTCATTCGGATCTACTTATAGATTAGAGAAGTTTATTGTAGTTGGATCTTGATATTAATTGTCATGCCTTGATCAGCTCAAATACACTGATTTGTAAAATTTTAGCTAATTCTCTCGGCGAGTCGTTGTATTTTGAGCTAGATATGAGTGAGCTCTTTCACAATTTTAAAATTACCATTCTTCATGATTGCATCATAAATACATATGTCTCGTGCTGTATCATCCTTTGAATTACTTATAAGTTCTCCTCTAACTAGGGATGCATGATATCAGAAGAGAAATGTATCATCTTTTCTATGAGTTGAAGTTGCTTTGGAACTTTTGTTGTTGGTTTCTAATAGTTTTGGTTGCTTCCCTTCTATTAGCATTTCAGTTTCATTTCAGTTTACTTTTGCCTTTTATTAGCATTTAACCATGGTTACCGAATTTTCTTTGTTATTTGTCTAATTATTTGTTTCTGATGCTTTAAGTTATATAATTAAATTCGTTATGAATTTATTCATCTGTTTGCACAGTTATGCAATGTCATCCGATAATTCAGATAGCTGCAATGAGAAAATTCAAGGAAGAGTGACTTATTTGGTCAATCAAACTCGAGAAATTTTGGCTCACCATAACCAGTCATCAGTTGTATCTATGGTGCACAGTGGGACTTCATCATCCAGCAAAATTCCATGTGTGACATCACACCAATCAGGCGATAAATGGATCGGAGAATTGTTAAATGGACATCCCACTAGAATTTATGAGAATTTACGGATGTCAAAGCATATTTTTATCGATCTACTGCATGTGCTTGAAAAAGGTTATGGGCTACATGGTTCAAGGAGAACTACCTCACGAGAAGTTCTCGCACTGACATTGTACATTTTAGCACAAAATGAATAATGAGGCTAACAAAAGAAAGATTTCAACATTCAACAGAAACAATAAGTAGATATTTTTTAGCGGGAATAACTGCCCTGAAAAAATTATCTGATATTATAGCGCCAACTGATGAACACTTCAGTGAAATTCCACAACACATTTTAAATGATGCTCGATACATGCCATATTTTGAGAACTGCATTGGAGCAATAGATGGGACACATATCGGTGCACGGGTTCCACCTGAACTGCAAGCTGCGTACATTGGACGTCATGGTACGCCAACCCAAAATATTATGGCAGTATGCGACTTCAACATGTGTTTCACGTTTGTGCTGGTTGGATGAGAGGGTTCGACCCATGACAGTCGTATCTTTCAGCGTGCACTCATGGAACCAAGTTATCATTTTCCGTTTTCACCTACAAGTAAAATTTTAATTATAAAATTACACTAATTTTAAAAAGAATACTAATTATCGTTTTTAAATTTTAGGAAAATATTACTTGCTAGATGTTGGATATCCACTGCAACGGGGGTTCTTAAAGCCATATTCAGAAACACGATATCATTTGCCAGGCTTTGCGCGGGGAAATCGTCCAATACAAGGAAGACAAGAAATATTCACTCATGCGCATTCCTCACTGCGTAGCGTCATAGAACGGGCATTCGGTGTCTGGAAGAAAAAGTGGGCTATACTCAGAGACATGCCTCAATATAGTTTAGCAAAGCAACGCGATATTGTCATAGCAACCATGACTTTGCATAACTATATTCGTAGGCATGCATCTCGTTTTGATCCAGATTTCATGGCATGCGATGATGATGAAAACTTAATATATCCCGAGGCACATATTATAAGAGAAAATCATACATCGAACAGTAATATAACACTAAATGTAGATCGTGTTAGAGGTGCGCGAGTGGGTGTTCAGGAAATGATTGCATTGCGTGATCGCATTGCAGAACAGTTGTATCAAGCTAATATGTAGTTTGCCTGCTTTAAATTTTTGTCTTTCAATGTAATATCAACTTTTATGTCTAGTGAATGAAGTACTATTATGATTTTATAAATATTAAAAAAACTGTCTTACATCAAATATTTCTACATTTTACTAAAAAAGACACTGCAATGGAGATTAACCAAACAATTTATAAATTGCTTTTCCTTTCTGAAAAGCTCTGCAAAAGGAGTTCACCCAAACAATTCTCCTTTTCCAATAGACATTTTCCAAAAGCTCCTTTTCCTGCCATCCTTTTGTCACCACTCCTCCTTTCTGAAAAGCTTTCACAAACAGGCCCTACATCTCTTTAGTTTTGAAGTTGTTTATAGTTAAAAATCAAAATTGATTTCCATTGAAATCCAACCAAATAATAGAATCTAGCAATTATCATAATGTTTTCCAGAATTTGTTTTCTAAATTTAGTGGACCGAGTGAGCCCTAATTGAACCTTGGAAACTCTGTAAGTCGGGATTCAAGTTTGAACCTTGTGAATGCTGTAAATTATAAATGAAAATGTGATATTAGATCAGTCAAACCTGCTTATAAGTTTATTGATCAAATTTATAAATTCACCACCCTTATCACTAGTCCTCTCACAACTAATCGAGATAAGCTATAGTTCCTGACAAGTACTATTTAAAGTTTTAAACATGAAGTATGCAAGTAATTTTGAGCAATTTTTATCCATTTTATTTGGGTATACCCCATCTACTAATTTATCCTTTTGACACTAGCTCTATTATTTATTCTAATCAGTGCATTTTCTAACCTTCGTTCTTATTTCTAAAATATCTAAATTTATTTTTGATTATATATCTTTGATAAAGGTCGCTTTATCTTGTTCCTCTAATATAAGGTGCGTTTGGCGCGGTTTATCATCCGCCCGATTTTGGTCCGTGCCGCGCAATCGCGACCGCGGTTCCCGCGGTGAGGATGAAAACCGCGTGGGCACCACAATTTTTAAGGGTCGGGGATGATCCCCGTGGCCCCACCAAAAGGTGCGGGGAGCGGCCTAGCGGTGCCGTCCCCCCGACCGCGGCGGATCAGCCCCACCATACGCAGCCATATCATTCATTAATTTTTTTTACATTTGCCACACATCCAACTTAGCATTTTCATTTCAAGTACAATAAACTTAAATATCAATAAGTATTTCTACTACCCAATATTCAGATTCAAGCAACATTGCCGACCTAATAACAATTTCATAAATAAAACTTACAAGTTACAAACACATTTTCTTTTAAATGCAAAAATATGCCATCATCTCTTTTTTGGAAAAGATATTCATCATATATGTGTGATAAAGACCTTTATGTCATCAAAGTTTAGCTATTATTATAATCTATTATTACTCTTTTATGATCATTTAGACAACTAGTTATCTTGGGGTAGGGCCTCCAAGAAAAATATTCGTCATATAAGAGAGATTTGGTTCTTTAGCAGTGCTAGCATCCTTAGACTTCATCAATATAAAGGATTCATCAATATAAAGGGCTTACAAAAAAAATCTAGTGTGGGCATGAATATAGGAAAATTTCTAACCCATGTAAAATCGTGTTCTTTTATTTTCCAAAAAATGTGTTCTCTCTATCCGTCCTGCACTGCACATGTTAAACCATAAGTCTATTTTCACTTACCCCAACATTGAAAGATGTCACTCCAATCATGTACAACCCGTACTCGCCGAGGGAAGTCAACAACACAGAACGATCAACACAACCCAAAAGCGATCTTCTGAACACCCTGCCCAATTCACCAAGAACTCGCAGGCAACTCGACAAGGCCACCCATCTCAACTCGTAAGGCAAAACATCAACTCACAGTAACTTGTTGAGCATCTGGTCAACTCGCAGCAATTTGTTGAGCATCTGGTCAACCCGCATGTGGGTAGGGCTATGAAGCACCGACACTTCAAAATGCCCAGCGTGTCGGTGTCGGACTCTTCGACACTCGTCCGACTCTCCGACACTCGTGTCGAAAGTCCGACATGCTGGCTCACGCGGGACTCGCGTGTCCCGCTCAATCGGACACACATGTCCCTCTCAATCGGACATGCGTGTCCCTAAGCTAGCTACTCACGGTGAGGTGTGAGGCAATTGTATGGAAGTGCAATTTTTGTGTAAAAAATTTTATAAGTTCATATAAAAAAGTGAAAGCACATTTGTCAATCATTGGTGAAAAAGGAATTGGAAAGTGTGAAAAAGTCTTAAGCAGTGATCTATTTGAGGTGAAAAAACTATAAGAAGAGGTAATGTGTTAGTTTCTACGATTTTTTGACCTTCGGTTATGTTTTGCATTTGAATATTTTATTAGTAATATTTAAATATGTCTTGGTTTATTTGAATATTTGTTATTTGTTCATTTTTAATTTTTTGTTAAATGTCTTAGGATTTTCATAATTATAAAAATTAAATATTTAATATACGTGTCCCAGCGTGTCGAAATATGATATTTTTTGAGAATTTACGAGTCACGAGTCGTGTTGTGTCGTATCGCGTGTCGCGTGTCGGTGTCAGTGCAAAATAGGGGTAGGGGGGTTGACCACCATCACTAGATCCCCCGGCAATTGTTGCCTATAAATACGACCCATTGTCAAGGGGAAAGACAATGCTAGCGAACAACAGAGGACCTCGCCTAGGATCAGCGAGCCCGCCAGCGCACCCAAATAGCCTGCCTCTCGCCCTTTTAACCTAGCATATCATTTGGTTTGGGAGGGGAAGTTCCTATATACTTCTGGGTGTGAGATGAGACCTTCGAGCTATCTCTATTCACCTTCTTGCTCAACCTCTCTAGTCTGTGACTTATACTTCCGCGGGCCAGTAATCGATGTCCATACCCAAGTCTGAACATTGAGGCTGGTGTTCCTGGATTCAACAAATCATATCTATATATATTAAAAGAAAAGGTTTTGGTGCAGCACTAAGCCACTAAGAGTACGCGTAGCACTTAGAGCACAAAGGACAAGATTTGTTAATCCAAATTTACCGTTGCGGCCTGGGATTAAGCAATAGAGAATCAGGCCCAGGTTTCTTTTCTTTGATAGCCCCTCTTCTCCTTGCCCACTTATTGTCTAGCATTCTCAGCTCTCCAACGTTGAAACTTCTTTCATCTCTATAGAAGGAAGATTAATAGGATTCCAGAAGATGAACTAAAGAAAGCACTAAACCGCCACTACTCCCCTTCTTAATCCATTTGGATAGATATTCCTTCCTGCAATGGCTCTACTGCTCAAACCTGCATTATTTTTCACCATTAATTCCAATGGAGGCTGAAGAGCCAGGGGAAAAAGATGGCTCTGAAATTTGGACACAAATTGCTCAAGTAATTTCTCGTCTTTGACATTTCAAATTTCCTCAAGATGTTTACTCCCTCCACGATGCGCGGGCGCGCACAATTTCAGTAATGCAATACATACCGTGATGCTTGACTGATGGCTTATTTAATTTATGCACTTCCACACTGTTGATGTGAAACAAATTTCTTTTCATGGTCCGGGGGATCCTTTTTTATGGTGATGTTTTCCATTATTTCTATCCTTTTTGTTGTTTGATTTGGATATCAGCGAATAACTTCTCTGTTGGTGTATGTTTTTTATTTATTTCTCATAGTTTTGATTGATTAATGTCACTTAGCTTACGTTTCCTTGTGAATGATTCGGTTTTGAGATTTTTTTAGTGTAAAAGTTAAGTATGCACCTTTTAAGCGTCAAAATTATACACTTTGGGGTTATTGGTAAAATGGGATTTGGAACCACCAAGGTCAAAAGAGAGGATAGGTGATGTGTTACACACACATTCAGTCAAGTGAATCCCCCTCGTCGAAACCATTGGGGTGTGCGTATGGAAGCCTCAATGGTAAATTCATGGCGGAATATAATATTATTAGTATCGAGTATTAATTAATTTTTATTAGAGTATTATGTATATGTGTTATGCTCTCTCTCATCTATATAGAGGGAGAAGCATAAGGGTTTAAGCATCTTGGAGGATCATAATTTTCCGAGGCTCTCTCTTTCTCTCTACTTCCCTCTATCTCACTCTCTATCTTCCTCTCCTCCTGGAACTCTCCCTTCTCTCTTCCTCAGATGTATCCCTATAGATTATAATGCAACGTTCAGGATTTTGTCACTCTCTCTCACGCGCGTGCATGGCTTTGAGTGGATCACTCGCCCAATTCATGTCCGTAACAAATGGTCCGACCTGCCGCTTTCTGGCTGTGATTTCCGTCGTCGGATTCCCACCAACACCTCCTCCGGACGCGGTAACACTAGCATCCGTCCAACCTGCTGCTCTTCACTTGCTACCCATGAGCCGTCGGGAACCAGTCCTCGGCCCGACACCTTCGCCTTATCTACGCACATCAAGGCCACCTGCGCCGCTATCCATGCCAAGCTTGACGCGCTCGATGCATTTGATTTAATCATTGTGGGATTGCCTCCTCTACTCCCAGCCGTTACCCTCCCAGGTGCACCTTCCGCCATGAAGTCTGGCATTGCTATGGAGCAATCTGCTACAGCTCTGCCCCTGACCAAGGACACCCTCCTTGACCACGAGCTCCACGTTGCACCTTCAGATGTCGGCCAACATACTCAACATGAGCCGACGATTAACAAAACAGAACCACTAGGGTCGAAGGCTCTCACAATACCACCGCCATCGCCGTAGGTTCTCACGACAGTACCACGCGCGTCAGTGTACTCATCGTCGCTCCAGGATATACAACCACCACGCGCATTTTTTGGCCCCTCTACCAGGAGGAATCGCCGCCCTCTTTGACAAAGCACCTGCACCCCCTTCAACGGCGATGACCTCTTCGACGAAGCACCCTCACCCTCCTTCGCCAGCGACGCCCTTCCGCAACTTTCGCCTGCATCCGGTTTTCTATCTTTGTTTCCCTTTTCATCTATCGGGCACAACAATCCAAACCTTAAAATCGCGGGCCTACAATTTTTCAGCCTTCCTCCACTAATTGCCAAAGTCACGTCTCTTCATCCCTTGTGTGGTCACATCAACTTTTTCCCTTGATTCTTTCCCAAATAAAGCAAAAGCAGGAGCAAATTTTCCAAGGCAACTCTTTATTTTTATCATGCCTACATCCAACGTCACACTTTATTTGACCCAAGGCTCCTCCTCTAGTCTCAATGTCATGCCACCCTTTCTAGAATTTGCGTCCGCCACCGCCAGTCTCCAGATCCCGAGGACTCTTAGAGGATCGACCTTAGGGGCAAGGTCGATTTTTAAGGGCGGTATAGTGTTACACACACACATTTGTCAAGCAGACCCCCCCCCTCTCATCGGAACCATTGGGGCGCGCTTATGGAAGGCTCCATGGTACATTCATGGCGGAATATAATATTATTAGTATTGAGCATTAATTAATATTCATTAGAGTTCTATGTATATGTGTTATGCCCTCTCTCATCCATACAAGGGGGAGAGGCATAAGAATTTAGGCATCCAGGAGGATCATAGTTGTTTGGGGTCTCTCTCTCTCCCACACCCCTCTCCCTCGCCCTCGCCCTCTCCCTCGCCCTCGCCCTCTCTCCCTCTCTCTCCCTCTCTCTCTCCCTCTCTCTCCCTCTCCTCTCCCCCCCCCTCTCCTCTCTCTGGCTCTCTCTCTGGCTCGCATCGCTCTCTCTCGCATCGCTCTCTCGCGCATCGTTTTCGTGCGCATCGCTTCGTGTGGACATTGTTAAGATGGTTAAATACCTCTCTTTTAGGTGTTAGGGTTATTCGATTTAGAGCTATATGTGAATTTTCATTTTCTTATACCACGGGAAATGACATATTGGGATCTGTAAGCATCAAAGCCAAACAAATGGAAGACATAGGCCGAAGAAGAAATTTATGACAATGCTTTGGTGCTTTCTCCAAAGTTTACATCTCATAGTTGGCTTTATATTCTTTTGGTGCTTTATTTCTAGTCATTTATTTATAGATATAGATATAGAAATAGAATATGGAGAAAAACTAAAATAAAGTAAAACTATAATTGTGCATAGTGTTGCAAATTTTGAGGCGCCGACAGTACTCTTGATCATTTCCCTTTGCAAAATCATTTGTTACAACAAGAAAAATGTATAGTGATGCTAGGGGCATCAAGCAATTGTAAGGGGAACTAGCGCTGCCGCACACAGCGCACAACAATATTATCTCTGATATAACCATTCCATAAGTGGTCCAAACCATACTTAGTTACACATGTACAAAAACACCAAGTCAACAGATGCCCAATAGTTTGACAAGCCAAACATGTAGCGCCGGTGTGACAATCTTCTGATTCAAAGGGTATCAAAGGCTATGATGATCCATCCAGACTGTGAATTGCGGGCCAAAACGGTAGGGCTGCCAGTGCTGCACAGTAAGGACCAACGCCATGAGCTCTGACTCATAAGCGGAGCGAGGGCGGGCAGTGACCGCAAACATACGACGAAAGTAGCCAATAAGATGTCCCGCTTGCAACAACATCGCGCCGACGCCTGTGCACGAGGCGTCTCACTCTATCACAAACGACTGAGCGAAATCTGAAATGGTAGAATTGGAGCAGTGCTGAGGGCTATCCTGGAAGGCTGTGGCCTCCTTTGAAGTCCACAAACAATCTCAAATTTCTTTAGCATGTTGGAGAGGGGTTTGACAATCTTGCCATAATCTCGAATGAACCTCCAGCAGTACACAGTGAGACCCAGGAAGCCTCAAACGTCACAAAGAGAGCAGGGGGGCATTGTAGGACGATATGGACTTTGTTCTGGTCCATGGTGACTCCCTGCGCAGAGATCACATGCCCCAAGTAGCTAATTTTGGTCTGACCAAAAGTGCAATTCTTAGAGTTCACCAGGAAATGATGCTCCTGCAGGGTGGTGAGTGTCGTTCGCACATGAAGGAGGTCCTGCCAGAAGGAGCTACAAACGAGGATGTCGTCAAAAAAACAAGATGTACCTTCGCAAGGCCGACCAAAATTGATCATTCATGGTCTCCTGAAAGGTGGAGGGCGCATTCATAAAGACAAAAGGCATGACGATAAACTCATATTGACTGTCGTGCATGCAGAACATTGTCTTGGGAATATCCTCCTCCTGTACCCAAATCTGGTAATAGCCAGAGTGAAGATCCATCATGGAAAGTAGGAGGCTCCTCGTAGCTCATCCAATAGCTCATGTATTACCGGAATGGGATACTTGTCTGGGATGGTGACTTTGTTGAGCTCCTGGTAGTCCACACAAAAATGCCAACTGCCGTTTTTCTTGCGGACTAGGAGAACCGGGCTAGAAAACGGATTAGCTCTAGGGCAGATTATACCCGCAACTAGCATGTCGCCCACGAGCGTCTCGATCTTGTCCTTTTGCATATGGCCGTAACGATAAGGACAAACCGACACAGATGTCGCACCCACCTATAGGGATATGTGGTGATCCATCGGACGATGCGATGGGAAGTGGCCGTGTCGGCGAAGACGCCCAGAAACATATCCAGAATAGCTTGTAGGTCCGTGGGTGGCGAACGTGTTGCCTCCTGCTCGGCCACGTGCCATAAATATGCAACCCAATCGATGTTGGTCGTCTTCTGCAGAACAGAGTGAGACGGACTGACGCAAAAGAGTCAGGTCACCCGCCAACAGTAATGGCATCCCTTCCTGGAAGAACCTCATTGTCATGCGATCCCAATTGACGCTGACATCGCCCAGGGTGCGGATCCATGCCCCTCCCACAATAATATCGACCCCACCTGGGGCAAAGGCGTCGAAGTCGGTCCGGAGGGGTAACATGCCCACAACGAGGTCCAACCCTGAGCAGAGGCCGATAATACCCCGTCGACGATCATCCCTTAAACAGATAGCAAAACATGGAACGGGGATCAATGACAACGACAAACTATCTACTAGGCACTGTGAAATGAAGTTGTGGCTTGCCCCACTATCAATCATGATGAGTTAATGGCCACTGGGATCCCTTGCAGTGTCCCGGGGAGCTTCAACGTCCGTGGGAAAGAAATCCCGTCGACGGTAAAGAGAGAAAGGTCAAGGCGGTGTAAGGACGTGCGCGAAGGATTGTCGATATCCGCATTAGCCTCCAGGGCCTCAGAGTCGGCAAGGGTAACCTCAAGTTCCTCCTCATGAATGGGAACCCAGAGGTCCTTCAGTGGGCAATCATGGGTCGGGGAGCACGACTGCTTGCAACGGATGCACAAGCCACTCGAGCGAAAATCGTGATACTCCTGATTGGACAACCAAGGGGGCGTTGGAGGCAGGAGAGGGCGCAGTGGTGGCCCTGGGCGAGCGGGGAGCCGTGGGACTCCATCTGTTGGGATCGGGGCACTGCTGTAGGTCTGGGGGCTAGATGAGGAGCCAAAATAGACAGCTGACCAGTATCCAGCAGCCACACTTGGAACTCTGCTTCAACCAGACGGGTGAGGTCCATGGCCTCAGCAATAAAAATCGAGTGGTGTGTACGCAGGCGGGTGAGAATACGTGGGAGCAATCCATGCATGAAGAAATTAAGGTAATGATCGTGAGGAAGACCCGACACATGCATGGCCAATGCACTGAATTCATCAATGTAGTCGTCTACATCGCCAATCTGGGGGATGCCACAAAGACGCTCCACAACAAAGCCCGAGTATCAGACATCGTAACTGTTGGCACCAAAAATGTTGATACCAACCATTTGCGCACTACCACGAGTTGGGTCGGATGGCAGAGGGAAAAAGCCTTGTTGCCCAAACTAAAGGAAGGTGGTCGTGAGTAGTAGGTTACTTCAAGTCACAGATGAAAAAGAAAAGACTGATCGTGACTAGGCAAAGGAGTTCGCCCAGGCCGCTCAGGAGAGGACGCGCGACTAGAAAACGCAGGTCGTCGAAATACGTCGCGCGGTCTGACGAAACGTAACCGCAAGTTAGCCTTGCGACTTCTACCTCTGATCTCCCCCCTCCCAAAGAGAGGGTTTGGACCCCTATTTATAGGAATCGGGAGTTGCCCGTCCGGGCAGACTCAGGAAACTTGGGCAGCCCGGGGAGCGCGCCCTCGTGGCTAGGAAAAGGCTAACCACGCGGCTAGCATTTCTAACCGCATGGCTAGTGGCTGAGGTCGCCTGGGCTCGCCGACTACAGGGAAAGGGCTACAGTGAGCTCTCCCAAGGGGGAGACCTCACGGTCATCGCGACTAGAGAAACCTGACCGCGCGACCTCGCGGTCAGCGCGATCGGGAAAAGGCTGACCACGATCTCCCAAGGGGAAGACCGCGCGATCTCCGCGGCTAGAGAAAGCTGACCGCGCGACCTCGCGATTAGCGCGGTTAGGGAAAGGGCTAACCGTCGGGCACCTGAACCGAATACCTTGGAGGTGGATCATGATTTTTGTGGGTAAGTTCTACTTTTTTGAAGTTATTTCAAAACTTGAAAAAGTGCGGGGATCATGTTTATCTAGAAATCGGCGATCCCCTCCAAAGTGTTTGGTTCAGGTGCCCGACGGTTAGCCCTTTCCCTGACCGCACTGACTGCGAGGTCGCGCGGTCAGCTTTCTCTAGCCGCGGGGACTGTGAGGTCTCCCCCTTGGGAGATCACGGTCAGCCTTTTCCTGACTGCGCTGACCGCGAGGCCGCACGGTCAGGTTTCTCTAGCCGCGGTGACCGCGAAATCTCCCCCTTGGGAGAGCTCGCGGTCAGCCTTTTCCCTGTAGTCGGCGGGCCCAGGCGACTTCAGCCGCTAGCCGCACGGTAAGAAGTGCTAGCCGCGTGGTTAGCCTTTTCTTAGCCGCGAGGGCGCCCTCCCCGGGCTGCCCAAGTTCTCTGAGTCTGCCTGACCGGGCAGCCCCCGATTCCTATAAATAGGGGTCCAAACACTCTCTTTAGGAGGGGGGAGCTCAGAGGCAGAAGTCGCCAGGCTAACTTGCGGTTACGTTTCGTCAGACCGTGTGACCTATTTTGGCGACTTGGGCAACTTGCTTTTTCTAGTCGTGCGTCCTCTCCTGAGAAGCCTGCGCGAACTCCTTTGCCTTGTTGCGATCAGTCTTTTCGTATTCATTTGTGACTCGACGTAACTTACTACTCACGAGTCACGACCACCTTCCTTTAGTTCGGGCAGCAAGGCTTTTTCCCTCTGCCATCCGACCCAACTCGCGGTAGATCGCAGAGGGTTGGTATCGACACTTTTTGGTGCCAATAGTAACGACGAATAAGGTCCTTCTGCAGGTCCGGCCACGACAGAGAAAGCTTGGAATAACATAGTCAATAGACCCAATGGAGTGTGGAGCCCTCCATGTTGATGAGGGTCGTGCTAACCTTGTGTGGCCCCGAGATCTGATGAACGTCAAAGAATTATTCTGCACGAGCTATGCACTCCATAAGACTGCTGTCGTTGGAAGGAAGGGACGTCGAACGAGCGGAGTGTGGGCATAATGCCTGTCGACAACAACAGAGGATCATGGGGAAGGTCCGGATGTGCCCCAAGAAGCGAGGACTCCACATTGGAATTCGAGGAGGTACTAGGTTGATCGGCTAGGAGGGTGTCAAACATGATATCCATCAGCAATATGAGGGCTTGGAGCAAGGCGATGAACTCCTCGTGAGCATCGAGGAGGTGGGAGATGGCTGGATCCACATGAGTTTGAGGCGGGGGTGTGTCGTAGTGCCCCATAAAGCAAAACAGTGGGGGGATGCATGCGAGAGGGAAGGTGGTGTGCAGCCGGACGAGCGACGAAGGCGTGATCGGGCGTGCTATAGTAAACAGAGGTTGGTTGTTCCTTGGAGGCACGCAGACAGCGCGGGATGCAACATCGGTCGCACGGGGAGAAGGATGGACATAACAGTGCCACAACAATGCTGGAATGGACGTGAGGCACATGAGGATCGGTCAGAAGCGCGTGGAGAAGGCTTCAACCAAAGACAAGACTGGCGGTAGGGACAGACGACGTGCAGTACACGAGCGCAGTGGATCGTGCGACTGGAAAGAGGGCCTCAGGTGACAGATACCGTGGCGGAAGCGAGGCAGGTCAGACCAAATTGTTACCACATTTATATTGCAACCCCAGATCTGAGAGGTGCGGGTATAGAAAGAGGAAGGAAGGAAATAACCACTAGGGTTCCCACTTTTTAGAATGCTATCAAAGATACATAATACATAGCCAAGTGGGGTTTATATAATACCCCCGGTCTAACTACAAAATACGGAATGATACCGTAATTCCAAAAGATAAATGTGTACTAATTAGATTCCGCCGATGTGTCGCTAGCGGGCGCGGTGCCTGTATACCCGCCACACTGGAGGATGTCCCTCTCCATTTTCCGCGCCCGTAACGGCAGCTCTCATTAATCCTCTAACATAATTCATCTCATCCACACTATTCATAAACTTGAAAGCTTAACTTCAACTTTGAATTCTACATTTTATACCATGCTATGCATACAATGATAACAGATCATGTTTAACAAAACTTATTAAGAGGCCGTTTGGTTGGTTGTCAATTGTGATGTAATAATGTCATGTCATTAGCATATATCAGTTGTTTGGTTCCCTGACATCTTTAAAAAGCAATTTCATAAAAGATAATCATGTCAAGTGGGAAAACATAACAACACTGCCATTTGAATAAACGTCGTTATCTAAATAATATCGACATCAAATTGAATTGAACCGAACAAGCCAAGTGAAATGATAAAAAACATCAATAACTTGTAGGAGCAAACCTTAAGAGGAGATTCCCCAGATTCTCTCTTTACTCCTGTCACCGAGCATCCCATAATGAGTCCATGGCGACGTACACCTCGATACCATTTAGGTCCTATCCTTTTCAGCTTAACATCTTTAAAACCAGCATTCTTGAACCATTCAATATATTCTTCTTCTGTGGGAAAGAGCATCCACACATCGGCAAAAAAGCGTGATAGCCAAAAGGTTGGGTACACAGGACCAATTATACAAGCCCTTCCTCCAAGTTTCAGGATACGGTATGCCTCTACAATTCCACGTTGTGGATCTGGCCAGTACTCGATACTGAAGAAAATAATTAGGTTAGTTTCATGAAAAGAGAATAATTAGGGTTGAGGAATTTGTAGTTAAATACTGTTGATAGTGCCCAAAGCAACCTTGTATATATGTCCACTTGGTACAAATGTACAAAGAATGAGAATACATATATATAGATGAGAGAAAGAGAGAGGATGTCCTATACACAATGTGGGACTAAAGAGAGGAGAGAAAAAAATAAATGCAATACAAATGGGCCTAGTTTTAAGTGGGCTTTTCAACACTCCCCCGCAAACTGGAGCGTATAGGTCATATGCACCCAGCTTGGATAAACACTGGTAGAACAGGGTACTTGATAAGGCCTTTGTGAGGATGTCGGCAACTTGATCAGTTCCTGGAACATGCTTCAATTCAAGTTTCTTCAATGACCTTCTCACGAACAAAGTGACAGTCAACTTCGATATGTTTTTGCGCTCATGAAACACCGAATTCTTTGCGATGTGTATGGCGGCTTGACTATCACAAAATAGAACAGCAGAGGAGGAGAGTTTTACTCCCAGGTCAGTAAGGAGACTTTCAAGCCATTGAGTTCTGAGACAACCGAGGTCATCGATCGTATTCAGCTTCTGCAGAGGAACGGGCTACCACAGCTTGTTTCTTACTTTTCCATGTAATAAGATGACCACCAAAATAAGTACAGAACCCACTGTTGACCTTCGATCGTCCAGGGAACCCGCATAGTCGGCATCAGAATAGGCAACCAATGCGGGAGCAGAGTCGGAGGTTTTGTAAATCAGCCCTTGACCCGGAGCTCCCTTAAGGTATCGGAGAATCCGTTCAACCGCCTGGAGATGAGAAGCCCGGGGGGCATGCATGAACCGACTGACAACCCCAACTGCAAACGATATATCCGGCCTCGTGACTGTTAGATAGATCAACTTTCCCACAAGGCGTCGATAGTATTCCGGGTTCGGAAGCAGCAACTCGTCATCCGAAGCATGAGCGCACAGTTTGTGATTTGCCTCCATCGGGGTACAAGCTGGCTTGCAACCAGACTGACCAGCATCTTTGAGGAGATCGAGATAGTACTTTCGTTGGGAGAGCACCAACCCGTCCGGCCGCCGGGCGATCTCGAGACCAAGGAAGTAGCGAAGTTGCCCCAGGTCTTTAGTCTGAAAAACAGTGCTCAGATGTTGTTTGACCTCTTGAATCCCCTTTGAGTCATCCCCAGTGAGAAGGATGTCATCAACATACACCAACAGAAGGACGGTGTTAGTGGCCCGGTGTCGAGTAAAAAGGGAGAAATCTGCAACTCCGAGTGAACCCCATGTCCCGAACCACCTTGCTAAACTTGTCAAACCACGCCCGAGGGGACTGTTTGAGACCATAAATGGACTTTTTGAGAAGACATACCCGAGACTCCCCGTGGTCTCAAACCCGGGCGGTTGGCGCATGTAGACGGTTTCCTGAAGGTCGCCATTCAAAAAGCGTTCTTGGTATCGAGCTGATGAAGGGCCAGTGGCGGTGCACCGCGACGAAGAGAAGAACGCGGACAGTGTTGAGCTTGGCCACCGGAGAGAAGGTTTTCTCATAGTCGAGGCCCTCCTGTTGTGTGAAGCCACGTGCCACAAGACGGGCCTTCAGGCGGGCAATAGTGTCATCCGGAGCATGCTTGATGACGAACACCCATTTACACCCAACAGGGTGCTGACCGGGAGGTAAGGGAACCAAGTCCCAGGTCTGGTTGGCCCAGAGAGCCGTCATTTCTTCGTCCATGGCAGCCCGCCAGCCAGGATGGTGAAGCGCCTCCTGCAAAGAGTTAGGGACCGAAACAGAGGATAATGAGGTGGCAAAGTGAAGAAGAGAGGGAGAGAGGCGATGGAGAGAGACGTAATTCGCCAGCGGATGAGCGGTAGAGGCGGGAGCCGGAGCAGCAGGGAGCAGAGCACCAGAGGGCGAAGCCGACTGCAGAGGGGCAACGGGATGAGTAGAACGACGAGAATAGACCCGGATAACCGGTGGTGGTGGACGGACAGGAGGTAGGGAAGGCGGAGAGGATGAGTGAGGAGCAGGAATGACAGGACGAACGACGGGATCTGGACTCAGAGTGACATCGAGAGCAGGGAAGAAGGGAATATCTTCACGGAAAGTCACGTCAGCCGAGACAGTAAACCTTGCGGGTAGCAGGCGAATAACATACATAACCCTTTTGAGTGCGCGAGTAGCCCACAAAGTATTGCTTGGTGGCACGAGGACGTCCGTGGAGGGACCAGGTGGAGCCAACTTGTAGGGACCAGTGGTACGTACATACACCCAAACACCCGTGGAGGAACGGGAAAAGGCGGAGTTGTGGGAAAGAGGAGGCTGAAGGGTAGTAGCATACTGGAGGACGGAAGACGGGAGGCGGTTGATGAGAAAGCAAGCCGTGGAGAGCGCGTAGTTCCAGTATGGTTTGGGAACCCGCATTTGAAGCATAAGGGAGCGAGCGACATCAAGAAGGTGACGATTCTTGCGCTCGGCGACACCATTCTGTTGTGCAGTGTACGGACACGAGGTTTGGTGAAGAATGCCGAACTCAGAGCAGAGAGTGGCGAAGGAATGACTGGTGTACTCCCGCGCATTGTCAGTACGAATAGTACGAATAGGCGCAGAGAACTGAGTGCGAGTCTCAAGTATGAAAGCCCGGAAGACGCGGGGAAGTTCAGAGCGATCCCGAAGGAGATATAACCACGTCATGCGAGAGTAATCATCAATAAAAGTAAGAAATACCGATAACCAGAAATACTAGTAAATTTGTACGGACCCCATATATCGGAGTGTACAAAATAAAAGGAGCGGAGCTCCGAGTACAATGAGGAGGGAACGATGAACGGGGCTGTTTGCCCAAAATACATGTGTCGCAGCGAAAAGTAGGAAGAGTAACATCAGGAAGAGCCTTCCGGAGGACTGGAAGATGAGCATGTCCCAGACGGCGATGCCAGTCCGAAGAGGAGATAGATGCGAGGACAGTGGGAGAGTCGTCAAGAAGATAGAGCTCATTCTGCAGCCGTTCTCTACCAATGATAGTCCGCGTCTGCTGATCCTGTATGAGAAAAGAAGAAGAAGTAAATGTCACGGAGTAATTAGAATCAGTAGTAAGGCGACCAACAGACAGTAAATTGAAAGAAGAGCCCGGAACATGTAGAGTCGAGCGCAGAAGGAGAGAAGAGGTGAGGGAAATATCAGCACATCCAGAGACGGGAACCGATGCCCCATTAGCGAAAGTAATGTACTTCAGTGAGGTGAAGGCAAGTACTGAGGCGGCCGAACAGAGGTGATATGATGAATGACACCAGAATCAAGGATCCAGCGCGGGCCAGAGGATAGACAGGCGATACCTCATTGGAGAGAGAGGCAGCAGAGGCAACCGAGGCAGGCGGTCGGCTAAGCAGGCCATGAAGATGCTGGAGCTGAAGACGAACCTCGTCGAGATCAGTACGAGGGAAGCATAGTCGGTAGTAGCAGCAGAGGCCTGCGGACAAGGAGGTCGCCCATGTTTGCGATAGCATGTGGCTTCAAGATGTCCTTCTTTACGCAGAACGAGCACTTAGGCCTAGACCGGCCACCCCGACCCCGCCGCGAGAATCAGAGCGGCCGCCACGGGCAGAAAAGGGGAGAGGCAATAAGGGAGCTGGTGTTTGTTGAACAAGGGCCGGAGAAGGAAGTCCGGCACATCCGGAGGCGGGGAGACTTTGAGAAGCATCGAGCACACATCAGAAAAAGATGGTGTAACGGTAGAGGAGAGGATGTGAGCCCGGACACTGTGAAGATGAGGCGGTACCCGGGCCATCATCATGGCGATACCCACAGCTTCCTTTTGGGTACGTTGAGCAGCATGATCGAAAGTAGGAGGCTGATGGTGGATCCAAGCTTCAACCAGAGACCGAGCCTGAGCAACAAAGGACGTCAGGTCGGTCCGCGCCACTGCTATCAAGGGCCTGGAGAGCAGTGATGATGTCATACAGATGGTGGAGACTATCCTTGCCAGAGTAGAGGGTATGGAGCTCGTCCCACATGCCTTTGGCCGTTTCATGGTACATAGCTAGGCGATAAGATTCGTCATCAAGAGAGTTGAGAAGCCAAGTCTGCACACGACCATCATTGCGTAACCATTCCTCAGTAGGGTTACCGATAACAGCCTGAGTCAAGTGATGAAGGAACCCCTTTGACTGCAGGACATGGCGAACCGAGTGTGCCCATTCCACAAAGTTCTTCTTGCCAGTGAGAGAAATTTGTAGTAATCCGAAGCTCGTCGCGGACTTCCTGGAGAGAGGTCGGGCGTTCAGGAGGAGGAACTGCCGTGCCAACAGAGTCCGCAGATGTAGACATGGGGGCGACCTGGAGGAGAGGAAGCGGGCAGAGACATCGGACTGGATGAGGCCGCTGCGAGCTGGAGGAGGCCGCGGCGGACTGGAGGAGGCCGAGGGCCGCGGTGAGTACAGACACGCTCAGCAAGGAGAGGGCTAGGAGAGGCCGCGGCGGATTGAGTAGGCCGAGGCGGATTGGATCAGACCGCGACGGACTGGAGCGGGCCGAGAAGAGAGGGCAAGCCGAGGAAGCTCGGCACGTCGCGGGAACAAGAAGGCGACGCACAGCGGGCTGGACCAGTCCGCAAGACGGAAACAGGCAGGAGAGAACTTGGCCGCCAGAAGAGGAAGGAGAGCAGCCGCAGGCAGGAGAGAAGTGCGGACAGGAGCCGCCGTGCTCACGGCGGACGAAAGAGAGCAAGAAGAGGAGGCGAAAACCGAGCTCGCAGCGGACAGAAGGAGACCGCGGAGATAGGGAGCGAGTTCGCCGAGGTCGCGCCGGACAAGAAGAGACCGCAGCGGACTATGGGAAGCAGTGGACCCCACAGAGCAGAGAGAGAGGGCTATAAATAAGGACCAGAAGAGGAGGGAAGAGGAGTGGTTCCACGGGAGGAGAGGGAGCGGTTTGGACAAAGGCAGGCCGCAGGGGCTATGCGACTAGGAGGCGCGGACACACACACTCAGGCCGCGGAAACCGCAGGGCGCTGGGCGGATAGGAATGTGAGTCCGCAGGAGACCGCAGGAGACCGCAGGCCGCTGGGCGGACAGAAGTCAGAGTCCGCAGGAGACGGAACCTGGCTCTGATACCATGTAGAAATGGAGAAAGCCAACTTGTATATATGTCCACTTGGTACAAATACAAAGAATGAGTACATATATATAGATGAGAGAAAGAGAGAGGAATGTCCTATACACAATATGGGACTAAAGAGAGGAGAGAAAACAATAAATGCAATACAAATGGCCTATTTTAAGTGGGCTTTTCCAACAAGGAATTTGCTAACTTAAATACAATAGTCCATATTACACGGTTAAGAAAAAGTAGAGAATATTCATTCTAACTTTGTTGATCCCGAGAAAGTATACGATCGATCAAGTGATAAAAAAACAAAATTTGTAGTAAGTAAATTATATTTTGATTATGATTAAGATATATAGAGGACCAATATTAGTTTGCAAATTTTTTTCATGGTCATGCTTACTGTTGAAGGAAATATGTAAAGACTCAAATTATGACCCTTGTTGTTTAGTTTAGTCTCACATCTTAGGATGAGAATCTTCTTCTCTTTCTCTTCTTATTTAAGTGTACAAATACATGTATTCATACATGAAAGAAATTAAGAAATTAATAAAATCTCTTTTTATTTCTCTCTTCTGTGCTTCTCTACATGGTATCAGAGCTCTACGATCTTAAATTTTTTTAAGTCGTGCTCTCACTTGCTAGCATTATCTGGGCAGTTAGAAAATTTCTAACCGCAGCCCACTCTTGTTGCCCCGCCCCTCCCATTTTTCTTTTCCCTCTCTACGGTTAATTATTTTCCTAACCGCAGCTTTCTCTGCTCTTCCGTGTCCCATTTTGTTCCCCCAAAATCCCTCTGCTTTTATAGTTTTTCTTTCCCTTGTCATTGGGCCCCTCGCGTCTGCAAATCGCCGCGATCTTTTCTGCCTTGACGCGCGTTGTGTGGCCTCTGAGCTTGCTTGCTTCTTCTCGCGCGGCCTTTGTCTCTGGAGTCTGCACCTAGTCGTCGTTTTGTTCAGTGGTCTTCTTCTCTGGCAAGCTCGCACGGCCGGTGTTCTTGATTGCCTAGCCGCATTCTCCTCTAGCCGCATCTTCCTCACATGGATGTGACTGAGGCTCCTTCCCTTCCCGCCCGTGTTGCTACCCCCCTTCCTTCTTCCTCTACAATTCTCTCTCTGTCGGATGTGTGTTCCATGCTCTTGAAGGTTACACCGCCACCAGATGCCCCTGACACTTTCTCTCTGGCTCTCCTCCAGTAGGCTTTCACCTCTCCTCCTGCTCCTTCGGCTCGTGGATGTCGCACCACTTCTCAGGGCCGGGGACGTCATGGAAGACCTCGCCTTCAGAGTTCTCATTGCGTCCGGAAGGTAACCTTGAGGCCACTTGCTATCGCAAGCATAGTTTGCCCGCACAACAAAATGCTACCATTGTGGTTGACCATACCTCCACCACCCGGAACAACATTGATACTTTGCGCACCCAACTCCAGCATCTCAAAGACATGATCACTCGCTCATCTGGCTCTGTTGCGTCGATCTCTAATGAAGGTATCTCTTGTCTCACTCACAGCTCCAACTGGATTGTGGACTCAGGTGCCACACACCATATTACTCCGCAAAAACCGCTTCAGTACTTACAATCTGCACATCCCAAGTTTATCACTGTGGTCAATGGTGATACCACCCCGGTTTTTGGCGCTGCTTATCTGCCCCTCTCTCCAACACTCTTTTTATGCTCAGTCCTTCATGTCCCGGGATCGCTCTTTAACCTTTTGTCTGTTAGTCATCTTACTTAAGACCTTGATTGTTGTGTAACCTTCTCTCCATCTTCTTTTGTTGTGCAGGATCGACGGACGCATAATATCATTAGTAAGGGGCGGCTATCTAATGAGCTCTATGTCTTGGATGTTTCACCTACGGTTCTCTCCTCTGTCACTACTGTTGATTGACATCGACGTCTTGGGCATGCTCCCCTCCAGATTCTCAAGAAAGCTCTTCCTAATATCCCCTTTGAGAACTTTACTTGTGAATCATGTATCTTTGACAAACAACATTGTTCGTCTTTTCTACCTCATTGTACTCGGAGTGATACTCTCTTTGCTTTAATACACTTTGATATTTGAAGACTCTATAAAACATCTAGTATTTTGGGTTATCGTTACATTTATTAATGATTATTCGTGCATGACATGATTGTATTTACTGCGTGATCGTGCTGAAATCACCTCTATATTTCGTGCATTCATTACTGAGACTCGTGCTCAGTTTTCCCAAACTCTAAAAATACTTTGCACCGACAATGTGCGTGAATATTCAAGTCATGCCATTTCAAATCTTTGTACTGAGTTTGGGATCATCCATCAAACTTCATGTGCTTATACACTTCAAAAAAATGGTGTGGCCGAGCGAAAAAATTATCCCCTTCTTGACGTCGCACGATCCATAATGTTTCAAATACAGGTGCCCACACTTTACTGGAAATTTGCGGTTTCTACTGCATGTCATCTTATCAATCGGATGCCCTCCTCCGTTCTCAACCTTGCGACTCCTTTTAGCCTTCTTTTCCTTCTACGCCTCCCTTCTCCGCCACACCTCGCATTTTTGGATGTATCTGCTATGTCCATAATCTTGGCCCTTCCACTGCTTGCTCCTTGCACTACGAAATATATGTTCGTTGGATACTCCCACACTCAGAAATAGTCGTGTTCATAAAGCCCCCCGGCCCGGGCCTCCCGGGCAAGAGCTTTCCCAAACGGGCACGGGCCCTGATTACAGTCGGGCCGGGCCGGGCTTCTGACTCCGGGAGGGGGCCTGCTAAGGCCCCCAGGGCCGGGCCCGTTTTTTTAAAAATTATTTTTTTTTATTAAAAAATTTAAAGATAATTTATAAATACACTGAAAAAAAAATACGATAATTCATACTGTGCTTGAAAAAAATACGATTAATTTCATATTTTGAAAGAAAAAATAATAATTTTATTAATGTTGAACGGAAGTATACAAAATTATAAATACACTGAAAAAAATAATTGCGATTGAATAATCCAAAATTACAAATACAATAAAATTACATGTTTGTCGGATAGTCACTTTAAAAAATTACAAAATTTCAAAATTCTGTCTCGCCATCTTTAAGCTTTAATTAATTTAAGTTGATCGCGTTTATCTCATCTTTCATGTCCAACGAGCTATCCTCGATCGATGAAATATGCTGCTTCATCTTGATCGCATCCAAGTGGTCCTTGTAGCATATGCAGATTTCGAGTGATTCTTCGCTTACGCGACTTCTTCGCTTGTTCAACACCATGCCACTAAGAGAAAAAACAAACTCTGAAGCTACTGCGCTAGCTTGGATCGTAGTAAATCTCGGCCATATAAGTCATAATAGGATAGTTATTTACTTTACTTTTCCACCATTTTAAAATATCGAAATTTTTTAATTCTTCCGAACTCATAAAATCACAAATTTGGTTTTTGTGTACAAGCCTAATTCGTTTAAACTACTAGATGTGGTGCACGCTTTTTTTCAATAACTAGCGGGCTAATAGGATAATATACGTAGATAGAGAATTTGTCGCCATATAAAAAACTTCTAATAAATCCATATAATTTTCTAAAACAGCCAAATCGGACTCGGTTAAGTCATGTTGATCAAACATAGTATAGTATTCTATAGTAGTGTTTTTTGACGAATCACTCGCTTTAACATTGTAAATGTCAAGTTTCATCTAATTGACATGTCAAATAAAGGTTTCAAAATTTTTGACTTTGGCCGTTTACAGATTTTATAAAATCTTGTCGTCGTTGTTTAGAACCAATGTTGCAAATGTCGGATGTCGGGGACACGTCGGTTTGGGTTTTCATGTCGGTTTTTTATATATCGGGGGATATATCGGGGATATTTCATATATCGGATTTTAATATTTAATTAATTATATATGTAATTAAATGTTATTTTTGAATTTTTATACATATCACAGTACTACTTATTTTACAATCCATGAACTTTTAAATATTAAAATCTATATGTATCATTTAACATACAACACTTTAAATATGAAAACTCAAACATAGTTCATTCTTCATCACCTGAAAACTCATCTATAGTTGGCAAAGTAGATAGAATATGATCTTCATCCGATGAACCCTCTAGATCGGGGGGAACCTGAGGGCATGGCTTAACATTACCCTTCCACCCAGCCAAGTGATGCTTGAAACGTGTAATTCCGCCATTCACTGTCTGCTTGCAGTAGTTGCATTTGATTCGGTTTGTGTCGTTTGCAACCAACTTCTCACCAAATGCCCAGAACGGATCTCTACCGTTAGTACCAGAGATACGGGAGCCTCACTAGAACCAGCAGAAGAAGCCATTCTAATAGGACACGAAATGAAAATAATATTAGTTAAATGAAATGAAAAAATATTTTACATAACTATATCACGAGAAAAATTGCTAGTTGGAAAAAATCAACATCATAAAAGCCCCATAACTCCATTAGATCGTTAGATCTTCAGATATTTTTTATATTATTCATGCAATACTTTATTTATCCAACAAAATTTTACATTCTCAGTAGTATATTAGTATACAAAGTTATAACTATCATTCAAACTTTTAAGTATCCAACAAAATGAACAAAGCATTCAAGTATCATTCAAATTTTCAAAGCATCTCACACTTTATTTATTAAAAGAGACAAAGCAGCAGGACAACTAAAAATGTGATTGGATATACATGCATCATTGATTGCAAAATGAAGTTGGATAAATAACTATTAATAGGGGTATTTCAAATCATTTGTTGATTAATAAATGTGTCAAATAAAAATAAAGTAGCAACTAATAAGACAAATAAAACAACAACGCAGCCAATATACTACAACCAGCAAGACAGCCACAAATAAATATCGGACTGACATGTCCGACAACATGTCTCTGGTTCTTTCTTCTAGCCCAGAGAGTTTGCACAGGACAATCAATGAAAGCTTCCGGCAACAACTAATAAGACAAATAAAGCAACAAGACAGCCACCAACAACTAAATGGGTCGGCAGCCGCCAGTAACAACCCACAAGGCAGCCACCATGCTACAGCCGACAGCTAGCACAACAACCAACAAAAAAAATGCAGAGCGATAGAATGAGAGGGGGAGGTAGGGAGAAGAATGAACCAGCCGAGAGAGAACCAGCGAGCATGGAGAAGAAAGAACCACTGAGATAAAGTACTGACAACACGCGAGAGAGGGAGAGCACCAGAGAACCAGAGAATCACAGAGCACCAGCGAGCAGGGAGAAGAAAGAACCAGAGAGATAAAGTGCCGACAACACGCGAGAGAGGGAGAGCACCAGCGAGCTAGAGAGCACCAGATAACTAGAGAACCAGAGCACCAAAGAGCACCAGCGAGTAGGGAGAAGAAAGAACCAGCGAGATAGAGTGCTGACAGCGCGCGAGAGAGGGAGAGCACCAACGAGCTAGAGAGCACCAGAGAACCAGAGGGCACCAACGAGCAGGGAGAAGAAAGAACCAGAGAGATAGTGTCGCCGGCGCGCGCGGAGAGCTAGGGCAGGAGCGACGGGGAGAGCTAGGGCAGAGCGACGGGATGGAATGAAATGAGCGGGGTCGAGGGTGTTAAAACAGTAGCCCGACCCGCTCATTTCATTAATAATAAAATATAAAATTAATAATTTAATAAAAAAAATCTTAAAAAAACGCCCGATATGGGCGTTTTTTGGGGCCGACATGTTGGCCCGCTATTTTCAAAACGCCACACCCAGAATTTGTGCCGGTTTTGTGTCGTTTTGATCCCAAACCTTCATGTCGGCCGACATGTCGGACATGTCGGCCGATATCCACAACAATGTTTAGAACTATAAATAAATTGTAACATTAAACGTATTTTATTAATGTATGGTTTCATGTATGATAAACTATCTTGTACGACCAAATTTAAAACGTGACAGACGCAACGAGTATGAAAAAAAACACCGTTTAACATAGGTTTTTAAATCACGTTTTAACCACTCAATTGTGGTGATATTATTTGTGCATTTGTCGAAATAAATACTCATAATTTTATCTTTTATTTTAAATTCTCGCAAACATTTTAAAATAATTTGATAAATCGCTACACCGGTGTGCGGGACTTCGAAACCTTCAAAACATATTATACGATTATTTAGATCTCAGGAAACGGATCGACCTAGTGACAAGTGATGAAAATATATGATAATTCTAATTTGATACTACTTGTCCAAACGTCGCTCGTTAAACTCACTCGATCCTCAAAATTTTCAAAATAGTTAATTAAATATTGTTTAGCTTCTAAATAATATTTAAGTATGTCGCGTCTAATGGAAGATCGACTTACTTGATGATATTTGGGTTGTAGCCCTTGGTGGATGTACTCGGTTTCTTGCTCGTCATCGTAGTGGCTGAACGACAACCCACGTCTGATGACGTTCTTCACCTACAGCTCTCGGTGTCGATCTTGATCGTATGTCCATATTTGTCCAGATGCAGATAATTGCGCCTGGCTGAACTCGGGAGAAGCATGTTTGGCAGTGCAAGACTTAATGTGTCTTGCGAGTGTCGAGTTATCAATGAGAGTACGTAATTTTGAGCATTGCTTGCACTTCGCCTTATGCTCGGAGCCGACTTTTAATTTGTCGAAATATTCTCACACTTGCGCCGTATGTTTGTGCTCCACCACTTCATGAGCGACCGATGATGATGAAGAGTCATCGTCGATTAGGGGTGCAACTCGGTTCGGTTCGGTTCGGTTCGGTTCGATTCGGTACGGTTCCACCAAAAACCAAGAACCGGCCCATGTAGGTTCGGTTCCAAAATTTGAGAACCAGAACCGACACGCGTTTCCAAATCATGGAACCGGATCCGCCCAATTCGGTTCGGTTCGGTTCGGTTCGGGTTTGGTTCTCGGTTCCACCCATATTATGTAATGTCACATTTTTGCTTCTCAAATCTTCAACTAATAGGATAAATATTTATTACTCCAAATTTTGATGTGTTTTCTATCTCAATGTACACAAATACTCATTTATTATCTACGAGACTACGATTGAATTTCTGAATTCGGTAAGCAAAATAATATCTGCAAATAATTGGGAGCGGCGGAGCCCTGAACGAATGAACGCCTGAACCTTTCTGCTGAACCGGGCCTAAACGAATTGTCCAATTGAGACAATAATATATTTTTTAAATTTTAAATTAATATTCGGTCGGTTCTCGGGTACCCGAGTATGGGAACCGAGAACCGACCCGAACCGTCGGTTCTCTAATAACTGGAACCAGACCCGAACTGAATAAAACTGGAACCGACCCGAACCGCCTAAATCGGTTCGGTTTCGGTCCGGTTCTCGGTTCTTCGGTTTCTTTTGCACACTCCTATCGTCGATGACATATTCGACGTAAAAAAATAGTGGGGGGGAGTGTGGGACTTGGGAGGGGTGGGAGTAGGAAGGGTGAGAGTGTGGGAGTGGGGGGATTTATAGCTTTTAAAAAAACAAAAAAAAAGATTTATTTTTAATATTTTTAAATTAATTATTTAATAATTAATAATTTAATAATTAATTATTATTATAATAGGGCTGGCAGCATTTGGAACAACGGCTCTAAGAGCCGTTGGGAACAACGGCTCTAAGAGCCGTTGGGAACAACGGCTCTAAGAGCCGTTGGGAACAACGGCTCTAAGAGCCGTTGGGAACAACGGCTCTAAGAGCCGTTGGGAACAACGGCTCTAAGAGCCGTTGTGAACAACGGCTCTAAGAGCCGTTGGGAACAACGACTCTTAGAGCCGTTGTTATCAACGGCTCTTAGAGCCGTTGTTATCAACGGCTCTTAGAGCCGTTGTTAAACAACGGCTCTTAGAGCCGTTGATTTAAAGGGGTCGGGCCCGGCCCGGCCCCGGGCTTACACCGGGCCTAAAAACCGGGCTTTGCCCGGCCCGGCCCCGGACTAGGAAACCGGGCTTTGCCCGGCCCGGCCCAAGTCGGGTACCGGGTCGGGCAAATGCTTATATATGGAGCCTTGTTAGGCCCCATGGCCCAGCCTGGGCCCGAGGCGGGCTTAGCCCGGGCCCGGGCCGAGGCGGGCTTTTACCGGGCCGGGCCCGGGCCCGGTTTTTATGGACACCCCTACTAAGAAAGGGTATGTGTGCAGTGTGCTACTCCCCCAACGATCGCAAGATTGTTGTTTCTGCAGATGTCACCTTTCTCGAGAACCAATCTTTTCACTCCTCTCCTACTCCTCCTACACCTCATCTTCTACCACGTCCTATCATTCATGTTACGTCTCGACTTCCACCACTTCTTCCAACCCCGACTCCAGTACACCCCATACCACCTCTTCGTGTGTACACCAGCCGTTCTCCCAAATATGATGTCCTACAACAGTTACCCTCTACCAATGATATCTCGCGGTCTATCGATCCGGTATTGATCTCTGCGACTCATCCCTCGGCGAATTATGCATCTTACATCGCCTCTCCCCGCTTCTTCTCAAATTTGCACTTTCTCAATCCTCCATTTATATACCTAACTCTTTGCAGGAGGCTCTCCATCATCCGGAGTGGCGTGTGAAGATGGATGAGGAAATAACTGCCCTATGGGCTAACCAGACTTGGGATATTGTCCATCTTCCTCCAGGATAGACTAGTGTGGGATGTAAGTTGGTTTTTGCAATCAAACATGCTTCAGACGGGGCAGTTGAACGCCTAAAGGCTTGGTTTGTGGCTCGAGGGTTTACTCAGCAACAATGCCTCGATTATGATGAGACATTCTCACCAGTCGCCAACTTAAACAATGTTTGTGTTTTGATCTCCTTATCTATTCATCGTCAGTGGCCTTTAATCAGGGTATTGTTATGTGCAAACCAAGTTCGGCTACGGCAAACCAGGTTAAGTGCAAACCAAACTAAAAAATCATAAATACTTGTGAACCCGTAAAAGCCGGTCTGCACCTAGTTGTTCTGGCAATTTTTTTGAAAGAACGGTTTGTACGTAGCCAAAACCGGTTTGCACATAAAATTGTTCTTAATCAGTTGGATGTCAAGAATGCATTTCTCAATGGAGACCTTCTAGAGACTGCCTACATGCACCAACCTCCCGGATTTGAGACCACGACGGAGTCTCGTGTTTGTCACTTCAAGAAATCTATTTATGGTCTCAAACAGTCTCCTCGTCCATGGTTTGACAAGTTTAGTAAGGTTGTCCGTGATGTTGGATTCACTCGAAGCTCGGTTAACTTTTCTCTCTTTACTCGTCATCAACCAACCGACACAATACTTCTCTTAGTTTATGCTGACGATATCTTGATTACTGGTAATGACTCCAAAGGAATACAAATGATTAAACAACACTTAAACTCAGTTTTTCAAACTAAAGATCTGGGAAATCTTCGGTACTTGCTTGGACTTGAGGTAGCGAGACGTCCTGATGGCCTTGTTCTATCTCAACGGAAGTACTGTCTTGACCTTCTTCAGAATGTTGCTATTCGGGATGCAAGAATGCTGACACTCCTATGGATGCCAACCACAAGCTCTGCGCTCATGACTCTGACTCTGATATGTTACTTCCGAACCCAAAGTATTATCGTCGACTTGTAGGAAAGCTGATATATCTTACTGTTACAAGACATGATATATCTTTTGTTGTTGGAACAGTCAGTTGATTTATGCATACTCCACAGACCTCTCAGCTCCAGGCCATCGAGCGCATCCTCAGATACTTGAAGACTGCTTCTGGTCAAGAGCTTGTATACAAACCATCTTCCTCTCTATCTCTGATTGCCTACTTTGATGCTGAATATGACGGCTCTCTGGATGATCGGCGCTCCACAACTGATTTTTGTACTTACTTTGAAGGATACTTTACTACCTAGCGTAACAAGAAGCAATCTGTTGTTGCTCGCTCATTTGCTGAAACCGAGTATCGTGCAATGGCTGCTATTGTGTCTGAGCTTACCTGGCTAGAAAGTCTCCTTAGTGATTTGAGAGTCAAACTTTCCTGACCAACAACTCTATTTCGTGACAGTCAAATTGCTATTCACATTGCTAAGAATCTTGTATTTTATGAGCGAACCAAACATATTGAAGTTGATTGTCACTTCATTCGGGAGAAAATTCAATTGAAGAAGTTGGATTTAAAACATGTTCCTGCTACCGGGCAAGTTGCTGACATTCTCACCAAGGTCTTACCACGACCGTTGTACTATCCGTTTTTGTCCAAGCTTGGTGCTTACGATTTGTATGCTCCAGCTTGCGGGGAAGTGTTGAAGAAAATATGTAAAAGCCCAAATTATGGCCCATCTTGTTGTTTAGTTTAGTCTCACATCTTAGGATGAGAATCCTCTCCTCTTTCGCTTCTTATTTAATTGTGCAAATACATGTATTCATACATGAAAGAAATTAATAAAATCTCTTTTTGTTTCTCTTTCTTATGTGCTTCTCTACACTTACAAAATATTTGAAGCGATGTATCTCAAGGGTATGCTATTTGAAGATGATTGTTACAATAAGTGAGACTTTTTTCAAATCAGTAGTAAGTTGGATAAAAGGGAGAGGGAATTTCAAAATACAAAAGAAATAAAATTAGTAGACTAGAGACAAACTATTTATGCAACCTGTAATGTCAAGTTCTTTTAGCAGAAGATCAAATGATACCAAAGAAATTTAGATAATCAATAAATTTTTGCAGAGTTAAAGTTTAGTGACAAATGAAGAATGCTTCAAGAGACTATGCTCATAGCTTGAATCACCTCGTGGAGACTTAAAAGTGAAGTTTATAAAACTATCAGGATTATGCTACATAGATAAAGGTGTGGGTGGAGCAACCCTAAATTGATAGAAAAATGAGCACGCCGAAGATAAGTTAAGAAAAAACTCAGTGTGCATGCTAGTTCTCTTATCAAGGTTTTGATAGCCACATAAAAAATCAGAAGATAAACTTTGAGTTAACAACTTCTAGAACTATGGAAAGCAGTTAGAGATGACTTGAGCAATCAGTTGACAATTGGAACTAGTGCTTTACATGTGAATGTTAGAGGATATAAACATAAGCATAGCTATTTTTCTTAGCCTGAGATAAATAAAAATTATTACTGTTTTAATTATTGCACATTCATTCTGATTTGATGTGTAAAAGTGTATTTTTCATATATAAAAGTCATGATTTTAGACTTTTCCTCATGCTCTTATTCCCTTCTCTGTGATTTCAAACCTTCGACCCCATTCGTGAGAAACATTGGATAAGAAATAGTTGAACACTTCACATGCAAGTTCAAGATGAAAAAAACTTGGAGAACCATCAAGAAAGCAAATAAATCTCATGAAAATATATTCTATTAAGGCTCCATTTGGCACGACGGTGGAGGTCATGAATGCAGTGGTTAAACGACCTACCTCACCTAAGGAACTTCATCCACTTCTTGGTGGCGGCCATAATCATTGCTATACCTTACATTCTATGACAGTGGCGTTCGTGTCCAAACTCACCTGAGCAAAGAAAGCGGCACCAAACAGGGCCTATTAAAGGCTCACAAATGACCTGAAGCATAGTTTTCAAGCTCTTATCTTGGTAAACTTGGGGCATGCAATTCAAATGTGACAATCAAAACAACTCACCTTCCCGCGGAAATATATCGATCGACAGAGTCGGTTGGGAAAGGGAGGTCCTCCGCATCGCCTTCGATGATCGCGCACTCTTTCAAAGCTTCCTTCTGCCTGGCCTTATCAAGCTGGTGGGGGGACTGATCGAGAATAGTAACATTCTTGGGATCCACATGCTTTATGATCCCCAATGTTGTAAACCCAGTCCCTCCTCCCACATCCACAACCTTCATCCTTGAATCATAGAGCTCTGCGAGCTCAAGGGCCTCATCCCTCATGTCCTCGGTCCAATGCCCAGGGTTTATGACATGATCATACACTATGGAAAGAAATCTGTAGAACCAAAACGCCTCTTTTTTGTGCTGAATAAACCTAGGTTGGGATGCTGGTCGGGAAGAGGAGACGCTGCATCTGGCCGAAGAGATTTTCGCCCTTCTCCTTCCATCAATGGAGGAAAACCCCAATTGTAGATTACATTTCGGTTGGTAAGAAGAACCCAAAAAACCTAATCCATTGGGGTGCTTGCCTTTGAGGAGCGTGAGGTTTTCAGCCCCGCTGAGAATGCAAGAAGCCATGAAATGGTGGGAAATTGGAAGCGCCAAAATTAGAAACACACCTTTCTTCGTTTACCAAACCCTAAATCGCAGGCTCGCAGCTCGCTCCCACTTCTGAGAGAGAGATTAGAAGCAAACTCGCAAACCCCGCTCCGTCTTCCTGGAGGTAGGTATCAACCAGCAGAAGTGAAGTGTCTAATGGAAGATCGGAGTTATGAATGTCTCACTTATCCTCTGTCAACCAATCACAAAGCTATAAGTTTCCAATAGTAGCAGAAGAGAAACATTCACCTAGTAATTATAAGTGATTATTATTAGCACGGTGGTTTTGACTCGTCGCATCACATTTGCTTTTAATTTTTCGTGATTTTTTGAAATATGTCTTGTGCTTGTATTTTTAGAAAAAATGTTAAACACAAACGTTATATAACTATAAGGCTTATTTACTGTGACCACCTAGATTGCATAATTACAGCTTGCACTTATTTAACTTTCTAAATTATAATTATCTTTCCTCAATGTTTATATTTTATAACATTCATGCACAAAAATACTCCTCATATTTATCTCAAGGGGATACTTCTGTGCGTGTATATTATGGCTAATCCTATCCTATAATTCCACATGATTCCTTCATGTTCACCTCAGACTGGATGTTTAAACATTGAGGGGAGGTCTTTGTAATTTTGAAAGTTAGAGAGGTGCAAGTTATAATTATGCAAATTTTGTGGAGAGGTCCCGGTAAATAACCCTAATTATAAATTGAGCAATATGTCAACGAGTTGACATGAGGGCCCTGTTCGATGGCATCGTCCGGTTGCGACTGGGTGTCGTTTGGCGGGGCCGCGATAAGCCCTATAGTCCATAATGTTATGAGGGTTGGCAGGGGGAACATTGTTGGAAACGTGACTAGGTCCTACTTACAACTCCAAGCTTACAAGACACCTCAACCCTCTCTACCCAGCACCCTACTATCCAAGTCGGCGAGAACAACTTCCTGCGAGATCAAAACCGGCGCGAGCTCCTCCTACACAAACCGGCGAGCACACTGCACTCTCAGCAAGATCTCCAGGCGGGAAGACCTTGCGGAGTCCTGCGAGATCTACTTCCCAACTTCCGGCGAGGTCAACCAGCGGTAACAATCAAACGGGTTTGACCACCTCCACTTCCCACGCGACCACCACCGGTGAGAAAAACAACTCAGGCGAGATCTTCTCAGCCGAGCTGCAATTACCACTGCCGAGATCTTCCCTGCGAGAAACAACTTAAGCGAGATTATCTCCCGGCGAGATGTCCACCGGCGAGATGGGGCGCGAGTCCTTCCTTCAGGCGAGACGTACAAACACGGTCGGCGAGTTCGCTAGTTGCGGCGACAAACCCCGCAAGTTATCCCTCTTGCGCGGCAAGGTCAACAAGGTGAGCAGTCCGCTCACTCGCTATCTCACTTGCTCTCCCTTAAGACAAGTAGGCGCTGCAGTGCTCTCACTCAAAACCAGAAAACTTGAGTGGGGAAAATTTTTCACCTTTTTTCAACTACGATGCTTACAAGGAGGGGGGGCTTTATATAGGCAAAGCAAAAACATACAAAATTCTCTCTCCTAATAAATACAAGTTCTCTCTCATATTAAATGCACACAACCATAAAGCATAAAATAATATCAAAATAAACTCTGTCTTGTTGACTAGGTCAACATAGTCAAATCCCAACAGAACTCCCCCTCAAACTTGGCAGCACATGCTGAGTTTGCCTTTGAGCTTTAGGAACGTCTCCACCTTCAACGCCTTAGTGAAAATGTCCGCGACCTGCTCTCCGATGGGGCAATAAGCAACTTCCACCGTCTTTAGCTCCACCTGCTCGCGGTGGAAATGATACCTTATTTCAATGTGCTTGTCACGCCCGTGTAGCACGGGGTTCTTTGCAAGCTGGATGGCCGACATGTTATCCACAAACATGGTTGTTGGCCCATCCACTCCTTGATGTAGACTCTGTAGTAGATTCCTTAGCCAGATAGCTTGGCAGGTACAAGCCGCCGCCGCAATGTACTCAGCCTCGCAAGATGATAACGCTATCGTGGCTTACTTATTCGAGCTCCATGAGAACGCCCTCGTTCCCATGTTGAAATCATACCCAGAAGTGCTCTTCCGGTCATTCACATCCCCGCCGTAGTCACTGTCCGAGTAACCTACTAGCGTCAGCTCCTCTCCAGTTGAATACTTCAGCCCATGGTCTCTTGTCCCATTTATATACCGCAGGATCCTCTTCGCCGCCGTGAAGTGGTCTTCCTTTGGTTCTTCCATATGTCTACTCACCACCCCGACCGCATACATGATGTCTGATCGGGTGAAGGTCAAGTAGCGTAGACTCCCCACCAAGCTTTTGAATAAGGTGGAGTCAACCGCCCCTTCCTTCGACTCCTTACTTAGCTTCAGCCCTGGATCTGCAGGAGTGAAGATAGGTTTGCTACTCTCCATCCTGAACTTCTTCACTATCTCCTCAGCGTACTTCTTCTGAGAGATGAAGATGTCATCTTCACTCTGCTTCACCTCTACTCCAATGAAGTAGCTTAGCTCTCCCAAGTCCGTCATCTCGAACTCTTTCTTCATCATTCCTCTGAACTCTTCGTACATCGAAGCGTTGTTCCCTGTGAAGATCATATCATCCACGTATAAGCACACAATCATCATGCTGCCATCCTTATCCACCTTGGTGTAGAGTGCATATTCATGCGGACTCTTTTGATAGTCATGCTTTTGCAGGTAAGCATCTATCATTCCATTACAGGCTCTGGCTCCCTGCTTCAGCCCATAAAGAGCCTTGTCCAGCTTGCAGACTTTTCTCTCCTGCCCCTTCACCACATACCCTGGAGACTGCTCGATGTACACATCCTCCTCCAGGTAGCTATTCAAGCAAGCAGAGACCACGCCCATCTGCATTATCTTCCACCCATGATGTGTTGCTAGCACGATGATCAACCTGATGGTGTCTATCCGCGCCACTGGTGCAAAGACCTCATCATAGTTCACACCCTGGACTTGGTGGTAGCCCTTCACAATAAGCCTTGCTTTGTGTTTCTCCACGCCTCCATCTTTATTCTTCTTCACCTTATACACCCACTTCACCCTGAGGGGTTTGTGGCCTGCAGGTGGATCCACCAGCTTCCAGGTGTCATTCTTCTTGATGGAGGCTATCTCCACATCCATCGTCTTTCTCCAAATTTTTTCTTGGGTGGCTTCTTCGTAAGAGTGCGGCTCAACATCTGCAAACAAACAGTATAAAGAAAAATTATTATGAGTTGGAGCTGTCTCTTCATAGATCTCCTCCAACCTCCTTGTCTGAGGATGAGGAGGATCATCCTTGGTTCCGCTGGTGCTTGCTACACTAGATCTTCCTCTGCTCGTACTTCCTCCACTTGAGTAAGGGGTGAGAGCTCCCCCTGACTCCCTGCTGGGTGGTGATGGTGGCTCAGCTCCACCCATCTCAGCTTCATCTCCCTGACCACCCTCTTCATCATCATCATCGAAGAACATCCCCTTGATGTTCCTCACCTCTTCATCCCAGCTCCAGCAACTGTCTTCCTCAAACACCACATCCCTTGAGATGATGGCCTTCTCCATCACCTGGTTATACAACTTGTACGCCTTGCTCGCAGGAGCGTAGCCTACGAAGATGCACTTCTCGCTCCGGTCATCCAGCTTCCTTCTCCTCTGATCCGGGACATGGGCATAAGCCACACACCCGAATACCCTTAGGTGCTTCACGCTTGGCTTCCACCCACACCACGCTTCAAACGAAGTCTTGAACTTCACGCTCTTCGTTGGGCAACGGTTCAGTAAGTACATTGCCACCTGTACTGCCTCCACCCAATACTTCTAAGGCAACCCCTTGCCCTTCACCATACTCCTTGTCATATCCATGATGGTAAGGTTCTTTCTCTCTGCCACTTCGTTTTGTTGTGGTGAATATGCCGCCGTCAGCTGATGAGATATCCCCCACTGCTTGCAGAATTCATCAAACAGGTTCGAGGTGTACTCCCCACCTCTATCTGTCCGGAGCACCTTCAGTGGTCTCCCACTCTCCTTCTCAGCCATAGCTTTGAACTCTATGAACTTGTCTAGGGCCTCGACCTTCTCCCTTAGAAAATATACCCAACACTTCCTGCTGAAGTCGTCATTGAAGGTAATGTAGTACTTGTTGCCTCCAACTGAGGTCGTCTCAAACGGACCTGCTATGTCCGAATGAACTAGCTCCAGCTGCCTTGTCGCCCTCTGGAACTTTCCACCCTCGAAAGTTTCTCTCTTCTTCATTCCTTTGCTACATGCCTCACATACCCTCTGAGGAGGCGAGATCATAGGCAACCCTTCTACCATCTTGAAGTGGGATAGTAACTTCAGGCCTGTGAACCCCAGATGGCCCATCCGGTGGTGCCACAGCCAAGCTTCCTCTCCTTCTCCTGTCTTCGCAAGACATGTCGTCTCCTTGGCATCCATACTTAGAGTAAAGAGGCGATTCGTCGCCATCTTCACTCTCACCACCTCTCTTCCTTGACTATCCTTCATAGCTAAGGTATTATCCCTCAACAGGACCCGATAGCCCTTCCTCACTAACTGCCCAAGACTTAGGATGTTACTCCTTAAACCCGGCACATAGAAGACATCATTGATATGCACCTCCTTCTCATTCATTATGACCACTATCATTCCTCTTCTTTCCACAGATATATTTGAGGCGTCGCTAAAGCTGACTTCACCACCATTTGCCTTAAGGCTGATGAACAGCTCCTTATCTCCACACATGTGGTTACTAGCGCCAGTGTCCAAGTATCACACTCCGTTCCTCCCTCCTACAACACCTTGGATGGTAAGGAACATCATCGGGTTGCCACCCGTGTTACTTGTCCCAGCATAGTGGTTGGCTTCTCCTCCCTTCCTTGGAGCCCAACAATCGTAGCTCATATGCCCGAACTTGTTACAGTTGTAACATTGAGTCTGGGACATATCTCCTCTTCCTCTTCCTTGACCTCTTCCTTGGTCCATTCCTTGTCCTCTGTCTTGGCCTCTTCCTTTTCCTCCAATGTCGTGTCTTCAACCCTGAGGTTGTTCTACCTCCTTTTGGTTGTACTAGTTTCTTCTGAAGTCTCTTCCTCCTCTTCTTGCTCTTCCTCTACCTTGGTAGCCTCGGCCGCGCTGGCCTCCTCTTCCCGAGCTCTCTCCAAAGTTAAGCTGAGTCTGGAGTGCTTTCTCCAAGCCACTCGACTCCTCGTCATCTTGTAGCATGTGATACTCGTGGGCTTACAGCGAGCCAACAAGCTCATCTACTGCCATCACGGTAAGATCCTTCGACTCCTCTATGGATACTACCACGTGCCTGAACTTCTTGGACATAGATCGCAGGAGCTTCTCCATGAAACTGACATAATCAGTCACCTCTCTATTCCTCTTCATCTCGTTTGTGAGCGTCCGCAGACGGGTCACATAGTCACCAACTCTCTCCGAGCTCTGCATATTCAACACCTCATACTGAGCTCGAAGAGATTGCAGCTTCACTTTCTTTGCTTTGTCAACTCCCTGCATGGAGCGTTGCAGTATCTCCCATGCTTCTCTCGATGTCCCTGCATCAGAGATCTTCTCAAACGTCGCCTCATCAACTCCTTGGTACAATAGGAATAAGGCCTTCTTGTCCCGCTTCTTTGCTTCACTCAACACTGTCTTCTGAGCGTTAGTCAACGCTGCCTCCGCTTCAGCAGTAAGCACCTTGACTCCCTCTTCAACTATCTCCCATAACTCCTTGGAGGCGAGTAGCACTCGCATTTGTATACTCCAATTTCCATAGTTCGTTTTGGTCAACTTGGGGACTTGCCCCGGCATTCCACTTCCCATCTCCATCTCTCCTTGTCACTTAACCTTCCGAGCCAACTCCCAGGGGATCCAACCTGGCTCTGATACCACTTGTTGGAAACGTGACTAGGTCCTACTTACAACTCCAAGCTTACAAGACACCTCAACCCTCTCTACCCGGCACCCTACTATCCAAGTCGGTGAGAACAACTTCCTGCCATATCAAAACCGGCGCGAGCTCCTCCTACACAAACCGGCGAGCACACTGTACTCTCGGCGAGATCTCCAGGCGGGAAGACCTTCTCGCGGAGTCCTGCGAGATCTACTTCCCAACTTTCGGTGAGGTCAACCAACAGTAACAATCAAACGGGCTTGACCACCTCCACTTCCCACGCGACCACCACCGGTAAGAAAAATAACTCAGGCGAGATCTTCTCGGCCGAGCTGCAATTACCACTGCCGAGATCTTCCCTGCGAGAAACAACTTAGGCAAGATTATCTCCCGGCGAGCTGGCACCTGCGAGATGTCCACCGGCGAGATGGGGCACAAGTCCTTCCTTCAGGCGAGACGTACAAACACGGCCGGCGAGTTCGCTAGTTGCGGCGACAAACCCCGCAAGTTCTCCCTCTTGCGCAGCAAGGTCAACAAGGTGAGCAGTCCGCTCACTCTCTATCTCACTCGCTCTCCCTTAAGATAAGTAGGCGCTGCAGCGCTCTCACTCAAAACCAGAAAACTGGACTGGGAAAAAAATTTCACCTTTTTTCAACTACGATGCTTAAAAGGAGGGGGGGGGGGGGGGGGCTTTATATAGGCAAAGCAAAAACATACAAAATTCTCTCTCCTAATAAATACAAGCTCTCTCTCATATTAAATGCACACAACCATAAAGCATAAAATAATATCAAAATAAACTTTGTCTTGTTGACTAGTTCAACATAGTCAAATCCCAACAAACATGATGGTATTAGGTTGGATGATAACATCAACACGGAGTATTGAGAAATATTGTTTTGGCTCAAGCAATAAAAGCTACGCGTGTTATTTTCTCTTAGGTTGCGGAGGGTAGTGGTTTTTTTTTTGCTATGCGAATTTGATTGAGGTTTAGTGTTTCCACCATCAATGCGGATGGAAAAGCCGGTGGGATTGATGGAGTTGGTTATGCCTAGGTTGTGAGATGAGGATAGACGATGGAAGAGTGAAGAAAGCCTTCTAGTCATGGAGGTGGATCTATGTTTTCGAGGGAGGGTTCAAAGGATGAGTTATCCTTTATGGATCGCCAAAATCATCGTCGCCCTTCTATTCTAAATAAGGTAAGAGAGATAATTTATAGGTTTTCTAGTAGTGACAATGGTGAAAATTGCATTACACAATGATGTTACATTTTTTAGTGCAAGGCGAGGAATATTAGTTGGGTGGCCATTTATGAGGCGGTTCTTAAAGGGAACAAAAAACTGTGTAATATATAAGTACTTTTTCTCTCTCTCTCTCTCTCTCTTGTTTAATAAAGCCTTCAACATGAGTTTAAGTGGTGCTTTGGTTGGAAAGTTTATACCTTTGGGAGGAGGTGGATGCTAGAGCATAGTGTCACAGTTCCACTGTTAACTCTATTACCTCGTGACTAGTTTCAACAATACATGAGCTATTTCATAAAAGCATCTAAATGAGTCTGGAATTATATGGAGTCTTCTACCATATTCTAAACTTATTTAGAATACTCTTGTAAGACCCCCTCCTCTCGAATTAGAGGTCTGACTATGTGTTCTTTGTTAGATTTAGTGGCCAGCCTTAGAGAGAGGATGAATAAGGTTTGCAGTGAAGTATTGATGATTAAAAATTATTTCAGTCAAAAAGTTAGTTCTCTGGAGCTATAGCCTGCGATAACAAGTATCGCCGACGATATCTTCTGAAACCTTGTTCTTTGCCCTGAAGATCGGATTGGTGATTACACATATATTAGATTACAAAACACAAAAAAATACAGGAAATTAATGATCAAACAAATATACATTATTTTTTTAAAAGGAAACAAAATAATGTGTACAAAAAGTGAACTAGATTTTCATGACGCGGGAGATTAGAGGCTGTGATTCAAATGCTTTTGTGGTGTCTATACCGAACCTCAACTAGGACCAGTTGGTTCTCTTACATCTTTTTCAAGAAGATCGACGAGCCTACTAGATCTCCTAGATCTAAACGTCCTCCCAGGACAATTTCCACAGATTCCTCTCAGAATTTGATGATCTCCTAGGCCGATTTCCCACGAGCTCCTCTCAAGAATTCGACTTCAACACTGAATGATTTCTCCGCACAAAATACAATAAACAATGAAAAAGAAAGAGAAATAGGTCAATGAAAAAGAAAAATAAATAGACCAAAGAAATATTGCTCCATCAAAAGTAAATCTCTAGATCGAGGAGGTGACAGATCAGTGCTTTTGATTCTCGTGACTTGAGCATGCGATCATCTTCAGAATCTTGTTCTAGCATTCCTTCTCCAAAGATCTTTGTTTGTGCAAGAGGGAAAGAGTTCTTCTTCTTGGATGTTGGCTCTCAGTAATAGGGACAACAATATGGCGCCTCTGGACGTTCTAGGGTTCAAGCATCGTCATCAGGAGAAAAATTTCTCTTTTATAGCATTTTAACACTATCATCGGGCGATAGTGACTATCTCCCGATGATATCCTAATTTAGTACTGTTGTTGTCAGTTGTCCCGCGCTAGAAAGGAAAGGAGGCAGTTGTTTCCAAATTTACGGCTACTATCGCTGGGTGATAGTCACTATCGTCGGGCGATATTCCAATTTAGCGCTTCATTTTCTGGCATCCCGTAAGTTTGACCAGTCCACAGATCGCTGGCATGTCCACATCCAGGTTATCACCAATGATAGTGACTATCGCTTGCGATAGTGTAAAAGATTGTCGATCCTGAAACTTCATACCTGTAAACCTGCACACTATACCAAAAAAGTGTATGATCAAACAGATCTTAAGATTTGATATTATCAAACCAGAGAGATGTGTAATACGTGTTCCAACAATCTCCCTCTTTTGATAAAAATAAATCTCATTCATGAGATATAAATCACATAAAATATGATGTAACCTGGTATAATGTAAGCAACTATAGTTAATACAAAAAGAATAAGTTTATATGTCAGTGTGACACTAAGAATTATCTGAGAATGCTATTATGTGTGATCATGCACGTGTGGTATAACCACTACAACATTTTTGGTCTTTAGCAACATTTAACAATTGTTGCCTAATACCGTAAAGTGTTGCCAAAACATTGAAAACTGTTGCCATAGGGGTGTATACCTATGCCCGTGTTACCAAAGACCTACGGCAACATTTTTTACATGTTTAGGCAACATTACTTGAAACTGTTGCATATATCCCTACTAAAGGCAACAGTTTTTACATGGACCTATTGCAACATTTTCAAAATGTTTAAAGTCACATTTAATAAATGTTGCCAAAACTATTTAATTAATAAAAAAAATAATTTTGCACATGCAGCACGCTGAAAATGGATCGTAACCGCTTGACCGGTGAAAATAAGTCCTCCCAAACGAAGCCTATATAATGAGACATTTTTTAAAACACATAAATATATAACAATTTTGCACATGTTTTATCATTAAATATTAAACAAGTCATTAGTAGCCACATATTTTACCAAAATACATCAAATATTTAAATATTACAGTACACAAACAAAATTATCTAAATCAACTTAAACATCAAATGATCTTCATGATATGAAGTCATCGATCATATTACAACTCCTCATTTGTCTTCCCGGCCATCTTCAAGAACTTTCTGCACAAAGTAAAATAATATATATATAAATACAATGACATCAAAATCAATATATAAATAAAAAATTGTAAACATATAAAAGTATTTTAATATATTGTATGAAAATCTACAACATTATACCTCTCCATAGTTTGGAACGTGTGTTGATGTAGAAGAATGTGCATGTGGTAGCTCGTTTCTCTTCTGTCCACTATTTGCATCCCCTGGAGATGAACCTAATAGATTCTCTAATGATTGTACATCAACTCCAACGGGTTTGCTTTGTTGAAGCATAATCTTAAGTACCCCTTTTAGAGTATTAAGTGTATCTTCCACATTTTGCACTTTTTCATTCAACAAAGCCACTTCTTCATTATGTACTTTCTTCAAAGCCGCAATGTCTTCCTTTCGCTTCAAAGCTGTTTGTGTAATTCCTTTTCCAAAGCAACGCATTGATCCAGGATGTTCTTTCCCAAACATAATTTTAAATGCTTCGACATTACTTTTCTCGTTATTCATAGTATCTTGAAGTTGAGACTGATAACAATTAAATTGAACAGTTGATTTTTAAATAAATAAAATAAGTAAATTATATTTGATCTTAATTAAAAAAATAACTCACAATTGCATTGTTGGTTTCTAAATCCAGCTCCTTTCCACTAATGCTACTTCGAGTTTCAATAAAAACTTCAGCTTGAGTGGGGTCTCTCTTCATTTTTGAACGCTACAGATGCATAAAAAAATATTGAAAATTAAACACAATCAGTGAACTGAACATAATTAACAAACTGCACATAATCAGCGACCATGCACACAGCAAACACAGCACTCAGAAGTTTAAAACTTTCAGTCAGTACAGCCAAAAAATAACAATTTATAACCATTTGGCTCAACGTGCTGCACCTGCAGCACGCTGAAATTCAGCGTGCTGCAGGCGCAGCACGCTAAATGTCAGCGTGCTGCAGGCGCAGCACGCTGAAATTCAGCGGTTGTGACGTGTGTGAGTGTTGTGTGTGTGTGTTGTGTGTGTTATGTGATGCCCTAGTGAGTGTGTGTTTGCACTTTTGGGTGTGTGTGTGTGTGTTCATGTAGGTAGTAATGTGTGTGTATGTAGTGATGTGTGTGTGTGTGATTGCAGCACGCTGAATTCAGTGATGACCTGTCTGCTGCGCCTGCCAGCACGAATGAAAATTCTAGCGTAGCCGCGGCTGCCGCCTGATCAGCGCTGATGAATTTATGCTGTGAGCAGGTGAGGTAGTTGCATGTGTCAGTGCTGTGTGTTGTGATCAGATTGTGAGTGTGTGTGTTATGCTGATTGAGCGTGAGAGTGTTGTTGTGTTGTTGGTGTGTGTTTTGTTTGCACATGTGTTTGCACATTTGTGTGTGTGTGTTCATGTAGGTAGTAATGTGTGTGTATGTAGTGATGTGTGATTGCAGCACGCTGAAATTCAGCGTGCTGCGCCTGCAGCAGGCTGAAATTCAGCGTGCTGCGCCTGCAGCACGCTGAAATTCAGCGTGCTGCAGCAGGCTGAAATTCAGCGTACTGCGCCTGCAGCACGCTGAAATTCAGCGTGTTGCAGGCGCAGCACGCTGACATTCAGCGTGCTGAAATTCAGCGTGCTGCAGGCGCAGCGTGCTGAAATTCAGCGTGCTGCAGGCGCAGCACGCTGAAATTCAGCGTGCTGCAGGCGCAGCACGCTGAAATTCAGCGTGTGCAGGAGCAGCACGCTGAAATTCAGCGTGCTGCAAGTGAGTCTGTGTGTGTGTGTGTTATGTGATGTGAGTGTGTGTTGTTGAGTGTGTGTTTGCACATTTGTGTGTGTGTGTGTGTGTTCATCATGTAGGTAGTAATGTGTGTGTATGTAGTGATGTGTGTGTGTGTGTGTTCATGTAGGTAGTAATGTGTGTGTATGTAGTGATGTGTGTGTGTGTGTGATTGCAGCACGCTGAATTTCAGCGTGCTGCAGGTGAGTGTGTGTGTGTGTGTTATGTGATGTGAGTGTGTGTTTGTTGAGTGTGTGTTTGCACATTTGTGTGTGTGTGTTTGTGTGTGTGTGTGTTCATGTAGGTAGTAATGTGTGTATGTAGTGATGTGTGTGTGTGTGTGTGATTGCAGCACGCTGAATTTCAGCGTGCTTCCCCTGCAGCACGCTGAAATTCAGCGTGCTGCAGGTGAGTGTGTGTGTGTGTGTGTTATGTGATGTGGTGTGTGTTTGTTGAGTGTGTGTTAGCACATTTGTGTGTGTGTGTGTGTTCATGTAGGTAGTAATGTGTGTGTTGTAGTGATGTGTGTGTGTGTGTGATTGCAGCACGCTGAAATTCAGCGTGCTGCACCTGCAGCACGCTGAATGTCAGCGTGCTGCGCCTGCAGCACGCTGAAATTCAGTGTGCTGCAGGTGAGTGTGTGTGTGTGTGTGTTATGTGATGTGAGTGTGTGTGTGTGTGTTATGTGATGTGAGTGTGTGTTTGTTGAGTGTGTGTTTGCATATTTGTGTGTGTGTGTTGTGTGTTCATGTAGGTAGTAATGTGTGTGTATGTAGTGATGTGTGATTGCAGCACGCTGAAATTCAGCGTGCTGCGCCTGCAGCAAGCTGAAATTCGCGTGCTGCAGGCGCAGCACGCTCAAATTCAGCGTGCTGCACGCGCAGCACGCTGACATTCAGCGTGCTGACATTCAGCGTGCTGACATTCAGCGTGCTGCAGGCGCAGCACGCTGAAATTCAGCGTGCTGCAAGTGAGCGTGCTGAAAATCTGTTTTGCATCATCTTGTAAAATAAACTTTGACTACAAAAAAAATGAAAAAAGGTTATTCGATCCATATTTGTAAATAATTATACAAATTACGTTAAGAGAACAAAATATATGTATGTTTACCTTGGTATAATTCCATACACGCTCTAAGTTCTCATCTGGCATGGAAGCCAACTTGTGTAAATTAATGGACAAAATGCTGAATTTCTAGCCAATGTGCCCAAAAAGAGACTTAAGTCTGACACGACACTGTCAGTAGGTCCTATTGGTTGACCGTGTTCATTTAGGTAACTTCTACTCGCTCCTCTAAAGTTCTTGCATGAATGTTTTTGCACATTGTTTCTCCACGAGTTCTTTTGATCCTTGCTCCTAATTTCATTGTATAGTGGAGCGCTTAAACAAATTAAAATAAGACAATCTAAACAAAATACACACAATATAAGGAAAAAACAATCAACATACCAATTTCTTTATTTCGTTCTAGAACTTCAACATTTTCTTGATTGAGAAATCCATCAGCCTGAAGTAATGACTCATTTCGCCCACTAAGCTCTTCCCGAATTTCTTTAGATGGTGATAGATTTTGATTCACCTTTATAGGAGGCTGAATTTGATCATGTGATTTGTTCCTTTAGGAGAAATGTCATAAACCCCAACAAAGTCGTCAATCAACATTGAAGGACATTTCGTATTCCTTTCTACCTGTTGAGCTTGATGTTGATTGAAATGTTGTATAATGGATGCATGTTCTTCAGGTTGAAGCTTCTTTGGATGCGGATCTTTAGCTATTTAATGAATAATTAAAATTAGGCAATCTAAAGTAAATAGATAATATAAAAAGAGAATAATCTACATACTTATTTCTTTGTTTGGTTCAACGACTTCAACATCTTCTTGATTGAGAGCTCCATCAACCCGAAGTAACTCATTTGTCTCACTATGCTCAAAATCTAGTTTTTCTAGATGTGGTAGTTTTTTGTTCACTTTTACTAAAGGTTGATTTTGATTCACCTTTATAGGAGGCTGAATTTGATCATGTTGATTTTCTTCCTTAGGAGAAATCTCATAAACTCAACAGAGTCATCAATCAACATTGAAGGACGTTTCCTGTTCCTTGTTACTGGATGGGCTTGATGTTGATTGGAATGTTGTATAATGGATGCAGTTTCTTCAGCTTGGAGCTTCTTTGGATGCGGATCTTTAGCTATTTAATGAATAAATAAAATAAGACAATCTAAAGTAAATAAACACAATATAAAAAAGAGAATATTCTACATACCAATTTTTTTCTTTGGTTCAACAACTTGAACATCATCTTGAATATTTTTGCCTTTTCTTTCACGAGCTTTCTATGCAAAATATCAGCTTTCTCCTGTTTAACCTGACGAAATTTCTCGCCAGTTCAGCACTGGACCTTGCCTGAATAGTTACATCAAACCACTTTTTGCTTTCTTCATTTCTGTAATGATAAAATCAAATATTAAACACATTTTAATACTTAATATATGCTTGTACAATAATTCGAACAAACGGTATTTAATAAATAAAAAAAACATTACCTAGATTGTATTATTACTAAAAACAAAGTCAGAATCACTTTCATTTTCACTTTCAACAAGCTTATAAAACTTCTTTGCATCTCCATTTGGTCCTTCGTATAATCCATTTTCTTCAAACACATCTTTAAATGTGTCAAATAATAATCCATTGATATCATTAGATGAGACATCATCATTAGTTTCTTGATCAAGATCCATATGTTTTAATATCCTCTCCATGATAAATCCAATCATTGTATCCTTTTACAAATCCTTACTTACCAAATGGTCAAACACCATATCTCTTTTTCTCCAAATACCATTGCAACAAACAACACATGGACATAAAATCTCTTCTCTCCTTCGAACAACCCTTTACTGAACGCAATATCCAAGAAATGTTTAACACCATTAATATAATCTTCACCATAACGCGGCAAAAAAATCCAATCCTTTTTCATCATATTTAATCTTTTGAATAATGAAAAATGGTGGTACCTAAACAAAAGAAAATTTATATTGAGTTATATTATCAAAGCAAAATTTACAAAAGAAGAATTGCATGTTCTTTCTTAAAACATTACATGCATGTTGAGAGAGAATAGTTTGCATCTTCACTGAAATTCAGCGAACTGCACGTGTTCTTCGCTACAATTAAGCAATTGCACGTCCAGTTCGCTGAAATTCAACGAACTGTGCATGTGCTATTCGCCGATATGTTGAAAAAAACCATTAGTATAAAACATTGCAAGATAATTTATGTCTGAAAAATTATTTGAGAGAGAGAAGCTATATCACACACATATACATCATACACCATACACCACAACAACACACACACACACATACAACAACACCACACCTACAACATAACAACAACAACACACACACACACACATACAACACACACATTCCAAAACACACATACAACACACACAAACACACACATACAACACACACAAACACACACATACAACACACACAAACACACACACAAACATACAACATAATAGCAACAAACACAAAAACACACCTACAATACTACAACACACATACAACACAAACACACAAACACACAAACACACACACACAACACACACAACACACAACACTAACACACACACACAACACACACACACAAACACACACACACCAACCACACACACACACACCACACACACACAACACACACACACACACACACACACACACACCACATACAACACACACACAACAACAACACAGATACACACCTACAATACACACATACAAAAAACACATACAACAACACAAATACACACACACACATACAACACAACAACAACAAACACATATATATACACACATTATATACACACACACATTACTACACACACACATTACTACATACACACACATTATACACACACACACATTACTACATACACACACAGTACTACATACATGAACACACATAACATCAGTGGTTGGGCAGTGTAGAGGAAAAATAAATCAACGTACCTACAGTTCAAGTATTTTGGCTGTTGGCTGAAATCTGAATAGATTTTATGGCTATGGCGCAAGCTTCTTGACGATGAGGAAAAGGGCTAGAGAAGAGATCAATGTAAAATTGTGTTGATGATGCTTAGGGCTGGGTATGTTTAATAAGTTGAAGCGAGATAGGAATAGAAGAGAGCAAACCTTTATTGGAGTCGATTTGTCCTTCCGATGTAGGTTAGGCGGAGAAGAGGGAGTGCAGTTGAAGACGGAGTCGAGCGTTGTGGCCGTAGTAGCTTGTCCTTCCGATGCAGGCTAGGCGGCGAAGAATCGCGGGGGGGGGGGGGGGGGGGGGGGGGGGGGGTCGATCGATGCTCGGCGGCGAGCAGTGATTATCAGCGGCAGATGTGAATCGCCGTCGTGTGGAGAAACAGAGAGCGGGAGACCTAAAATCAGGAATGAAGGCCGGCGTTTTGACGCTTCCAAACACGCCCGAACGCGGCTTGACATCATAGCCGTGAAAAATATTTGTCGTCGGCGCCGGATATGTCGGAGGGATTCACACTTCGATTCCTCTAAACTTACGTGGGCAAAACCGGTGTGAGAAATAAGAGAACTGGAAGTGTTCCACAACTTGAAAAAATTTAAATTCCGATATAAGTTAATTAAAATCTCGAGTAGGTACATAAAAAACTAACAACGATGACCCTTTTTAAAAAGTCTCAATAAATGTGGAGTCATGATTTTTAACAAATTAAAAATCTAACAAGGTCGCTGTATAGAAAAGGTCGTTATATAGAAAACTAGCGACAACGATTTTTAACAAAACCTCAAAAATGTGTCCTATGTTCATATTTTGGTTAATCATAAAGTATTCTTTAGGCAACACTTTAAAAATATTGCAAATTAATTTTTAAGTAAATAGCTATCATAATTGTTGTCTAAAGTGAATCCTCAAGGGCAACATGTCTAAAATGTTACATATAAGTGAATAGAGAACAGTTTTTTGAATGTTGCACAGAAAGTGTTGCCTAAACATGTAAATCTATTGCAACACTTCTAAACTGTTTTCTAACAAAGTTTAGGCAACATTTTTATAACTGTTGCCAAGTCAGGTGTTGCTAAAGACCAAAAATGTTGTAGTGAACTCTCCCTACATGTGTGCTCTACCTATCTATGTGCATGATAGTCGCACAACTCCCCTTACATGTAATCTCCCCTATGTGATTAACATAGTACTAGCTCATGAACATTCTAATCTCTCCCCTAGTGTCTCTCAAGGCCCCACTAGAACCCCCCTGTTAAGTACAAGATATGTTTTACATGTTAACGTCTCTAATGCACACAACCCTACGCTCCTATTATTATGAGATATAAACAATGAGTGAATGATCATGGTCATACTTATGCATTTAGTTCTCATTATGACATTTTTGTATGATGAACTTTAGCTTAATCTTGAAGTTATTTATCGTTCAGACCTATACATATGTGATTTCAAATGTTCATCTTCTGCTTTAGCATAACATGTCATTGAAATTAAGGTGTCTAGCACGGATATCAATCCAAGCACAAAACAAGAAATGATACAAGGGCGATGACAAGGTGCAATGCTATTTCATTTATAATTAAATTTAAATCATATTATTAAAGAGCTTGCATGTATTCAAGACGCATTATTTCATAGACCTAGAATATCATGATTGATCTTTTTTATTTGCGTTTGACATAAATGATTCTAGGATTTGCCTAAGAAAGAAATACATAGAAATGCAAGTGAAGCGCATCTTTCATACAAGTACATCGAGTAATGAACACAACTTATACTACCAATATCAATTAATTATAATAAATCATTGTGGCGTATGTGATACTCATATTCATCTTTACTAATTTATTTTTTTTGGAAATCATTCACTTTTACTTTAGCACAATATGACATGATATAACTAGTGTACAACCCCATATTCGCTGAGCTAGACAAGGAGGCACAATGGTCACAGGTGGGTTAGCCGAAGTGTTCCCGCCCTAAGGAGGATCTCGCCCAAAGGAGGCAGAAACGCTCTCGCCGGATCGTTGAAAGAGAAACCATAGGCCGAGAGCGTCAAGCGCGGCCTGTGCGGAAGCGCTCTCGCCCAAACCAAGCTTCTATCTCGAAGAGTTCTCGCTTACGCTGGGCGAGAACGTTCACGTCACGCCCTGGGCCGAAAGGTCTCGGCACCATCTCTCGCCGAGTGGGGCCCAGGGTCTTTGGAAGAATGTCCTAATTGCCCTCAGGAGAAATTACTTCAGTACCCTCAGAAAGACAGCGGGATTTGGCTATTGACAGACCAACCAGGGGCTTTTCAGTAAATCCAGGACAGCAAAATGCTATAAATAGACCCATAAGGGCTCCCTAGAAAGCAAGCGATCATTGTCTCCCAAAATTCCAGTGCTTTCTGAGGAGCTCCTAGCCCAGCTTTGGCTTTGGAGGGGAAGCTCTCAGAGATCTTCCGGGTGTGAGGTGGGACCTCCCTGCTGAGGCTTTTGGGTCAGTCTTAGGTCCTTAGAATCCAGACAAGGGGTGAGACTTGAGAGAAGTAGGTTTTGGCTGCACCCCTTTTTGTTCGAACTTCAGTTGGAGTCATATTTGGCTTCAACAGTTCTGGTGCGGTGAGCATGGAAGGCAGCCGATTCAAGAAAGCCTTAAGTTTGGTCCCATGGCTGGAGGTGAAGGTGAAGGGTCAGGTTCTGGAGGATCCCCCACCCGGGGAGAGGAAGCAACGAAGAGGATGCTGGATGAGTTCAGGCGAGAGGTCTTGCAAACAATCAGTTTAGCCTTCTCGGCGAGAGGCGAGTGGGCCACCCCTCAGGTCCCAATAGAAGAGGTCCCGCTCTTGGGCGAGAACGCCCCAGGGCAGCGCCCAGGAAAGGAGGTCCCGGGCGAGGCTGGCGAGAGAGACTTGGCGGCGCGGGAACTCTTCCTAGGCCAGAGCCAGCGCCCGGGCAAGGAGGTGCTGACGGACCTGGGCGAGAAGGAAGCAGCGGTGCGGGAGCTTTTCCCGGGGCACGGTCTCGCGGATCGGGCCAGCCAGCCGAGGCCGCGGGATGTGCCCTCTTGCCAGGCAGGAGGCGAGAGCCCCTTTAGCGAGCTCATCATCTCAGCTCCGGTACCAGAGGGGTTCCGGGAGCCCGATATGTCCTACTACTCGGGGAAGGATGACCCGGTACAGCACGTGCAATGGTTTGAGGACGTTGTGTCGATAAGGCAGATGACGGACGCCTTCAAGTGCAGGCTGTTTGCCATCACATTGAAAGAGAAGGCTCGGGACTGGTTCCACTAGTTGCCAGCTAGGTCAATCTACTGTTTTGAAGATCTGCGTAGAAGTTTCATGTTGGGATTCTCAACCTCAAAGAAGCGGAAGAAGGAAGCGGAGTGTCTGTTTGCGGTGAGGCAGAGGCCGGACGAGACGCTGGGTCACTACGTCGACCGGTTTCAGGAGGAGATCCTTTTGGTCCAGGAGGTTCCAGGGTATGCGCTGATGCTGGCCTTCACCCTGGGGCTGAGACCGGGATTTTTTAGCATGGAGTTGAAGAGGGTGCCGCCCCTCTCCTTTGAGGAGCTCATGGAGAGGGCGACAAAGGAGATTGACTTCGAGAGAGCAAACCCAGCATTCGCTAGAAAGTTGGCCAAGTTAGCAGAGGATGACGGGAAGGAATCAACAACGGAAAGGCAGAAGGAGCCGAGGGAACAGAAGGGGCAAAGGGAAGAAAGGAGAAGGGAGGAGCCCCGAAGGCTTGGGCAGCAGCAGGGTTGGGGGGCCCGGGAGCCAATCAACCGGTTGGGTTGGAGGCCCCAGGAGGGTCGCCCCAAGGCCCAGGAGAAGGCTATCGGGGGAGAGATAACCTGCGGGAGCCCCGGAGGTTCGATCGACCGGCATGGAGGCAGGAGCCGAGGGATCGTCCCCTACCGCCGCAGGACGCAATGGAAGTAGGAAGAGGGAGAGGAGCAGCCAAGGGAGCTCGAGGAGGTAGAAGAGGAAGGGGAGACGGAAGAAGGGGCGGGGAGGCGTTGCTCTTTTGTGACTTCCACCAGGAGAAGGGTCACACAACGGCCACCTGCCCGGAGTTCTTAGAGTTGAGGGGGGCCAGAGGAGCAGGGAGGCAGGATCCACCGATGAGGATAGTGGAGGTGCAGCAGGGCAAAGCGGAAGACAGGTGCGAAGACCGGGTGGATGTAGGAGACCCGGGAGGAATCGGGGTGATTCACGGAGGAGTGGGGATTGAGGCAACCCGTAAGGGGAGCCTGCAAACCATGTACCGGAGAGGGGTGGCCTCGACCTCCCAGGTTCCCCCACCAGAAGAAAAGATCACTTTCTCATCAGCAGACATGCCAGACTATGAAAATCCATTCTGCGACGCCCTGGTGATCCAGACGGCGGTGGAAAACTATACGATCTCGAGGATACTAGTAGATAACGGGAGCTCGGTTAATGTCATCTTCAAGAGAGCTTTCGATGAGATGAGGGTTGAAGGGAAGAGGGTCTTGGCATCGGACGGACCTCTGTTCGGGTTCTCCGGGGAGAGGAAGGAGGTAGAAGGAGGAGTAGGGTTGCATGTAAGGTTGGGGGGCGTGTCGCGGAACTGAAGGTTCGTGATCGTGGACGCCCCGAGCAGCTATAATGCCATCTTTGGGCGTCCCCTCATCAGCGCCTTTCGCTGCGTCCCCTCCTCGTTCCATCAGTGCCTCAAGTTCAACAATGGGGGGGTGCAGGTCAGGGTCAGAGGAGACCCGAAGGTGGCAAGGCAATGTTACGTTACAGCAGTCAACACCATTTCGTGGATGGCGGAGGCGGAAGAGTTGGAGATAGAGATGGCGGCCCTAGAGGAGGTTGTTGAAGAAGAGGAGATGGCCCTAGAGGAGGTAAGAAAGATAGCTGGAGAGGAAGCCGGAGAGGAAGAGGCAGAGAAGATGCGAGGGGATGTGCAGGTGGTACGAAGGAACGAGGGGCAGGAAAGCCCGGAAGGGGCAATGGAAGTAGAAGAGCAAGCGGCAGGAGAAGTTGAGGGAGAGGTCCCGGGGGGCGTAGAAGCCGAGCAGCAGCAGCAGAGGGGGGTAGAAGCGATGGAGATTGAGGAGGAGGAAAAAGGAGAGCTGGAGCTGAAGGAAGAGGCAAGAACCGGTTGGGAGCAGTCACGGCTGGAACCGGCTGAAGAAGTGGTGGAGATGGAGGTCTTCACCAGAGCGGGAAAAGTGCAAAGGGTGCGGGTCAGCGGGGGGTTGAGTCTCGAGGCCCGGGAGCAGGTGCGAGCTTGCATTCAAAGCAACGTTGACGTCTTCGCTTGGAGCGCGGCGGACATGCCGGGCATCGACGCCGACGTAGCCTGCCACCGCCTGAACCTGGATCCCCGCGCCCGCCCCATCCGTCAGAAGATGAGAGCCATCGCCACCAAGCTAGAGGAGCCCATTCGCGAGGAGGTCAAGAAGCTCCTGAAGGCGGGCTTCATCTCAGAGATCCAGTATCCAGGCTGGATCTCCAATGTGGTAATGGTGAAGAAAGGATGTGGTAAATGGAGGATGTGTGTTGACTTTTCTTTGTTGAATAAATCATGCCCTAAGGATTGCTATCCCCTGCCTCGGATCGACGCGCTGGTTGATTCAGCCGTCGGTTTTTCTGTCATGAGTTTTTTAGATGCTTTTTTAGGTTATCACCAGATCCGGATGCACCCTCCTGACACCAAGGATGTTTCCTTCATCACAAGGTAGGGGTGCTTCAGTTACAAGATGATGCCCTTTGGGTTAAAGAACGCAGGAGCTACCTATCAGCGCATGATGGATCGGGTCTTCCGGGATCAGAGGGGGAGGAACTTGGAGGTCTACGTCGACGACCTAATGATCAAAAGCAAGTGCATAGTTTCGCACCTGCAAGACCTCGAGGAAACATTCGCCACCCTGAGGAAGTTTAAAATGAGGCTGAATCCCTTAAAGTGTGTCTTCGGGGCCAGCCGCGGGAAGTTCCTCGGGCATCTTCTGACTCCGGCAGGGGTGGAGCCCAACCCGGACAAGGTCAAGGCCATCCTAGATCTGGAGTCGCCACGTGACACCAAGGAGGTCCAGCGCTTAACAGGCAAGCTGGCTGGGCTAAGCAGGTTCCTCTCCCGGGCAGGAGACAAGTGTTCTTCATTTTTTAAAGTGCTGCGGGGGAATCGAAGGTTCGAATGGACGGCCGAGTGCGAAGAGGCCTTCCAAGGGCTGAAAAGACAACTCTCTCAGGCTCCCCTCCTTCAGAGCCCAAAGGATGGGGAGGACCTGACCTTGTACCTCAGAGTAGGGGCGGAGGCGGTAAGCTCCGTCCTAGTAAGGGAAGAAGGAAAGAAGCAGCTTCCCATCTACTACGTCAGCCGGATATTGAGAAATGCAGAGCTTCGCTACCCCATCCTGGAAAAGCTCGCTTATGCCTTGGTCATCTCGGCCAGAAAGCTCCGGCCGTACTTTCAAGCGCATTCGATTAGGGTGGTGACCGGCCACCCTCTTCGCAAGATCTTCGAAGGAGTGGAGCACTCGGGGAGGCTGGCTAAGTGGTCCATTGAGCTAAGCGAGTTCGACATCTCATTTGTACCAAGGCTCTCCATCAAGGCACAGACAGTGGCGGACTTTCTAGCAGACTACGTTGTTGAGGTCGAGGGGGAAGAGCAGCAACCGCGAGAAGCATGGAAGTTGATGGTTGATGGGGCCTCAGGAAGGCACTCCCTAGGGGCGGGGGTGGTGTTGACAAGTCCCCAGGGGGTAACCATAGAGCAAGCAGTTATTTTACATTTCCCAGTGACCAACAATCAAGCGGAGTATGAGGCCGTGATCGCCGGCCTCCGTCTGACAAAGGAGCTGGAGATTCAGGATGTGGAAGTCTTCACTGATTCAAAGGTAGTAGCATCGCAGATCCGGGGAGAATTTGAAGCTCGGGAGCCTACCCTCATCAGGTACCTCTCCAAGGTAAGGGCGATCATCGGAGGTTTCCGGTCATTCTCGATTCAACATGTTCCAAGGGAAGAAAGTGTAGCCGCCGATCGACTAGCCAAGTTTGGACCTCGCGGGGGAGGAACCTTGACGGAGCTATTCCGACCGGCTATAGATGAAGGAGAGTTGATGCTGGTGGATCGGCAACCCTCGTGGGTGGATCCATTTGTGACCTTCCTGTCCACCGGTGAACTGCCCGAGGGGACCAAGGTCGGGAGAAGCTTCAAGCGTAAAGCGGCTCACTACTTGATGATGGAGGGAGGTCTGCATCGTAAAATGTTGTCAGGGCTTCTAGCCAGATGTGCGACCGAAGAAGAAATCCCGAAGATTTTAAGGGAGGTGCATTCGGGCGAGTGCGGCAGTCACGCTGGAGGAAGAACACTGGAGGCTAGGGTGGTCAGACAGGGGTACTTCTGGCCCACCCTAAGAAAGGATGTCATGGAGTTTGCAAGGAGGTGTCAAAAATGTCAACTCTACGCCCCCTTCAACTCTTGGCAGCTCAAAGACTCCGGAGTATCACGGCACCATGGCCATTTGCCATCTGGGGAATGGACTTAGTTGGGCCCTTTCCTCCGGCTAGTGGGCAAAGGAGGTTCCTCTTGGTCATGGTCGATTATTTCTCAAAGTGGCTAGAGGTCAAAGCCTTAGCCAAGGTCACCTCGCAGGTCATAAGAAATTTCATCTAGGGGGAAATCATTTGTAGACATGGATTGCCCCAAGCAATAGTGACCGATAACGGCCCCCAGTTTGCCAGCGAGGAGTTCATCAGCTTCTGCGCTCAACTAGGGATAGATCTCCGGTTTGCCTCCGTCCATCACCCTCGGAGTAACGGCCAAGTGGAGGCAGCAAACAAAATCATTGTGAACCTACTAAAGAAGAAAGTGGAAAACTTGAAGGGAAATTGGGTGGAGCAGCTCCCATCGGTCCTGTGGGCACTGCAAACGACCCCGAACACGGCCACCGGTGAGACCCCCTTCAAGCTCTCTCACGGGTGTGAGGCCGTCCTACCAGTGGAGTTCGAGGTCCGGTCCCCGCGAGTCATAGCCGCGGGCGAAGGTGATGAGGCTTGGAGGGTGGAAAATGAGAAGGGGCTGCGCCTCTCGTTAGATATGGTGGAGGAACTGCGAGACGTGGCGGCTATCAGACAGGAAGAGATCAAGCGACGGATGGCCAAACATTTTGATAAGCATGTCAGGGTCAAGCAGTTTGCTAAAGGAGATCTGGTGCTGAGAAAGGTTGACGCAGCGGGAAGGTCGGCTCCCATGGGTAAACTCCACCCAAACTGGGAAGGTCCATACATTGTGAAAGAAGTCCTCGGAACGGGGGGATACTACCTCCAGGACGTGGAGGGAAGGGCCCTGAGCCACACCTGGAGTGGTGATGATCTAAAGCGCTTCTACCCCTGAGGGGGGAAGGATGTAACCATGTATCTCAAAAATAAACTTGTTATATTATATCGATTGATTCTCCTTTAACTAGTGTCGAATTTTTCATGGCATAACATAGTTGAATGTTTTGTGATACCCCGAGCTCGGCTCGGCCCCAGGTAGACCCGCTGCGCAGGCTCTCATCTAGCTGGCAGGTCCGAAGGCTCGCCTGTGGGGGATAGGTTTCGGTTTGAGATCTTCATCGGCACCCCGAGCTCGGCTCGGCCCCAGGTAGACCCGCTGCGCAGGCTCTCATCTAGCTGGCAAGTCCGAAGGCTCGCCTGTGGGAGATAGGTTTTGGTTTGAGATCTTCATCGGCACCCCGAGCTCGGCTCGGCCCCAGGTAGACCCGCTGCGCAGGCTCTCATCTAGCTGGCAGGTCCGAAGGCTCGCCTGTGGGGGATAGGTTTTGGTTTGAGATCTTCATCGGCACCCCGAGCTCGGCTCGGCCCCAGGTAGACCCGCTGCGCAGGCTCTCATCTAGCTGGCAGGTCCGAAGGCTCGCCTGTGGGGGATAGGTTTGGTTGGTTTGGATCTTCATCGGCACCCTGAGCTCGGCTCGGCCCAGGTAGACCCGCTGCGCAGGCTCTCATCTAGCTGGCAGGTCCGAAGGCTTGCCTGTGGGGGATATGTTTGGTTGGTTTGGGATCTTCATCGGCACCCCGAGCTCGGCTCGGCCCCAGGTAGACCCGCTGCGCAGGCTCTCATCTAGCTGGCAGCTCCGAAGGCTCGCCTATGGGGGATAGGTTTGGTTGGTTTGGGATCTTCATCGGCACCCCGAGCTCGGCTCAGCCCCAGGTAGACCCGCTGCGCAGGCTCTCGTCTAGCTGGCAGGTCCGAAGGCTCGCCTGTGGCGGATAGGTTTGGTTGGTTTGGGATCTTCATCGGCACCCCGAGCTCGGCTCGGCCCCAGGTAGACCCGCTGCGCAGGATCTCATCTAGCTGGCAGGTCCGAAGGCTCGCCTATGGGGGATAGGTTTGGTTGGTTTGGGATCTTCATCGTCACCCCGAGCTCGGCTCGGCCCCAGGTAGACCCGCTGCGCAGGCTCTCATCTAGCTGGCAGGTCCGAAGGCTCGCCTGTGGGGGATAGGTTTTGGTTTGAGATCTTCATCGGCACCCCGAGCTCGGCTCAGCCCCAGGTAGACCCGCTGCGCAGGCTCTCATCTAGCTGGCAGGTCCGAAGGCTCGCCTGTGGGGGATAGGTTTTGGTTTGAGATCTTCATCGGAACCCCGAGCTCGGCTCGGCCCCAGGTAGACCCGCTGCGCAGGCTCTCATCTAGCTGGCAGGTCCGAAGGCTCGCCTGTGGGGGATAGGTTTTGGTTTGAGATCTTCATCGGCACCCCGAGCTCGGCTCGGCCCCAGGTAGACCCGCTGCGCAGGCTCTCATCTAGCTGGCAGGTCTGAAGGCTCGCCTGTGGGGGATAGGTTTTGGTTTGAGATCTTCATCGGCACCCCGAGCTCGGCTCGGCCCCAGGTAGACCCGCTGCGCAGGCTCTCATCTAGCTGGCAGGTCCGAAGGCTTGCATGTGGGGGATAGGTTTGGTTGGTTTGGGATCTTCATCGGCACCCCGAGCTCGGCTCGGCCCTAGGTAGACCCGCTGCGCAGGCTCTCATCTAGCTGGCAGGTCCGAAGGCTCGCCTGTGGGGGATAGGTTTTGGTTTGAGATCTTCATCGGCACCCCGAGCTCGGCTCGGCCCCAGGTAGACCCACTGTGCAGGCTCTCATCTAGCTGGCAGGTCCGAAGGCTCGCCTGTGGGGGATAGGTTTGGTTGGTTTGAGATCTTCATCGGCACCCCGAGCTCGGCTCGGCCCCAGGTAGACCCGCTGCGCAGGCTCTCATCTAGCTGGCAGGTCCGAAGGCTCGCCTGTGGGGGATAGGTTTGGTCTGGTTGGCTTGATTTGTACAAGGCAGGAAGCACGTTGGGAATACCAAATGAAAAGTGAAAAAGAAGAGATAGATCTCGGCAGGGATAGATCTCGGCAGGGATAGCTCTCGGCAGGGATAGATCTCGGCAGGAATAGATCTCGGCAGGAGAGTCCCCATTAAAGGGAACTCGAGGTGGGGAGGCTTTCGCCAAAAAGGCTCCTCTCAGTGTTCTCGAACAAACAGGCGAGATCGTTATGCGACGGGCCAGAGGGGACTCGCGCAGTCTAGAGGGGACGGTCCCGTCCTAAGGATTCGAGGGTCACGCTTCCAGCTGGCCGGTTACCGCGGGTTCTTGCTGATTCATCGCTAAGGATTTCCTAAGAGGGCCAAGGGCCTTGGCGGAAGCATACGCCGAAAGCGTTCAACCATGACAATTACATCAAACACATTCGCAAATAACAAGAAATGTTCGCAAGAAAAACATCTGCATTAGTAATACTATGTACGGGTACAAAATGATAGCGTCTCGCGCTTTACATAGAGGTGAAGAACAGAAGCGAGAAGGGGACCCTCAAGGGGACAAACTGTACCCCTCGGAAGTCTCGCTGGAGCTCCCGCTGGAGCTTCCGCCGGAGTTCCCCCCGGATGTCTCGCCACCCGCTGCGGGGGACTTTGAGACATCCGAGGGATGGGTATCGGGGGCGCCCAGGGGCTTTGGGATGGGCTCGAAGAGCCATGGGACAAGTTGTTGAGCGGTGATGTCTTTGCCCCTCCCGTCCCAGCAGTCGATGTCGCGCAGCGTCTTCAGCGTCAACTTTACGGTGGCTTGCGCGTTCCCCTGGAGCAGCTTGTCGATGTCATAAGCCGAGCAATACTGGCTCTTCAATCTCTCGTCCAGCGGAGGGGCTGCACTCGCCTCGAGGCGCGCGATCTGCTCCCGTAGGAGAACGTTGTCATATCGGGCCTGAGACAGCTCCTCGCGAAGTGCGGCTTGAGCAGAATCCTGAACGGCGGAAGGTTAGCATAAGAGAAGGATTAGGAAGGCGAGAACAAGTGATTATGAAAGGTCTCGCTTACCCCTTCCGCTTGGCGCGAGGATAACATTTGCTGGGTCTCGGCCAGCTCCTTGGCCAGAGAGGCCGCCTGGGCCACCGCATCGTCCCTGGCCTTGAACATGTCTTGGAAGTTGCAGGTCTATCGTAATACTCCGCGGGCGCACATGTGCGCAAGCTCCAGCCCACGCATCAAAGCGCGAGTGGAGTCGTAGGCCAACAGCCGGGTCGACATCCTGTCGTAGACGCTAGCGTCCTCCCGGCTGTAGAGGCAATAGCCTAAGGCGAAAGCTTCGCCGGTGACCTCGTCTCGCTCCGCCCAGCTCGGCAAGAGGGACGAGATCGTGACCTTGTTGGCGTCAGGATCCCATTGCAGCAGTGGCTTGTTCTCCGCGTCCAGGCACCTCACGCCGAGACCAAAGTTGCGATGACCCCGCGGCACCTCGTCAGACAAGGGTTGGCCGGAGGTCCCGGCGGCGGCACCCTCGCTCTCGGCGGCGCCAGGGGTCCGAGGGTTCTCGGCAGGAGTCCCGGGGCCGCCCCTGGTGGCCGCAATCTTGCTTACTGCCTGCAGGACCTCCTCGAAGGAGCGGCCGGCAGGGAGAGGTTGGACGGGCGGTACCACAACAGCCTTGCCCTTCTCGGTATCCGTGGTCTTGGGTCTCTTGATTGGCTGAGGCGCGGGGGGACCAGGCTTTCGCTTCGCGACGCCGCTTGAGGGGGGAGGCCTGGCTCTTTTCGGCAGGCTTGAGCAGCGGCTTTCGCAAGAGCCAGCGGGTCCCTAGGAGGCTGACTCCCTCCGGCGCGAGCCTCGTCGAAAGGCTGGCAAAGGGGGATCTCGCGCTCTCCTGCGAAAACAATAGCGATAAGTTCCAACCTTGGAAAAGGCAAGAAAAAGATAAATGAAGGCGAGACCCTACCTTCTCCCGGAAGTACAGGGGAAAGAGAATCGACGTCTCGCCGGAGGTGGAGGACGTCGAAGTCCTTAGTTCCGAAGAACTCAAGGAGGGCACTCTCGCGGGAGCCCAAGGACGGAGGCTTGTAGGCGGCATCCTCGTATTGGATGGGGGCTAGGGGTACGTTCCCAAAGTCGCCGGAGACGTAGATGAACCTCTCGCCCTAGTGATGATGCTTGTTAGCGAGACCGATCGTCTTCAACAGTTGCCCGGAGAAGAACACCACGCCTCCTTTCGCGCGGAAAGTAAATAGCTTTCGGAAGATCGGCAAGCTGAACTCGATCCTCTCGGACCGCATATAGCATATGAATGCCACGAGAATGGCAACTGAATTCGGGTTCAGCTGTGCGGGAACCACCCCGTAGTACCGTAGGGCCTGCCGCATCTCAGGCCACAGCGGGAGGCGGAAGCCCACCTCGAAGTGTTCAATAGGGATGGCGAGCTCCCCCTCCCCAGCGGTGTTTACTTTGTCATGAGTACCCGGGTTCCGCGCGGTGAAGCCGGCGGGAACATGCTGGGTCTTGATCTGGTTGAACTCTTCCACGGTGAGAGTGCAGGAAGGGAAAAGATGCTTTTGGAAAGCTTCCGCGCAATTGGATCGTCCTTCACCACCGCCCGGCATCACGAAAAAGTTGGAAGGCGAGATCTACGAGAAGAAGGTGAGAGTAAAAACGGCGCGAGAACGGAAGAAGGAGGCGGAGATAGGCGAGAGCTTTGGAGAGATAGTGAGAGCAACAGGAGAGGAGAGAGAGACTGGAATCGGAGAAATGAATGTGGTAGGTGAGCCTCCTATTTATAGAAAATCGTGGTAATGATAGCTGTTTTCAGAAAGGCGGCAGGGGTACAGCCGGCGCGTCCTAGGTCAGCGGCGCTTCGTTTTTCCCGCCCGAATCTGACAGCGACCGATTAACTAAGTGACTGGCGCAAACGTTGCGAGATGTCAAACGGCCGGCAAGGTAGGCGGAAGCGAGGTGGCTCTCGCCACCCCAAAGACCCGGGAAAATAACTCATACGCATACAAGAATATTAAAGACAGAGCTATTGCTCTCGCGGAGCGGGAACGCTATAAAATAATAAGCGAATAAAGTGCAGAAACATTAGTTACAACACTAAGCGAGTAAATAAGGGTACATTAGAGAAGGGAAGGCCTGGGGAAGAGGAGGGGAAGTCTCGCGCTTCAGTATGGCTCCCAGCGCCATTTCCCTTGCTCCCACCGCCATTTGCCTCGGTCCCGCAGCTTGGTCTGGGGGGGCGCCTGCGGGTTGAAGTAGGATGACAAAACGCTGCATCCCAGGTCAACCCGGCGAGATAGATCCCGGATTCTCTCGATGCACCTCTCAGGTGAGGACCCGGCGGTAGCTCCCCCCGGCCGGTCCATCTCGCCTATAAGGAAGTCTCGCTCCAGGGACTCTAGCCTCTTCTCCACTGACTGGCGAAACTCTCTCGTCGCAAGGTCGCGGACCCGTTCTCGCCGGATGAGCTTCGACAGAATGGCGGCGACCTTCTTCCCCCGTCTTTTCGCGCTCCCGGCCTCGGTCAGGATCTCCTCCATCTCGTCAGATGAAGGGAAGGGAGAGCTCTCGCCATCTTCTCCCTCTCTTTCTTCTTCTTCTTCTTCTTCTTCTTCCTCTACCTCAGCGCCAAGCCGTGAGTCCATGTCCCCTGTCAAAAGAATTCCCATTTTAGCGGGAGCTAAAGGATAGCCGCGATAAAATTTTCGCGTACCTTCAGAGTGACGAAGCCCCCCGGTCGACGGCAGGCGAGAAGGTCCAGCCCCCCCCCCCCCCCCAGCTCCAAAGAGGAGGTGGATTGGCTTTCCTTTTCCGGGGGGGGGTAAACTTTGCGGATGGTGATCCCAGCTTGGTCAGGAGCGGGGAGGCGGGTCCCCTCTCCCGCAGGAGGGCTAGCGTCTAACAGAGGCACGGGGATCTCGACATTCTTTCCTCCCGCCAGTAGGGAGGAATCAACCGCATGGGCAGACTGATTCGCAGTTCTCGCCCCACTCTCCCGGGTGGCGAGATCTGGAGGTGCGGAAACCGACGCTGCGAGGAATCAGGTCAGCATTTAAAAATACCAGTCGAAGGCGAGAAGGGAACCTTTACCAGCGGTGTTCGGGTCTGGTAGAGGGGGCGCCTCGGGAACATGTGGTTGATCATCGCGATGGCTAGAGGATGGATCCAAAGGTTCTCGCGGGGACGCGACAGCGTCAGGAACCGTCTCCTGCGAGAGGTACCACGTCAAACAAATGGACAACTGGTTTTTAGTAATTGGCATATCGAGCTTACCTTCCGCGGAGAGGGGCCATCCGCGCGACTAGGGGTCGGGGTGGGCGGGCTCCTGTTCTCGCAGGACAGGTCCCGCTGCACCACCTTCGCCTTCTTCTTCTTCTTCTTAGGCAGAGAAGGCTCAGCAACCGATGATTGTCTCGCTAGCCATGGGGCAACCAGGGCGCTATTAGCCCTGGCTCGCGCCTGTGCCGCGTTAATACGATCCTGCAGATCCTGCGGAAGCGGTTTGTCGGCCCGCTTGGAAGGCATAGCTAGGGAAGGCGAGAGCTCAGGGGGAGAATGACGACTCGAGGGAAGTATTGTAGCCGTCTATCAGCACACATATTTATAGGCGCCGTACGGCCCACCGAAAGATTCCCTGACGTTGACACGTGCTCAGCGAATATTTTGGGTTGGACATGTCTTTTCGAGCGCGGTGCTAGCTCAAAAAGAGCGGGGATTGTGTACAACCTCATATTCGCTGAGCCAGACAAGGAGGCACAATGGTCACAGGTGGGTTAGCCGAAGTGTTCCCACCCTAAGGAGGATCTCGCACAAAGGAGGCGGAAACGCTCTCGCCGGATCGTTGAAAGAGAAACCATAGGCCGAGAGCGTCAAGCGCGGCCTGCGCGGAAGCGCTCTCGCCCAAACCAAGCTTCTATCTCGAAGAGTTCTCGCTTACGCTGGGCGAGAACGTTCGCGTCACGCCCTGGGCCGAAAGGTCTCGGCACCATCTCTCGCCGAGTGGGGCCCAGGGTCTTTGGAAGAATGTCCTAATTGCCCTCAGGAGAAATTACTTCAGTACCCTCAGAAAGACAGCGGGATTTGGCTATTGGCAGACCAACCAGAGGCTTTTCAGTAAATCCAGGACAGCAAAATGCTATAAATAGACCCATAAGGGCTCCCTAGAAAGCAAGCGATCATTGTCTCCCAAAATTCCAGTGCTTTCTGAGGAGCTCCTAGCCCAGCTTTGGCTTTGGAGGGGAAGCTCTCAGAGATCTTCCGGGTGTGAGGTGGGACCTCCCTGCTGAGGCTTTTGGGTCAGTCTTAGGTCCTTAGAATCCAGTCAAGGGGTGAGACTTGAGAGAAGTAGGTTTTGGTTGCACCCCTTTTTCTTCGAACTTCAGTTGGGGTCATATTTGGCTTCAACAACTAGCATGAATGTTGATGTTTTCTAATAGTTAGAGACGATGCTAGAATGATAAGATAGGGTAACCAGCCATGTGCAATGCTATGAAAAGTTTAACACGTATATAATTGATTTGCAGGCATGCACCCAAAATGGAATTCCAAACTCAATATTCATAGACCTATATTAATGGGATTAAGCTTCATGATTTATGTTAATAAATATACGGTTGATTCTAAAGTTTAAATACGAATGTTATACTTAGAAACTAGAGCAAAACATAATACGATATATTTTAGAAATTGTCTTTTAGAAACAATTGTTTTTTTTTTGAAAATATATAATTAATTTTTTAAGAAATCAGAATATTCAAGTAACTTGAGCTATCGCCGACAGTAAAACTTATCGACAGGCGATATCAATAGAACCTTGAAAGGCCATGCAAAACTCGTGATTTTTGTGATTTTTGGAGTCCGATTTTTCCTGATGATATCTTAGCAAGTTAGGAGCTATCGAATGCAGTAGTGAAATCAGTGAAATAATCATAAAGTTTTGTAGTAAATATTTGTAGCCTAATTCCCCTAATAACATATTTAAATCTAATTATTTTAAATAACCAATCTTGCACAAATCATATACTCTATATTACTATTGTGAATTGAGAGTAACTTTTGAATAATCATTTCAATCAAACAACTTGTGGATTATAGTTTTTAGCATAAGAAGTTCAAAGGGGTTATTTAATGTTAATTAATTTTAATAATATTACCTAAGAAATTCAAACCTTAATTTTTAGTGATATTATGAAAGATACTAAACAAACATAGGTGATAGACTTCATTATAGTTGATGCTAAGATAGTGCGATAAGTAGGTAACTTGAACTTATGTGAAATTTTTATTCAACTACATTCAATTTGATTTATTAAAAAATTGGCTTAACTTGTGAAAGTCGTATATCATCATATATATAATGCGATCATGTATCATGTAGGCTCAAACAAAAAAATGCAAAACAAAAAAAATGATATGCATATCGTGAAGTAAAATATAATATATTTCATTTTGATTCTACTTCATGCAATTGGTTGATACTAATAGATAAAAGATTTAAGTATCCAAGTGACACCGTGCGAGGTGGTTCCCTTGGGTACCCGATACTTTGTGTTGGCTTATAGGGAGGAAAGGATGAATGAGTCATTTCTATTAGAAGCGGTGCATTATTTTTACTAATGGATCTTCATCCATACTTTGATTTAATATCATTTTTATGTTGCAAATTTTCATTCTGATTTTTAAGAATCTTTGTGTGATGATATTTATTTGAACATCATTACGTTGGAGATTTAAATATGCTGAAATTATTTTTCAAGTTAGAATTATATTGCTTAACATAAAGACTTACATCATAGTGATTATTTAATGATTTTCTTTTTCATTTGATTTTAAATTGAGAGTGATTTGATTTTGCAAATGAAGATGATTTTTATGTTTTGAAATTTCATTTACACATGCCTGATATTGTTTACTCCCTTTGATTGACTTAGCTAATGTATGTAAATTTATGTTCAATATACTTTTGGATTTTACTTGATATTGTAAATTTATGTTTTGTAAATTTTTCTTTATTATTTCCTTAAGCATGTTGATTTTCATTTCCAAATCTTTATTTCTACTTTTTAGAATACATCTAGCTTTGTTGTAAGCGATTATGCTATTCTTAAGAGTCGTGACTATAAAATTTATATGAGATTTATACTCATTTCTAAAATTTTCAAATGTTTCATCCATCTCTTCAATTTCATTTTTGTAATTCTTACACATAACACAATCACTTTTCAAAGATGAAATTTTTAAATATAATCTTTTATTTTGTTTTCTTTCAAGAAGAATCTCTTTAAGACCCATGTATTTTTCATTTAACTTTTTCTATAATTAGTACAAGGTGTAGAGTTTTTAACTAAAGAGCCAATAGGAGAACCAGACACATCTAAATTAGATTCTACATTAAGTTACCCTTTTAAAATTTTATTTTCTAGTCGTAGATTTGAATTAATATTTTTTAATTTTTAATTCTACGTATATCAGTTTTTAGTACACACAATGTAGATATAGAATTAAAAGTAAAAAGGAAATTCGATTTCCTTATAGTGCTCTTGGATGAGGCAAGATTGAAGCATAAAGTTCCTTTGACTTCTTCTTGGGATTATTCCTCATCCATAGTTGAGATCTCATCATCCCTTTCCCTTGATGTGGTTGACATGTCTTCCTCCAAAAGCAAGTCTTCATTTGATTATTCACTTGGATCCATAAGAAATCACTCAGATTCATTATCTACAGAAGGAACACTATAAGTAATCTCAAGAAACTTTCTTATATCATAAGCAGTTGGTAGATTGTAGATGAGTTTGAAAATTTATTGGTCAAACTTACAAAATAAACTATTATTGCTTTGGCATTTAAACAACATTCATGCTTATTTAAATTATTTGGGGGTTTGATGCTAGTCATGTTCCAAACTTCTATATATAACAATATAAGAAATTTTCTCATTAGTATTTTCCACTCATTATAGTTCACACTTGTATACAACTGTGGTGCTAATTACTTTTCAGTGTACAAACTAGCTTCCATCCTTGTTAGTAGATTCGAGATCGAGATTGGCAATTATTCTCGGCGGTGAAATCGTTTTTGGAATAATCTGGCTCTGATACCACTTATTAGATTTAGTTGCTAACCTTAGAGGGGGGGTGAATAAGGTTTGCATTGAAATATTGATGATTAAAAATTTTTTCAGTCAACAAGGATGTTCTCTGGAACTATCACCTGTGATAGCAGGTATCACCAGCGATATCTTCGGAAACCTTATTCTTTGCTTCGAATACCAGATCGGTGACTGCATAGATATTAGATTACAAAATACACAAAAAATATAAGAACTTAATGATCAAACAAGTAGACATGATTTTATTAAAAACAAAATAATGTTTATGCAAAAAAGTGAACAAGATCTCCATGACGCCGGAGATCGGAGGCAGTGATTCAAATGCTTTTGTGATGTCTATACTGACCCTCAAATAAGACCAGTTGACTCTCTCACATCTTTCCAAGAAGAATGACGAGCCTACTATATCTACCTGATCTAGACGTCTTCCCAGGATAATTTCCGCATATTCCTCCCAAAAAGCTAACGACCTTCCAGGCTGATTTCCCATGAACTCCTCCCAGGAATTTGTCGTCCACACTAGACGATTTCTCCGCACAGAATATAATAAATAATGAAAAAGAAAGAGAAATAGATCAAAGAAAAATTGCTCACTCAAAAGTAAATCTCTGGAGGCGGCGACAGATCAATGCTTTTGATTCTCGTGGAATGGGAACGCGATCGTCTTCAGAATCTCATTCTAGTGTTCCTTCTCCAAAGATCTTTTTCGTTCGTGCAAGAGGGAAAGAGTTCTTATTCTTGGATGGTGGCTCTCAGCAATAGAGAGATAATATGGCGCCTCTGGACGTTCTAGGGTTCAAGCCTCGCCATTGGGAGGAAAATTTCTCTTTTATAGCATTTTAACGCTATCGCCGGGCGATAGTGGCTATCGCCTGCGATATCCTAATTTAGTACCGCCGCCGCTAGCTATCCCGCATCGAAAAGGAAAGGAATCAATCGTTTCCAAATTTACGTTCGCTATTGCCGGACGATAGTCGCTATCGCCAGGCAACATCCTAATTTAGCACTTTCTTTTCTAGCACCCCCTGCATTCCACCAGTCCACGGATCGTTGATGTGTCCACATCCAGGCTGTCGCCAACGATAGTGCAAAAGATCGCCGATCTTGAAACTTCACACATGTAAACCTGCACACTATACCCAAAAAGTGTACGATTAAATACAGCTTGGGATTTGATATTATCAAACCTAAGAGATGTATAACACATGTTCCAACAATCTTATTGCACACTATCGCCAATACACAACGTCAAAGTGACTAACGTGAGAGTGGAGGTACAACCATCTCCAATTCTTCTCATTGTTCACCTGAATGCCACACATCAATTGCAGTGCTAAGCAAATATTGTCACATATTACCAGAGTAAAGTGTCAGCTATATTGCAGAATGCACATACAACGGGTTGTGCCTTAAACCAAACTAGTGGAAGATATAATTAGGTTAGTGGAAGATTAACCATCACAAGACCCCAATATTCAAGTCTTGTATGAGTAACAACAACTTCTAAGTCACATTATACTTTATTAGTTAATTATAAGGCTCTTTCAACAATAAATATAATATGATGATGATATATATAAGAAAGACGTAGTTTAATTAATTTCTACCTAAGGAAACCAACTCATCAGCTTTTATCTCTCCCCATACAACATTATTCACCCGCACTTGCCACCCGCTCTCGTAATGAAATATTAGAACAATGAGTAGAATAAAATCTCTATTAGAATCAAGTACAGTAAAGTATCTATTAGGAAGGTGATATCTTGACTTAATTCTATTGGGTTGTGGCAGTCTTCCGATGACTACCACCCATGTACTTCATATCAACCCGCACTTGTCTTCAGACCCACTCACGTACTTCATATCAAAATTTGAAATTTATTATTATTATATTTATTTTTAGTCAGCAACCTTTTGGGTGAGATTCCGGTCAAATCGTGAAAATTTTGGAAAAAATGTTTGACATGAAAGTTTTAGATCTCATTCTTGACTACAAAATATATATATTATTTGTCTAATTCTGACATGTATTGCGAGAGAACCAGCTCAAGTTTTTTAATTTTATGGTTGAAAAAGCTTGAGCTTACATATGTAATTCTATGTGTGTGTGTGTGTGTGTGTGTGTGTGTGTGTGTGTGTGTGTGTGTGTGTGTGTGCGTGTGTGCGTGTGTATGTGTGTGTGTGTGTGTAATTAACTACCAACAGTTAAGGCCGCCACCAGCAGCACCGCCGTCGGCGGCCTGCTCGGAGCCCACCAAAGGGGTCGCCGGTCCCCGACGAACCCACCAGGGGTAGTTCGACGGGGCTCCGGCGGTGGCCCTGACTGTGAGGTCCAGGTCCGGTGACCCTACCGATGGGCTCCAGGCAGGCCGCCGGTGGCAAACTAAAAAATTCTGATGAACTGGCGGTTCTTGCGCGGGGCATGGGAGGGGGAGATTAGCGGAATTCCAATTTTTTTAAGAAAATGCTGATGACTGGAGGTCGGGCCGCTGGGTTGCTAACGGAGGAAATCCTTCATGGGCGAAACACCGACGTTTAGAAAGGGAGGCGGTAATTCAAATGGAAATTCTTCACTGACGTTTCGTTTAGGGTACGTAAATGCACGGGCCCAAAAGCTTTACGAAATGAAGCCTTAAACATAATGAGTTGTGTTGCACTAATATGGATTATACGAGTCTAATGTAACCAACTGAGGTCAATTCTGAGTTCATTTGCACAAAATGATATTTTGGGGCAGTTATGTTGAACAACGTGTCCTAAAACGACCACTTTCACTAAATAACCACAAATGTGAATGAACTAGTTTTGTTGCACTTGTATGGATCATACGAGTCTAATGTAACTAATTGATGTCAATTATCGGTTTGTTTGCTTAGAAAGCCACATTGAACTCAATCTAGCCTAAATTAGTCAACTTTTGTCAGTATACACCAAAACGAGGTGTAATTTTTGTCATTGAGTTTGTTTTGATTTCACAGGAGCACTTTCACTAACCGAGATCAATTTCGAGTTGATTTACTTAACTGTCTATATCATGTCATTGTACCTCAAATTGATAATAATATAAGGTAGAGGTCAGGTCATGGTTCACTGTGATCTTGGCTAATCTCTTTCAAGGGTTCAATTGAACCAAGTAGACCTCTTATCGAATTTGGGATGTCACAACTCTAATGTGTTCTTGAGAATCAAAGTTGTATGGAAAAAATGTAGAATAGTGTGGATATGGTTTGAACACTCTAGAATTGCAGAGAAGGATTCTGCATGTATGGCATGGATGGCATGGATATTTGTAGAAGAGTATGGAAAAAATATTTCTCCTCCTTGTGTGAAGAAGTCTAGAACCTTCTCGAATTTTGGAGGAAAAGGGAGGAGGCCTATAAAAGGGGAAAATCTCTCCTTATTTTGACCATCCATGATTTGGAGCATGTTTTGGGAGCGAGTCTCCTCCTGTGATGATATTTTTGTGTTCGAGCCCCAAAGAGAAATCTTTATCCGGAACTCACCAGATGTTGACACATGTAAAAGTATTCATGTTTGTGCGTTATTACGAGAACAAGTAAAAAATCTCAAATACAACTAGATTATCTCAGAGACAAATGTATTATTCAGATACATCTCAATTATCTCGGAAGCAAATTGATTCGACATTCTCCTCGAGTTGGTGTGAAGGCCATGAAGCCACTCGATATAAGCTGGAATGGCGCTGCTGCACTATTTGTGTTTGTCGGAGATGACCACTACGAAGGTAGCAAGGAATAACAAAAACAAAACAAGTATTTTACTGTAAAGACGAGCGACCACCTTCCATTCGCAAGACCATTAAATAGACTGCATGGTGTTTTTTGTGTTCATGTGAAAAAAATATTTCGATTTTTTTGCGTAAGAAAGAATACTTCTATTTTTTGTGTGATTGTGTAAACAATGCAGAATCATTGGATCTTTTTTTGCGGAATATTGTTCCGTACATTTTGGAAAACTTCATTGGAATATTGTCATTTTTTTTACCGAATGACTTGTTAATAACAATAAAAATTGTGAATATATATAGATAGAGTAATAAATGACATGCATTATTACATTGAAAACATTAAGCATGAATGACTATATCATTAAACAACAGACTACTAAATACGTAGACAAAACTCACACACGATGAGAATTAAACCAACGACCTCTCTGTCATAAAATCTCAACTTACCCAACGAGACCAAGCCTCATTGGCCCCTAGCTATAGTGAATAGATTGACTGATATATTACTTAGGCTTCATTCGACCCTGCATTTTCGCCGGGCGTTTGGAGCAAACACCATCGGATGACAGCGGGAAATCAAACGGCCTCCAGCAGCGTTTGCTCCGTCTGACTCCACCGCGCCCTATAAAATGGAGCAAAACTCTCCGTCTGGAGTGGCTCCCCCCCCCCCCCCCCCCCCCCACCAATTCGAATACTCCAGTTCATCCCGCCGGTTCGTCCCCCTACCGCATGAACAAAAGAAGCCTTATTAGAGAAAAATATTTAGAAAATTAATCATGTCAATATCATGTTCCATTATTTATTGATTTTATTATGCTTTAATAGTTCCACAAAGTAGCATTGTATTCCAAAATGATAATCATAGACCCTCTAATTGAAAATGATTATCAATTATTTAGTGCTTTCAGTTTTCTATTCTCTCTCTATCCTTTAACATTCATCCTCAATTTCGCTGTCTATATATATATACACATATTTCTCTTTTGTTCTGCCAAGCTTCAGCTTTTCTCTATAACAACCATTCTCTCTTCAAACCGGGCGGCCCTATACTTCATCCATGGCGGCAGCCATCGTCAACATCTTCCTCTTCTTCTCAGCTAATCTTCTCGTCCGGGCCCAGCTCCCCCCCTTCGTTGACGAAGGAGGCGGCATCGACCCCACCAAGACCCCGGTCTACATCGTCCACGTCCGTAAGCCGCCGGTCCAAACCCGCGGCGGCGGCTACCTCAGCCGCTCACTTCACTTCCGCAGCCTCAAAAACTGGTACTTTTCCTTCCTCCCCAACTCCACCCTCTCCTCCGGCGAACCACGGATGGTATACACCTACCGCGAGGTCATCACCGGTTTCGCGGCCCGGCTCACCGCCGACGAGGCCGAAGCCATGGAGGACAAGGAAGGCTTCATCGCCGCCTACCCGGAGCGGGAACATTCAGCTTCCACCACCTACACTCCAACCTTCCTCGGACTTGCAAACAATCCGTCGAGCACTCTTTGGCCTGATTCCTCTATGGGAGCCGGCCAGATCATCGGCGTCATCGACAGCGGCATCGCCCCCACCCACCCTTCATTTAGGGACGACGGCATGCCCCCACCGCCGACAAAATGGAGCGGCAAGTGCTTCTGGGGAAACACAAGAACATGCAACAACAAGCTCCTCGGCGCCGTCGGCTTCCGCCATAGCGTGTATGCCAACCCCTCCGACAACGACGGCCACGGCACTCACGTGGCCAGCACAGCCGCCGGAAACTTCGTCGACAATGCTAATGTGATCAATCAGGCACCCGGCAGGGCCTCCGGCATGGCCCCACGCGCTCATCTCGCCATCTACAAAGTCCTTTTCATGAGTCCGTCCGGCCATTCGACCGGCACAGACGCCGACATTCTCGCCGGCATCGAGCAGGCCATTCGCGACAAAGTCGACATTCTTCAAATGTCGCTCGGCGCCGTCAAGCTCGAACTTTTCCAAAGCCCCGTCGTGATCGGCTCCTTCGCCGCCATGTCGAAAGGAATCGTCCCCTGCGCCGCCATGGCCAACGAGGGTCCCGCCGAAAGCATTCTGGCGAACGACGCGCCGTGGATCCTAACCGTCGGCGCGAGCACCACCGACAGAGAAATAACGGCAATGGTCTTGCTCGGAAATGGCTCGGAGATCGCCGGTGAATCAGCTAACCAGCAGGCCCCACTTCCTTCCACGCAGCTGCCCCTGATATACCCTTACAACCAGCTCAGCACACTCGACTCACTGGGCTGCCACGCGGGCGAGCTCCAGAAGCTGAAACTCAACGGTAAAATAGTCATGTGCTTCCGCTACGATATCGAGGATGACGTGCGGGGACGGAATGTGAAGAACGCCGGCGGCGCCGCAATGATTCTCTTAAACGGCTGGAGGGCCGGAGAGACCACCAACGCATATGCGCACGTGCTCCCCGCAGCCCACCTCAACGCCACCGGATCGAAACTTATCGCCGACTACTATATTAACACAACGAGCCCCACCGCCGCCATCGATTTCCGGGGAACCCGATTCGACGTCAACCCCGCGCCAGGCGTCGCCGTCTTTTCCTCCCGCGGCCCGAGTCTCACCAACGGCGGTATCATAAAGCCGGACGTAATTGCCCCTGGGGTCAACATCCTCGCAGCATGGCCACGGCCCGTGGGTCCGACCGGCTCCGTATTCAACTTTTTAAGCGGGACTTCAATGGCCACGCCGCACGTGGCCGGGGTGGTGGCGCTGTTGAGAAACAAGCACCCGACTTGGTCTCCGGCGGCCGTAAAGTCGGCTATTATGACTACCGCATATACACTGAATCGCGAGGGGAATCCGATCACGGACGAGTACGGCGGTGGTGATGCGGCCACCGTCTTCGAGCGGGGAGCCGGCCACATTGACCCGGTGGCCGCGGCGGAGCCCGGGCTGATATACCAGCTAAACTACTTCAACCACGTTCATTACCTCTGCGGGCTCTATAAATCAAATCATGAGGTGCAGCTGATCATACAGGGGGCAGTGGACTGCGCGCAGGTGAAGGGGATAGAGCCGGAGCAGCTTAACTACCCGTCTTTTGGGGTGACGCTTGGGGGAGGGAAGACTTCGATGACTGTGACGAGGTGGGTGACCCATGTTGGGGATGCCGCCGGATCTGATTATACAGTGAATGTGGTTGAGCCGGAGGGGGTGAGGGTGGAGGTGACCCCAAAGACGCTCAGGTTCTCACGTGTTGGGGAGGAGTTAACATATGAGGTTAAGTTTAGCCTGAAGGGGGGATTGCCGGCTCCGGCAGCCGGGGAGGTGAAGGATGGCCGCCTGAGTTGGGATTCCGGAAAGAATTTGGTTAGTAGTCCGATTGTTGTAACCTTCGTTTGATACCTGGCCGGCGGAAGTAGCGCGGCCAATTATACATTAATTATTATTATTAATGAAATAACTTATGATGAATGTGTGCAAGGGAAAATACAAAATTGTGTAAACGGTAAAAATTTGACAGATGAATGAAATAATGGAAATTTATAAAAAATGTTTTTAGGCTTCCTTTTGGGTGACTTTTTTTTTTGACAAAAAATATTATGATCATAGAATGTGTTTTGTACAACCTTTATTAGTCAAGGAGGACACAGTGATGCCAAGTAGGAGTCAAAGTAAATATTGAAAAGCTGGTCAACTGCAAACTACTGGATAGGGAGGTATTCTTCTATTAAGCTGAGGCGCGCGTCCAGTTAAAAGCACAAGCGAGCATCAGGTACCTGACCATCCAAGAGACCAGTTAACATGAGATTTTGGCGAGCATCAACAATACTCGCCTAGCTGGCGACTTTCAGCAGTATCTCGTCAGGCGCGGGCGAGGTAGTTCAATGGTCGCCAGGAGATAGTCGACATTACCTCAAGCCGCGAGATCGGCAAATCTAAGAAGACAAGCTCGCAGGACTGGGTCTTCTCGCCTGAAGACCCCCCTCCCAGGTTTTGTCTATAAATAGGACCCCAGGGGTACCGAGAATGACACCTTGAAACATAGCTATCTTGCCCCCACCTATTCTCCCTCGAGACGAGCTATACACTAGATGGTGCCTTTTTTGTACTTTGCTCAACCATTTTTGGTTGTGGAGGGGAAGTTTTCTCCAAACTTTCGGATACATGGTGAGACCTCCTTGTTGTAGCGCCTGAGGTTCTTTAGTCTCTCTCTCTCTCTCTCTCGTTCTTATCTTCAGAGCTTGCGAGCCGAATAACGGGATCAGTAGCCTCAAACTGCACTTAGATCCGAATTGTGAAAAAAAAGATTTTCCCAGCTTTAACACTTTGGTATGGTGAGCAAGGATCGCAGTCGGAGGTGGAAAGTCCAGCAAGAAGACATCATGCCAAATGGAGGTGAGTAGGAAAGAGCGGCGGGAAAATTGCAGTGTCTCAACGAGTATGTGCCCCAACCGAGTTTAGCGTGGAGTTCGGCGGGCTAGCACATCGTCTCAAGAATACTGTGTGCTCGTTGCTAGCTCCTCGTGCGGAGGTCATGTCGATGTCTCCCCATCTCGAGACTGATGTAGCCTACGTCACCCGACGAACTGACACGGACAAACGACACCGAATGACTCTCTCAAGTTCCAATTTTACTCTCGCACAAGTAAAACGCAGCACGCCCGATTTGCGATATTATTATTCCAATGCTAACACACGAGTTCACCACACCCTTAAAGATCAAATAAAAGCTACGAGTCAATATTCTCTCAAGCGAAAAGGATCTACCTGATCCCGTCGAGCGTGTGTTATACCAAAAGAGATCAACCAAAAATAACTATTCGAAAAAGGTAGATCTTGTTGGAGCGCTCGAAGCATCCGCGTGACCATCTAGTTTGGAATGGCCTACCCGTTGCCCCCAGCAGGGTATTTATAGACGAAACCCTAAATCCCCGACTACGAGTTTGGATGCCTATCGGATCAGGTAGATCCTTAACAATCTCCTCCTATATTATATGTAAGTGTTAGCATAAGAAAAGAGCTACTTATCCAATAGTTAATAATGACCAAACAAAAGAGTTTTTCCAGAAATATAAATATGAGTTTTAGATAACAAAATACTAAACTCAAACCAAATGTTCCAAACATGAAATAAAGCAATAAACTGGAAAGCTCAAACCGATAATTGATCTAAGCGAAAAGCAGACCATCATCATCTGGGTCAAAATCAACTGTCTCTCCTCCAATCTCCACTTTTCCTGCAAACAATTACAACAAGAATGTCATGAGACAAATCTCTATGAATTCAAACATTTGCAGAAATAAAGTTATTAGTTCTAACGATGAGTGAACTTAATACTTTAACTGAGAGAAAAGAATCCTAAAACAGCACCTCTATCTAATTTACACAAAATTAGATTAATTGATTTCATAGAATCAAACCATGTTCCTTCGATTATTAAGATTATTATTAACGTTCCACAATTGTGCTATATTATCAAGTTTGGAATGATACAACAAGCTGTGACTATTATATCATCAAGTTTGGAATGATATAACTAATAATCATAATATCAGGACACATATCAGCAACCTCAGTACTCTTTTTTGGAATAATACCAAATCCAGCCTTTGGCAAAGAATAGTTACGTAAGTCATCAAGTTTGGAATGACTGACAACTATCTCACCTCTAGCTTTCATCAGATAACATTTGAAATACTTTAGTGTGCTCAACGTAGATGCTTGAATGTAAGCAGATAACGGTTCTTAAATTTAAAACATAAGCTAGGTATTAAGTCCTCCTAAATGGACGTTAATCTCATCTCCCCCGATGTTTTAGATGTGAGAACCTTACATAAACCCTTAGTAAGGACATCTGCTACATTATCTTTTGATCTCACGTCCAATAGGGAGATTATCCCCTGACTGGTGAGATAGGTCAACCAGGCCTGTTTCATCGTAAGTTGCCTTCGCTTGTCATTGAACAACGTATTTGTAGCAATGGTCTTTGTGGCCTGATTGTCACAATAAATCGAAATAGAGTGCATTTTCAGACTCGTCATTAGAATGTCCAATATCAGATCTCTTATCCACTCTGCTTCTTCTCCAGCTGAAGCGAGAGCATAGAGTTCTGATTCCATAGAGGATAGTGCAATACACGTTTGCCTCTTAGACTTCCAAGCTACTGCAGCTCCTCCTAGTGTAAACACAAAACCACTAGTGGATCAACAATCAGCTATTTCCGAGCACCAAGATGCGTCAGAGTACCCTTCAAGCACTGTAAGATGCCCACTGTAACATAAAGCATACTTCTCAGTAAACTTTAAGTATCTCATTAGCCTGTCTAAGGCGTCCCAGTGGTCCTTCCCAGGGTTACTGGTGAATCTACTCAACATGCCGACCGTAAAGGCTATATCAGGTCTAGTGCAGGTAGTAGCGTACATGAGACTTCCTATGAGTTTGGAATAATCCAACTGTCTGATAGCTGAACCTTCATTCGGTTTCAGTCTACTGTTATAATCGTATGAAGTCTCAGCTTTTTTGCTCTTATCGTAACCCCACTTTTCCAGTAGATTCCTAATGTAGTGACTCTGACTCAAGGTAATACCCTTTTTTGTGAAGTTCACTTCCATTCCTGGGATGGTTTTCACCTCACCTAGGTCTTTCATGCTAAATTGTGCCGTCAAGACAACTTTCACGTCTTTCACCTCAGACTGATCAGTGCCCAGAATTAGCATGTCATAAACGTACAAGCATATGACGACTACTTTATTTGCACTTGTTATAACGTACAGACATTTATCTGATAGACTGGATTTGAAACCCAAGCATTTTACACAGGTGTTAAATTTTTCATGCCACATTTTGGGTGCTTGTTTCAATCCGTATAGTGACTTAATCAACTTACAGACCTTATTTTCTAGACCTTCTATGACGAACCCTTCGGGCTGGTGCATGTAGATCTACTCAGTCAAATCTCCATTCAGAAATGCAGTCTTGATATCCATCTGATGAATAGTGTAGTGTTCAATAGATACTAGTGCGAGAAGAATCCTAATTGTCGCATAGTGACATACAAGTGAGTATATATCAAAGTAGTCTACACCACTCACTTGAGTGAAGCCTTTGGCAACTAGACGTGCTTTGTATTTTACGATACTCCCATCAGGATTTAGCTTCTTCCTCAGAACCCACTTATTGCCAATGGTTTTAGCCCCTTTGGGCAAATCGACCAAAGTCCATATGTTGTTCTGCATTAGAGAGTTCATCTCTTCGTCTATGGCTTCTTTCCATAATAGAGAGTCTCTAGATCGCATCGCTTCCTTATAAGTGGATGGATTAGCTTCAACGTGGTAAGTCGTGAAGTCTGTACCGAAGCTTTTAGGCATTTTCTCTCTACTAGATAGCCTTCTGGTATCTAAACCACTCGTGTCTACAGGCTCAGTGTCAGAGTTACGTTGTCCTGGCTCAACTAAAGGCTCAGTACTAGTGGTTGGTAGACCTGGCAGTGTTAGGTTCTTGTCCTTAAGAAACTTATCCTCAAAGAAGACAACGTCTCTTGATTCTATTACAGTATTAGTTGAGAGATCTAGAAACCTGTCTGCAGCACTATCATCTGCACATCCTAAGTAGACGCATGTATTAGTCCTGGGTCTAATCTTAGCTCTTTTAGAGTCTAGTATCCTAACATAAGCGATACAGCCCCAGGTCTTAAGATTGTCAAATCTAGGAGGCCTCTTAAACCAAAGCTCGTAGGGTGTCTTAGTCAACTTTGCATGGGGAACTTTATTAAGAATGTGATTTGACGTGAGGACGGCTTCACCCCAATAGGCCGCAGGCATGCCAGCAGTCAGCAACATAGAATTCAACATTTCTGTTAAAGTTCTATTTTTCCTTTCAGCGATGTCGTTGGATTGTGGGGAATATGGAGCGGTGGTTTTAGGGATTATACCATTACTGGCAAGGAAATCTCTGAACTCCCCCGAGACGTATTCTCCTCCTCTATCACTTCTTAGCCTTTTTTATTTTCATGTCAAGTTGATTTTCAACCCTATTTTTGAAAATACAGAATTTTTCAAATGCTTCATCTTTGGTTTTAAGAAGGTAAATATGACTGAATCTAGAGTAGTCATCGATAAAAGTTATCAGATACTTCTGACCGCCTCGAGTGACAAAACTTTTGTAGTCACAAATATCGAAATGTATTAACTCTAGCAATTGTGTGATCCTAGAAACCTGACTAAAAGGTGTTCTAGTTATCTTAGTTTGAGCACAAATTTCACATTTTTTAAATTTGGTTTTTGTGTCGAGGGGTATGTTGTGAGTTCTAGCTAGCAGGAGAAGTTTCCTATAATTGACGTGTCCTAGTCTTGCATGTAAAGTCTTAGGATCTATCAGATTAGAATTAACCTGATTGACTACCTCGTGAGCTAGACTCAGCATATACATCCCGTTAATGACATATGCGCATCCAAAGTAATGTGAGTGAACCATTAGGGTTACCCGACCACAACTAATGTTAAAAGACATACCCGCATCGCACAACAGACTAATAGAAATTAAATTAGCAGCTAATGTCGGTATAAATTTAACATTTTTAAAAGTAAGAGTCTTACATGAGGAGAGAGTCAAGGTAGCATTGCCGACCTTCAGCACGTCAGCTACAGCTCCATTTGCAACAGTGACAGTCTCTTCCACCTCTTTTGCATCCTCCAGAAGCTTTGGATTGTGACAGACGTGGCAGGTAGCACCTGAATCGAGCCACCACTCTGAACTGGTTGTCCCGTTACCGACCATGACAACAAAGTCGGTAGGCGCAGTCTGATAAACCATGTTAGCTTGATTATCAGTCCTTGGTGTGCTGGATTCGCCCCGTTTGGGTTGACGACACTCGGAAGCGCAGTGACCCCACTTATTGCAGTTGTAGCACTTGCCTTTGAATTTCTTCTTTATTTGTTTTCTAGTGGCAGCAACTGCGGGTGCACTGGTCGGTGGGAGAGTCTTGCCAGGCTTAGGCTTCCGCTTAGGATGCGTGATCATGTTAGCAGTAGAGGACTGCTTGCTGATCGTCTCTATAGCGTGTCTAGTCCGGTTCTCATCCTCAATGCAGATGAAGCGCTTGAGGTCTTTAAGACTCACCTGCGTCTTCTTCTGGTACATCTCAGTCTTGAAGGAATACCAGGCCGAGGGCAATTTGAAAATGATCGCCCCTGCAACAAATCCATCTGACAGAGGGATGTTCTCACTGTTGAGCTTGTCCACCAGATTTTCGAACTCAGCAACCTGTGGCAGGATTTCCCTTTCCTCAGTGAAGGTGAATGCCATAAACTTGTCCACCAGGTGCGTCTTGGACATATTCTCCTCCTCCTTGAACTGCTCCTCTAAGGCTTCCCAGATCTCCTTGGCCCTTTTCATCTTGACGTACGTCTCTGCAAGCCTGTTGGAGAGGCAATTCAGGATGTAGTCTCTGCAGAAATCCTCGTCGTTGACCCATTGATCTTCAACATCACTTCCTTTGAATTCTTCAAAGACAGTCTGCACTGTGTAGAAGATGTTCAGGTACTTCATGCCGAACTGTGTGTTGCGCTTCCAGGCACTGAACTCGGCGTTGGATAATTTCTCCAGCTTGATCATCGACACGGAAGAGGAGTGATTGATCGCATTTGACATTTTTGTGTTTCTTTCCACTACGATAGTATTCTACTGGTAATCTAAATTATAAGCAGAAAAATACTAGAAAGAAATCACCTGAGGAAGCGATGAAACTTCGGATCCAATCAAGAGAAATTGCTCCTCTTCTTCGTGGAACAAAAGAGATGAAATCCTGTAACAAGAGCTTTCACCACGTATACTGCAGACAAAGGCTAGCCAACAAAGATCAGGACAACCACCAAGTGATCAATAAGAATTCCCGATATCTTGGTGTACTCTTTGACAGATCAGAAATTTGAGATCTGGAGAAGATCAGTTGGTCGGCGATGAATGAGAGGAGCACAGCTGGCCGGAGACCTTTTCAATACAGATTTGAATATTTTGGTTCCAGTAGAACAACTCCTTTTATCCAGAACCAGCGACAGATTCGGATCTACAGTCGGCTGCCTCTTGGCAGAAGAAGAAGAAGGCGTGATCTGCTCTTTTCTCGCAGAAGAAGAAGAAGGCGTGATCTACAGTCAGCTGCCTCTTGGCGACCTTGCAGGCGGCCTCCTCACGATCTCGCACAGGAGCGGCTAGATCTGCAGAGAAGGAGAGCGGCGACGGTTTATTTCGCGGAAATCGGAAGCACACCTTGCGATCAGGAGCTTCCTTCTTCGACCTTCTCTACAGGAACAGCAGCGGCCAGATCCAGCAAAATCGCGAACGAGCGCGACCACGGGATCGTTCTTTCCAGCGACAGAAGCAGCGCACGAGAGTGGCGGCGGGGTTTCTTCTTTGCGATCGGCAAACTACTTTCGCGATCGGGCCGACGACGCCACCGAGTACACGAGAGAGTGAGCGGCGGGATCCCGTGAAAAACAGCGATGATCGCTCTGCAGAAAATCGCGACCGGAGGAGCGGCGGCTGTGTTCTGTGCGGGAGCGAGAAGCGGTCACAGGAGCGGAGCGGCTAGGGCAAAACGAAAGAGAAACTTCGAGAATGTTGGAGCGCTCGAAGCATCCGCATGACCATCTAGTTTGGAATGGCCTACCTGTTGCCCCCAGCAGGGTATTTATAGACAAAACCATAAATCCCCGACTACGGGTTTGGATGTCTATCAGATCCTAACCGACCCGTTAAGTAGCCCATTAACACGAATATAAATATACCTCAACAGATCTCTCCCAAAAAAATGAGTTCTGCCAATCCTCATGAATTTAAATAGATCAAGAGAAAACAACAAAAATCGATTGGATCAAAATCACGATGAAATCAAGATTCGCAAGCAACGCCAACATTAATCACCACAAGATTTATCTAAAGGGAAACACTCAAAAGTAGAAAATTTTGTTACCCCAATCGGAAGATGATTCCGATGAAAAAAAGATTTGCTCTTCTACGGTTCCCCCGGAGTCACACCGAACGGAGAGAAACACGCCCGCCTTCCTCAATTCACGCCGAAGAAGGTTCGTCGTTGCAAGAGCGGTTGACCTTGGCCGAAATCCACCATGAAGGGGTGGAACTAGGTTGGCCGAACTCTAAGGAGGAGAGCTTGGATGTGTCCGAACTCTAAGAACGGGAAACCTTCTTATTGTACGTAGTTGGAGGGGGGAAGAGTGTTGTGGTGGAGAATAGAGGAGGGAAGAGGGGAGAGGAGGGTGGCCGAACACAAGGAGGAAGAGAGCGGGGGGGGGGGGGGGGAGGCGAAGGTGAGCAAGAGCGAAATCTCAATTTAGGGTTAAGTTTTCTTTTCATTCATCAATAATCAATAATCCAACACACATAGCCTTATATAAGGCTAACAAAAATCCAGGCTATATGCAGCCCAACTTAAAACAACATATGACTAAACGCATATCAAAATTAAAAACAAGAATCTGGATAAATACAGTCTATATTTTAAAGCAAATATTCAAAGGAAAATAAATAACACATAATCAAGATAATTATCAAGAGGACGTCATGCGCCGAGGGCCGAGGTTGTAGCGTCAATCAACAATGTCTCTGTGGCGCCGCAAGTCCTTGGTTGGAGAGGGCAAGGGATCTTCTGTAAGCATGCCGACACCATCATCAACATGTCGGGGGTCATCGTCTCCATCAATCCTCCCCCGCTTGAAATTACTCATCACCGAGGAGTTGGCTTGGATGTACTGGCGTAGAAGAGCATCCTCCAATAGAGCCACCTCCGATTCAAGTAGCCAAGAGTCATCGGAAGCCGGACGATCACGCCACCGTATTAAGTAGAGGTGAATGTCACCACTCGGAGATGCGAGCACTTTATCCTTGATTATCCTGTTAGGCAAAAAAGAGGTCTTTGGGAACTTTGGAAAAACATTAGTCAAAGAAGGTGAAAAAGTTTCTACATCAACATTTAACGTATCTCCAGTGGAAACCGTAGGTGAGAGCGATCTAGGAACAAGCTCACCCTCCAACCCATTAGAGGATACAATGGACGGAATAAACAAAGAGGCAGATAACTCAAGTGGTGGAGAAACATATGACGTTAAATCTGAAACATTAAAAATAGGGATATACCACAATCAGTGGGTATCTCCAAAATATATGTGTTTTCTCCTAACTTCTTTAAAATTCGAAAAGGACAGGCTCGCTGGTTCACCAACTTTTTTATGGAGCTCGAAGACATCTGTTCAGGGATGAGACGCACCAAGACTAAATCATCAACATTAAAGTAAGACACTCTCCTATGTACGTTAGCATGAGATTGATAAGACACATATTGAGTGATTAACGTTTCATGAATGTGCTTATGTAAATTGTGAATATGAAAAGCAAACTCTTGTGCAAAATTACTTGATTTGTAAGATGGAGGTAGGAGAACTAAATCAAGTGGCAACGGTGCCTTATATCCGTGCACGATTTCATTGAGGGATAAACTCGTGGATCTATTTTTAAAGTTATTGTACGCACGCTGAGCGTGGGGAAGTGTTGGGTATTGTATCCACAATGTACCTGATTTGAAGAAACCCCTGGACAAGCTAAGGTCAATAGACTATGTATTTGATAAACTTTTTCAAGGTGTACTTGCAGTTTCTCCACGCTAAGTGCACACCAATGTCAGGGTGCAGTAGGTCAATATACACGGGTCTGCACGACGTAATCCCTCGTTGAGCAGATCAGTGTGTTGGCCTATGTGTACTCTCTCTATTGGAGTGCACTTACTTTCAAGTACAGGGCCGCTCATAAGCAAGAGAAGACAAGGAGCATGGAGGATCAAGGAGCAGCTCCTAGGTGGAAGACGAAAAATCGTCCAAGGCAAATTCGACGAGAATCACCAAGTGATTCTCGCCGAATCGGCGAGAATCACTAAGTGATTCTCGTCGAATCGTCGAGAATCGTCAGTGATTCTCGCCGACTCCTTCTGACCATCTCAAAATGGTGCCAAGTAAGATTCGGCGAGAATCACTTGTAATTCCCACCGAACCAGTGGTCTAGCAGCCCATGAATACAAAGTAAAATTCGTTGAGAATCAACAAGTGATTCGACGAGAATCACAAACGATTCTCGACGAATCGTCGAGAATCACTTGGTGATTCTCGCCGATTCGTCGAGAATCGTCTGCGATTCTCGCCGATTTTTACTTGGCGTTTTCTCAGAATGCTGCTGAACCGGATTCTGCTTCTGGATTTGTTTGAACCGGATTTTGGGGATTTCATTTGTGGGTCCCACAAACGGTCATATTTGAGAATCCTACAGTATTTATACATAGGTATTTTTTTGATCAGAGCATACGAGAAAACCCGAGCACAAAACCCTAAAAGCGCGATCTCTCTTCTCCGCCGCCGCCGTCGTGCTCGGGCTAATACGTCGCCGCTGCCGATCGTTCTCCTTCCCGATCTCCGGCGACAGAAGCTTAGCAAAGCTTGCGTCTCACGTGTCTATCCAGAGATCTCTTGTCTCTCGATTTGTTGACCGGGAAAACTTCCCCGTCCGAATCGATCGAGACGACCGATCCTAGAGTGACCGTTGGTAGACCTAGTTTGCTTCGCAAAGAAGTTTGGATCTCAAAGCACTGCAACAGCGCACCTTCGTCGCCGCCAACTCCGAACCAAGCCGCCGCTCGGATTGCCGCCGCCGGCTTCGAGAGATCCTCTCCAAGAGAGACCAAGGTTGTAGACTCCTCATCGACCTCGAGAACACGTCGTCGAACGAAGAGGAACACCGTAGTCTCCGAAAGAAGTTTGTATTTCATATACATTCCATATTTACTTTTGTTGTAAAGGAACTTTTATTCCGTGTTGTAAGGGTTGGGTGCAACCCAGTTTGTGGGAGTGTTGACTTTCACGTGTGGAAGGGCTCCTTCCGTTAGTGCAGGGATTGGATTTCAATCCCGTTGGTGAAGTGACCGAGTCGTCCCTTGTTGGGGAGATAGGTCGAAGGGGGAAAGTGGATGTACCCAAGTCGGGGAACCACTATAAATTTGCTGTGTTTTCTGTGTGCTGTGTTTGTTGTTTTTATTGTGCAGGTACATCTGTAAATTCCGCAAAAGAACCACACGTCACCTATTCCCCCCCATAGGTGCACATAGCCGACACTAAGTGGACTTTCAAGTGGTATCAGAGGGAGGTTCCTCAACAAAAAGGCTAACACCTTGAGGTGAATCCTGCCACTAGTGTCAACAAGGAGACATACATCTACTATGGACGGGCTCAAGTACTCCGGCAAGATCCCAGTGTGCAACAGACTCAACTTTCCTATCTGGAAGGAAAGAATCAGGTTCTACATGGAAGCAGTGGACCCTCGACTGTTCATGATCGTGCTGGAGGGACCTTATGTCCCCACTAAGGCCTCCACCATTGATCCCACCAAGAAAGTGCCGAAGACACTCTCTGAAATGGATAAGGATGAGATGGTCCTAGTGGGCCTTGACATGAAGGCACGAAACATCCTGGTCAGTGCAGTTGATGACTCGATGATGCAAAACTTCAGCAACTGCAGGACAGCTCAGGAGATATGGCAGTGTCTGATCATTCTAATGGAGGGCACAGATGAAGTAAGGGATGATCGGAGATCCCTCCTGAACCAGAAGTATGAGGCCTTCCGGAAAGGGCCTAAGGAAGAGATCGGAGTCACATACGAGAACTTCCTGAAGATTGTCAACGCCCTCAAGGGCTATGGAAGAGTGTTCACCAATGGTGAACTCAATGACAAATTCCTTAGGTCCCTTACTAAGGAATGGGACACAAAGATCTGCGCCATCAGAGAATTTGGCAGACTAGCAGAAACTGATCCACAAATCCTGTTCGGGAAGCTGATGTCCTATGAACTTCAGCTGAACACCAGGAAGGCAGAGGAAGAAGCAGAGAAGACTGCTGCTAAAGAAAAGACTGTGGCCCTAAAAGCCAGTCACTCCAGAAAAGGGAAGGGTGCGGTGTCATACCGTGCCAGAAATAAGGAAGAAGAGGAGGACTCCGATCCATGCTCCTCCAGCTCAGAACTGTCGGAAGAGGATTTCTCCCTCATCACTCGAGAGTTCAAGAAATTGCTCAAGATGAGGAATCAAAGAAAAAGGGATGGCTCCTCTTCCAGACATCAGAAGAAAAAACTACTCTTCTGACAGGTATGCATCTAAACCTAACAAACATCGTTCTTCTGATATCATTTGTTTTGGATGCAATAAGCCAGGTCACGTCGTGGCCGACTGCCATCAAAGCAAAAGAGATAAAGGGAAAGGAGAGGAGCTCAAATCCTCCAGAGATAAGAAGAAGGAGCGGAGCTACATCGCTAGAAGACCAAAGACACTAAGTGAGTCTGACTCCTCAGACTCCAGTGATGATGAGGAAGCCTACTTCGGGCTGGTGGGTCGCTCGGACTCAGAAGGAGAATGCCCCCCATATACTGGGAAGGTAAAAGCTCACACCCCCCTCTCCGACTCCGACTCTGATCCTGAGTCTCAGGATGATGAACCTGAGGATGGCCCTTCGGCCCGCGAAGCTGAACTCCTCGAAAAGTATGAGCTTCTGCTCAACACTTTCGACGAGTGCCGCAAGAGACTGAAGGCTGAGAAGAAGGAAGTAAAATTCCTTAAGGGTGAGTGTGTATCCCTAAGGGAAGAGGTCACTAGCTTGATCTCTCTCAGACAGGAGCACCTTGACCTAACTTCAAAGCACTCAGAGTCCTTGAAGCTCCTTGATCTCAAGCAGGAGGAAGTCAACAAATTGGAAGAACTACTTGCGGCAGAAAGAAAGATCGTACAGAGCTTTTCTATGCCAAAAACAGTGCTTCTAGTCGTTGACACCTTCTCTGCTCAGGCCAAAGGAGCTGGCTTGGGGCATATTGGGGCATCTGGTTCTTCATCTAGGAGGAACAAGAACCAGAGGAAGAATAAGGCCGCCAAGAAGGCCTCTGCTGATGAAAAGGGGAAGGCTCCTCTTAGTCCTGTTGCGTTCAGAAAGCCTGGCTTTCCTTGCAACCAACATGACTTTGAGTCAACATTTGGGCATCATTTTCGGCCCTCGGTTGCAAAGCCTAATAACCGGTATGACGGTTGGAACTTCCCCCGGAACTTTGGTGAGAGTGCCCTCAAGGCACCTTATGAGGAGATCCACATAGGAAGTTATGGTCCGTTCTCTAGCGGCTATAATGGAAAGCAGGCGCCAAAAGTCAAGCCTGTTATTCAGAAGGTGACAAAGTCATGTGACTGCCGTCACCATGAGGCCTCCACCTCCAGATCCAAGGCCCCAGCTGTACCCGTTGTTCCCAGGGTAAGGCAGGAGCCTCGGAAGAGATACAACAGGTTCGACTGTTGGTGCTGTGGCAGAGTCGGTCACTTTGCCGTGGATTGTTGGTTTAATCCAAGGAACTACGAGACTCCCCATGTTAACAATGCGAGACCGACCACTCGTAGGGTTAACCAACCGAGGGGGAGTGTGCTAACCAGGAATCTAGGACCCAAGTTCGATTGGGTTCCTAAGGCAAATTAATTTTGTTTTGCAGGAATGTCCAAAGGCCACCAAAACGCCAATCTGGTATTTGGACAGTGGATGCTCCCGGCATATGACCGGGACAAGAAACCTGCTGCGTGATTACACTCCAGTCGAAAATGGACCCAAAGTCATCTTTGGAGGGTCAGATCGAGGAGTCACCAAAGGTTATGGTATGATTTCCAACGGTATAATCTCTATCACCGACGTGGCTTATGTTGAAGGGTTAAATCATAACCTGATCAGTGTAAGTCAGTTATGTGATAAAGGTTATGACGTTAAGTTCTGCAAGGATAAATGTCTGATAATTTCACGTACCTCCTCTAAGACGGTATTATTAGGCATTAGGAGCAGAAATATCTTCTGCTTAGATTTTCTTAGTATAGATTCATCTACCCCCGTATGCCTTGTGGCAACAGGCAGTGCGTCTCTTTGCGAACATTGGCACAAGAGATTGGCACATATTAATTATAAGACGATTAGTATGCTATTTTCTAAGAATTTGGTAAGAGATGCTCCCAGTATCAAGTGCATCAAGGATAGCCCCTGTCATGCATGCCAGATGGGCAAACAGACACGGGCTACCTTTAAGAGCATTACAGACAAAGACTCTTCCCGATGTCTTTACCTGCTACATATGGACTTGTTTGGCCCAATGCAAGTTCATAGCTTGGGAGGCAAGTCATATACGCTAGTGATAGTTGATGATCACTCACGGTTTACATGGGTGTTCTTTTTGAAACGAAAGTCAGATACTTTTGACATCTTCACTAATTTTGTCAAGCAGGTTCAGAACGAATTTAACTGCTCCGTGGTCAAAATCCGAAGTGACCATGGAACAGAATTCGAGTCTGGTGCTATGACAGAATTTTGTGAAGAACAAGGTATCTTTCATGAGTTTTCCTCCCCGCGCACTCCTCAGCAAAATGGAGTTGCGGAGAGGAGAAATAGAACACTCATTGAAGCCTGCACGACCATGTTGAAAGATGCTTCTCTCCCGGAATACTTCTGGGCAGAGGGTGTCAATACGGCATGTCATGTACAAAACCGAGCTTTGATCAACAAACATCATCGTAAGACGCCCTACGAGCTACTGAAAGGCAGGAAACCAACCATGTCCTACTTGAGGATTTTTGGTTGCAGATGCTATGTACTGAATAATGGGAAGTACCCGCGTACTAAATTCGGTGAAAAATGCTTCGAAGGCATATTCATGGGCTATAGTTCCCATAGTCGGGCATATAGGGTCTTCAATAAGAAAACCCTAGTGGTAGAAGAATCAATAAATGTTGTATTTGATGAAGGAAGTTTGCTTAACTGCAATTCTTCCAGTAGTCTTCTTGAAGATGCAGGTGCTAGACTTGACCAGCTGAATCTGGATGAGACCCCTAAAGATGACGCACCCAAGTACATCAAAGTTTCCACCTCCACGTCAACTGAAAATGTTGAAGATCAAGATGGAACAAATCTTTTAGAAGAAAGAGAAGCACAAGAAGTAGCTGAAGCTCCAGACGCCAGACTTCTAGAGCTCCGTCACGTGAGGGATCATCCTAGAGAACAGATCATCGGAGATCCTCGTGTAGGCGTCAGAACTCGAAGAGGTACAACTAACGAAGTATTGCATCTCAGCTTCCTGTCACAGGTAGAGCCAAAGAAGTTCGACGAGGCGAACAAGGATGCGGCTTGGATTCTGGCCATGCAAGAGGAACTACATCAATTCGAACGTTGCAAGGTTTGGACGCTGGTTCCCAGACCATACAAGCAGAATGTCATTGGCACTAAGTGGATTTTCAGAAACAAGCTGGATGAACATGGTGTCATCATAAAGAACAAGGTCAGGCTGGTGGCTCAAGGTTACAGACAGGAGGAAGGGATTGACTTCGACCAAACCTTCGCACTAGTCGCCAGGCTCGAGGCAATCCGGTTGTTCCTGGCATATGCTTCACACAAAGGATTCACTGTCTACCAAATGGATGTGAAATCGGCATTCCTGAACGGAGACCTGAAAGAGGAAGTATACGTCGCTCAACCCCCAGGTTTTGTCGACCCTACTTATCCCAATCACGTTTATTTTCTTAATAAGGCTTTATATGGGTTGAAACAAGCTCCACGAGCTTGGTATGAGACTTTATCTAGTTTTCTTCTTGAGAACAAGTTCTCCAGAGGTAAAATAGATAAAACATTGTTTCTCCGGGAAGTCAAAGGCAAGATTTTGCTGGTGCAAATCTATGTCGATGACATAATATTCGGCTCAACAGACAACAATCTTTGCAAAAAGTTTTCTAAACTCATGCAAGGAAAGTTTGAAATGAGCAGTATGGGAGAGCTCAAGTATTTCTTAGGCCTTCAAGTGAAACAGTCTGAGGATGAAATCTTCATCTCTCAGACGAAGTTCACAAATGAACTCCTTAAGAAATTCGGTATGGAGAGTGCAACCTCTATGAGGAATCCAATGGGATCCACCATGTCTCTGGACAAGGATGAGAAAGGTAAACCTTTCGATGAAACCAAATACAGAAGCATCATTGGATCCCTGCTCTACCTTACTGTCAGTAGACCGGATATTATGTTCTCCACATGCGTATGTGCCCGATATCAGGTGAACACTAAGGAATCTCACTATGTCGCTGCAAAGCGAATTCTAAGATACCTTAAAGGTACTCCTAATCTTGGCTTGTGGTACCCGAGGAACAATGATGTCGAGCTAATAGGCTTTTCAGATGATGATTTTGCAGGGAGCAGGGATGACAGGAAAAGCACCTCCGGGACGTGTCAATTCCTCGGCAGGAGGCTTATCTCATGGAACAGCAAGAAACAAAATTGTGTTGCAACCTCCACAGCCGAGTCAGAGTATATCTCAGCAGGAAGCTGTTGCGCACAACTCCTTTGGATCCGAAATCAGTTGGCCGACTACAACCTTCAGTTCAAGGAAGTTCCAATGTACTGCGACTCCTCCAGTGCAATTGCCATTGCCAACAATCCGGTGTCGCACAGCAGAACGAAGCATATTGAAGTACGCTACCACTTCATTCGGGAGCACGTGGAGAACAAGGATATCTCTCTCTGTTATGTCCCCACGGACAAGCAGATTGCTGATATATTCACAAAGCCCCTAGACGAGGCAAAGTTCAATCTTTTCAAGACAGAATTGGGGATGCTCAATTATGAAGAATGAAGACTACAGAGGCATAAGCTGAGGGGGAGCCGGGAACTCCAGCGTGAGTACAGCTGCAAGAACTGAGGGGGAGCTAAGGGCCAAAGGTTACTGACCCCCGATTTGCCGAAGCCGAAAAGGGGGAGATAACCCTCTCGGGGTCAAGGCTAAGGTGGCTCCAGCTTGCTCCCAAGCACTCGGTATTGGTAAGGGATGTCTCCACTTAATGATGTTAAGTTTATGGCTTTCAGTTGCTTTCCTTTTCATTTGCTCTATTCACCTTAGCTTGTAGGGTTTATGCTTCTTCAAATAGGGGGAGATTGTTGGGTATTGTATCCACAATATACCTGATTTGAAGAAGCCCCTGGACAAGCTAAGGTCAATAGACTATGTATTTGATAAACTTTTTCAAGGTGTACTTGCAGTTTCTCCACGCTAAGTGCACACCAATGTCAGGGTGCAGTAGGTCAATATACACGGGTCTGCACGACGTAATCCCTCGTTGAGCAGATCAGTGTGTTGGCATATGTGTACTCTCTCTATTGGAGTGCACTTACTTTCAAGTACAGGGCCGCTCATAAGCAAGAGAAGACAAGGAGCATGGAGGATCAAGGAGTAGCTCCTAGGTGGAAGACGAAAAATCGTCCAAGGCAAATTCGACGAGAATCACCAAGTGATTCTCGCCGAATCGGCGAGAATCACTAAATGATTCTCGTCGAATCGTCGAGAATCGTCAGTGATTCTCGCCGACTCCTTCTGACCATCTCAAAATGGTGCCAAGTAAGATTCGGCGAGAATCACTTGTAATTCCCGCCGAACCAGTGGTCTAGCAGCCCATGAATACAAAGTAAAATTCGTTGAGAATCAACAAGTGATTCGACGAGAATCACAAACGATTCTCGACGAATCGTCGAGAATCACTTGGTGATTCTCGCCGATTCGTCGAGAATCGTCTGCGATTCTCGCCGATTTTTACTTGGCGTTTTCTCAGAATGCTGCTGAACCGGATTCTGCTTCTGGATTTGTTTGAACCGGATTTTGGGGATTTCATTTGTGGGTCCCACAAACGGTCATATTTGAGAATCCTACAGTATTTATACATAGGTATTTTTTTTGATCAGAGCATACGAGAAAACCCGAGCACAAAACCCTAAAAGCGCGATCTCTCTTCTCCGCCGCCGCCGTCGTGCTCGGGCTAATACGTCGCCGCTGCCGATCGTTCTCCTTCCCGATCTCCGGCGACAGAAGCTTAGCAAAGCTTGCGTCTCACGTGTCTATCCAGAGATCTCTTGTCTCTCGATTTGTTGACCGGGAAAACTTCCCCGTCCGAATCGATCGAGACGACCGATCCTAGAGTGATCGTTGGTAGACCTAGTTTGCTTCGCAAAGAAGTTTGGATCTCAAAGCACTGCAGCAGCGCACCTTCGTCGCCGCCAACTCCGAACCAAGCCGCCGCTCGGATTGCCGCCGCCGGCTTCGGGAGATCCTCTCCAAGAGAGACCAAGGTTGTAGACTCCTCATCGACCTCGAGAACACGTCGCCGAACGAAGAGGAACACCGTAGTCTCCGAAAGAAGTTTGTATTTCATATACATTCCATATTTACTTTTGTTGTAAAGGAACTTTTGTTCCGTGTTGTAAGGGTTGGGTGCAACCCAGTTTGTGGGAGTGTTGACTTTCACGTGTGGAAGGGCTCCTTCCGTTAGTGCAGGGATTGGATTTCAATCCCGTTGGTGAAGTGACCGAGTCGTCCCTTGTTGGGGAGATAGGTCGAAGGGGGAAAGTGGATGTACCCAAGTCGGGGAACCACTATAAATTTGCTGTGTTTTCTGTGTGCTGTGTTTGTTGTTTTTATTGTGCAGGTACATCTGTAAATTCCGCAAAAGAACCACACGTCACCTATTCCCCCCCCCCCCCATAGGTGCACATAGCCGACACTAAGTGGACTTTCAGGAAGGATCGAGTCCCGGGTACCCTTGTGCTCACCTACCCAAACTTTTGTTTACTACTTCCGTTTGCCTATCCATTTGTGGATGGTAGGCCGAAGAAAACAAGAGTTTGGTACCTATAAGCTTCCAAATGGTCTTCCAAAAATAACTAGTATATTTCACGTCCCTATCAGTTACTATTGTCTTGGGAATGCCACGATGCGCAACGACTTCCTTAAAATATAATTTCACAATATGCGACGCATCGTCAGTTTTATTACAAGCGATAAAATAAGCCATTTTTGAAAACAGATCTACTACAACCAGGGATGGAATCATGACGTCTAAAAGTGATGTGTATACCCAAAATGAAATCCATACTAACATCCATCCAAGGAATGTAGGGAATTAGAAGAGGAGTGTAAAGACTGACATTCGTCTTATTACCCTTAGCTAATTGACATACACGACAACTCTTCACAATTTTATTTACCGTTGATTTGAGACCGGGCTAATTAAACTTGTCCTCAACTAACATAATGGTCTTGTCAGAGCCAAAATGACCACCTAAACCACCCCTATGCAATTCTCAAACGATGAAATGACATAGTGAAGAACGAGGGATACATAGCTTCGAGTGCTTAAATAGGTAACCATCTCGAATATAGTAGGCTGATATGGTGGTGGGAGAGTCGCTTTGAGCAGATAAATAGATTTCCTTGAAATTCAGACAATAAACATACTCATCCTTAATCCTATCGAACCCAATGACTTTCACTTCTAGCGTAGACAATAATAATGTAACACGGCCAAGGGCGCCTGCCACACGATTTAGAGTACCCTTAAGATGTTTTATTATAAATGTGTACTCCTGCAGATAGGAGACCCACTTGGCATGTTGGGGTCTGACCTTGCTTTGAGAATTGACAAATCTCAAAGCGTCGTGATCAGATTAGATAACAAACTCTTTTGGGAGTAGATAGTGCTGCTAATGTTGGAGGCATTGAATAATAGTGTAAAACTCCCTACCATAATTAGAATAATTCAACTTTGGACCTGCGCGTTTCTCACTAAAATACCCAATCGGATGACTGTAACACCTCGGTTTTTCCAAAACGACTTCTGGTAGCTACCGCCCAGTGATAGTAGCTACCGTCCGGCGATAGCCTTGCTTCGTCGGGTAGAGAATGACGAACGGGTGTTGAGTTTTCGAGAAAGTGGTTAGCACACAGCGTTAGCCTTACCACGCGGTGGTAACTCCACGTTTGCGTCGAGAGCGTTGAGTTCTCTCGAGAGGGTGAGTTCTCGAGAAAGATGTTACCGCGTGGCGTTAGCCTTAACGTCGGCATTAGCGCGACATTATTTTTTGACTTGCGACTCGGGAAGCTATCGCCCGACGTTAGCGTTAGCGCCCGGTGGTAGCGGACGGAAGCAGTTCCGTCGTTTGGCTTTCTAGCCGTCGATTTCTTTTAGGATTTGATCCTAAGGCCCAAGATTCTCCTCCAGAGTGCTTATATATGGCCGAACGGGATTTCACCCTCATTTTCTTCCCATTCTGAGTGTTGACCTAGGGTTTGGGTGGGAGTGAGGAGGAGGAAGAAGAATGCTTTCTTCTGCCATTGACGGAGCTTTAGACCTCCGATCGTCGTTTTGAGGCCAGATCCAGAAAGAGGACGTAGATGAGCTCGTTTTCATCCGTACAAGATAAAGGTTTCATGGCTAGGAAGAGGAGTCGTAAGGTAACGACACTTCTCATCTCGGTTTTAGGATGTGTGTATGATATCTACTCTTTTCTTGTTTTCTGTCAAGCATTATGGGCACCGGATCTCTCAAATGAGAGGGATTCAGGTTGCCATGGTTCAAGAGAAGCCACCGGGTAGATTGTGTCCGTCCCCGACATGATATTGCATTAGAAATATGTTTCGTTAGTGGATTAGGCATTGTGGGTAAAGCTGTAGTCTCAACCGTTAGTCCGACTCGGTGATGTTGCATAGTGAGTCCTAAGGATTTTGTAGAAATCAGTTAGTGGTATGATGTTGTTTGTGATGTTGTTTCCCTCCTCTTTCGTGTGAGTACGTGTAGCCAAAACCGGACCAGGTGGACCTGAGATTGCATGTGAGGGAACGGGGATGGTATGACACAAATGGTGGATTAGGGTGGGAAAGGCTTAGAATTGTGATGTGTTAAGTCGTGGTTTGTCTCTGTGGTCGGCTGGCTAGCCCGTGACGTTGCAAAGTCACGTGTGGAGAGTGTCTCGACGAGACAAGTCCCCTTCTATGGAACTGACGAGAACGCCAAGCTTTGAACAAGCCCGGAATATCCCAACTAGGTCCCGTTGGGTCTCCTTTGGTGGACTTGGTCACGATATTGGAGTCGGGCCTGGGTCGTCTCGAACGGGTGGGGTCTAGCAAGGGTCCTTAGTATCAGTTGGTTTGTGTGACAGAATCCTGACGTGAGAAGTTAGAGCTTGCAGAAAGCCCGAGGTTTGAGACTCACGAGCGGGTGGGGCCAAGGCAGGAGTTCCGTGTGGCGGCTTGTGTGCCGTTTGGTGAAAATTGGAAGTACCATTGTGTTTGCGGCTTGAATGCCGATGGGAAAATTGAAAGTACCCTTATGATTGTAGCTTGAACGCCGATGGGGAAATTGGATGTACCCGATTGATGATGTGTTAGAAGCATACACTTTAGGGTGCCTTGGGTAAAGCCCAGGTTTGCATACATGTTGCATTGTAGGCCCCCCTTTATTATATGCTCAACAAAGAACGTGTTTGCTGTATGAGACATCCAAACTTGTTTTACTACTTTAAATCTACTTGTATTTTTGCATACGAAGTGCTGACCTGTAGGGTGATGGAGTGTCTCGAGGTCCGCTAGGGACGACCGGGAGGAGATGTGTTGGTTATACAGTTGAGGTCAGCTTTTGCTGACCCACGTTACAACCAAATTTTTATAGGGCAAGGATGACAAGAGGGAACAAGCTCGCCGGTCAAAAAGGCCTAAGCCTCATGAAGTGTTACAAGATGTGTTTTAGCTCTGTTTTGTGGAATATGATGCTTTGTGTTCTATGTTTTCGGCTTGCACGCTGAGGTAGCATAGGAGTGCTTATGCACATTTACGTTTGATGTTATGGTTGAGTTTTGGGCTCTCAAATGTTGTAAGACCATAAGGCCGTGTTGATACTCATATGTTAGTGGATAACTTTTGATCTTGCTCTTTTTTTATGTTGTGTTTAGTTTGAGTTGGGTAGTGTATAACCCGTAATTCGTCGAGACTAGAAGTACCCATGCAGACGGCTATTCGCAGACCATTGGGCGAGCTTAGGCGAGCTTGCGCAAGCAGAGGCGAGTTTGAGCGAGTATTGGCGAGTAACTCGCGAGTATGTGCGAGTATCCATTGGACTTCGCTGTAGAATCTGGATACTCGCCTATACCCCCAGGATTTCTCTATAAATATCCCCCCATGGGTACTAGAAATGACATCGTTGGAAGAGAGGTTGAGGTCCCCTAAGTGGATACTCGCCAAGTCCATGCCTGCCTAGTACCTCGCCCAACCTTTTGGTTGCGGAGGGGAAATTTCTCCCAAACTTCTGGGTACATGGTGGGACCTCCCCACTGGAGCACTTGGGGGTGTGCTTATAGATAGTTTCATCTCTCTCGTGCTAGCCACTTGAATTGTGACGTCAGATCGTAGAATCAGTAACCTTAGGTTGCCTTGATCCTATTTCTGAGGTTGAGAATTCTCCTGGCTTCAACACATATTATACGGTCATTACAGGGGAGGTGTTACAATTTGATATCAGAGGGAGGCTAGTGCACATGGTGAGTTTTCGTGGTCGAATGTCCTAATCAGACCGCGTTAAGAGGTTATCCACATAGGAGTATCTCAGGACCGTGATCATCATTGCATTTAGTTTTCCGACTAGAAGCTAATTTTGGTTTACCTTGCTTTTGTTAAGGATGCAAACGATGAGGCAGGGACGTTGAGGCCAAAAGAAGATCCTTCAGCGAGCAGTGCTACTGCTCTAGGTCCTTTGGGCATGGGGGTAACCCCTGCCATTTTATATCGCATGCTTGCAGAAGCGATAGTAGCGGCCTAAGTTACAGCGGTAGCACAAGTCGTGACCCCAATTGCGCAGGTAACGACTCTCGTTACCCCGGGTACGACACCGGTTACGTAGGGCGAAGGAGCCAGACAAGCTGAGCTGTTGGCTGAAAGAGTGGTTGTCGGGCACAGAGACCGATAAATGAAATATTTTCTAAGCTTCCATCCTCCAACGTTTATGGGAGTTGGTACGTTGACTGATGTAGAGGACTGGTGGGCGAGAATTCAAGAACTGCTAAGGGCGGTAGAGACGCCAGAAGAGAAGCAGTCCGAGTTTGCGAGTTTCATGTTGGAAGGTGACACTAAGCTGTGGTGGGTGAGTCATATCGGTCACCAGTTTCCTGCATGCACCCCATCCATAGAAGAGTTCGGGAATGCTTTTTTGAAGAAGTATATTCCCACGTCGACAAGGTTAGCCCTTCAGAGACAGTTTTTGCACTTGGTGTAGCGGGACAAGACCGTAGATAAGTAAGTCCATGAGTTTACTCGTTTGGGGCGTTATGCTGAGACGACCATGACAGACGATGAGGAGAGAGACAACCTCTTCTAACATGGATTGAGGGAGAACCTGATACAACCCTCATAGCTGTGAAGAAAGCGAGCTTCAACGAGTTGGTCGAAACCGCTAGGACGTTGGAGAGCGATATGGAGCGAACCCAACATTGGAAGGCTTTTGCAGCCAAGCAGGGAGAAGGAAAGTTTTCCCAATCGCAAGGGAAATCTAACGGAAGTAAGTGAAAGAAGAAGTCTCATCCCTACAAGACCTGAGAGAAGAGTAGTACGACATCAGGGGGGTCTCGCTTCAAGGGATCACTATCGTGCTATAAGTGTGGAAAGCCGGGCCACATAACTCATTTTTGCACTGAAGGTGGCGCTGAGCAGGAGCCAAGACAAGAGCAGTCGGTGCGCTCCGGGACCAGCGCGGCGGAGAAGGGAAAAATGGCGGAGTCGAGCGCTTCTCGTTTCCAACCCGTGCAGCCAAGAGCAAGTGAGACCTTCCAGATCAGCAGTCGCCTAGGGTAAGCGTAAGGGATCCTGCCCATAGCAGTCGGGGAGGCTCTCGCCCGTAGCGGGCGTGAGGGGTCTCGCCAGGCGGGGAGGCTCCCGCTCGTCATAGGCGTGAGGGTCTCGCCAATCCAGTTAGCAAGTGACCCTCTGATCATGCTTCCTCTCTCTTTGAGCCACGGAGGTGAGTGCCATGCTTACTCAGCACTCGCCCCTTTAAGCGAGTGGTTCCTCCATGGACCACTCGCCTAGTGGGGTACAGAGGTAGAATTACTTGAATGCCTTTGGCGGTCTGCATTTATCTCCTCTGAACGACGGAGATTGGCTACGCTATTTGCAGGTCAGACTTTGAAATCTATAAATAGACCCAAGGGGGTACCTGAGAAGGTAGGCTTTCCAGTTTTCTCATTCTCAGATCTTCTGGCGCTTTCTGAGGTATCCTTAGCTCAGCACTTGACTAAGGAGGGAGAGCGCTCTAAGATCTTCCGGGTGTGTGGTGAGACCTCCGTGCTGGAGCCTTGAGTCTGTTTCTTATGCTAAGTCTTTGGTCAGTTAGCTTGCGAGAGAGAAGTAAGTGTGCGATCACCAATTCCCCAAAGGTCGAACTTCACAGAGACCGATTTTTCGCTTTCAACATTGCACATGTTTAGTTGAATGTCACCATGTGTGCGGATTTTGGTGGTTGTTTTTTATGATTTTTGTAGTCTAGGACATTATAGTCTACTACTAGTAATAGAGTGCATGAGTAAAACATTTAATCTCTATCCATGACGTGCATATAAAGTTTATAAGCCCCTCTTTACTTTCATGCTCAATTTAGAAACACATTTGATGTTTGTGCCACTTGCTTGCTAGTTTACTGTCACGTTTTGTTTGCAAGCTGTGACACATTGATCTGGAAGCTAGGGTTTGTGCTCCCCATGATCGGTTAGGATGCCCAGAGAGAGAGATTGTTATATAGTATTTGATCAGCTCCGTCTTACCTCATTTTCTGCTCATTTGGATTTGGTTTTGTAGGAACATGCGCACTTGAAATGCTTGCCGTCAAATAAGAAATAATCTTGATGGTTTAGCCTGCTGCTTGGGTATTAATATTTTTTAAGCAAAATTAGTTTTGGGACATGCGAGTCTTTTTGGGGTGTTGTCTTCATTTCATTTATTTATGAACTTTTATTTAGACTATTATTTACAGATCAGGTTTCTTTATTCACACTTCTAAAGAATCCCAAATTTTCTACTCTCAGACAAAATTGTTATTCGCACACTAGTAAAAAAAATCAATCCAAAATATATAGCTCACATTTGCTCACATTTTCAAAAACTTTGCTCCTCAAACACAGCTTCTCCAAGCCTTTGGCACTATACTCAGCTCCACAAAGACACCGTGACTAGCAAAAACATCAAATTGTCAAGTCACCAACATGCTGAATATCATTTCACCTCCAATCAAAAAATAATGGTGCATGTTAGAGAGAATCTCTATTTTTTGCAAACTACTTTTCCACGAGATCACTTCTCCCTTTCAGGCATTTCGTCAAACACCCGGCTCATGCTCTCCACATCACCGCTCCCTACATAAACTCCCAGAGACTCTTCTGAAATCGTTCTGGTTTGAGTAGGAGAATAATTGTTTAATAAAATGCAGTCTCACTTGCCAGCAGCTCTTGCATGAAAAGGGGTAATGATGATCAAACTTTAAATTTCCATAGTTTAGTAGTCTTCACCCCCGACATCACTAAACAAGTCAAGAGATTCCAAAAGATTGCTTCTCAACACGAAAGAAAAGGAAAAAAAGACCTCTCACATTCGATAGAGCGGCAAGGAACATGATCTGATTGGATAGCGACTTGGATCTTGGAAGCTTAATCGTTCCCAAGATCTACTTAATGGGCTGCAACACGATCTCCGACACCATCGAAGGCTGCCTAGTGGTCGTCGCCACCGACATCGTAATCACAAGAGATCTCCCTGGATACGCCAGGACAGTCGTATGTGTTGAAGCCAAATATGACCCCAACTGAAGTTCGAAGAAAAAGGGGTGCAGCCAAAACCTACTTTTCTCAAGTCTCACCCCTTGACTGGATTCTAAGGACCTAAGACTGACCCAAAAGCCTCAGCAGGGAGGTCCCACCTCACACCCGGAAGATCTCTGAGAGCTTCCCCTCCAAAGCCAAAGCTGGGCTAGGAGCTCCTCGGAAAGCACTGGAATTTGGGAGACGATGATAACTTGCTTTCTAAGGAGCCCTTATGGGTCTATTTATAGCATTTTGCTGTCCTGAATTTACTGAAAAGCCCCTGGTTGGTCTGCCAATAGCCAAAACCCGCTGTTTTTCTGAGGGTACTGAAGTAATTTCTCCTGAGGGCAATTAGGACATTCTTCCAAAGACCCTGGGCCCCACTCGGCGAGAGATGGTGCCGAGACCTTTCGGCCCAGGGCGTGGCGCGAACGTTCTCGCCCAGCGCAAGCGAGAACTCTTCGGGATTGAGGCTTGGTTTGGGCGAGAGCGCTTCCGCGCAGTCCGCGCTTGGCGCTCTCGGCCCATGGTTTCTCTTTTATAGCATCCGGCGAGAGCGTTTCCGCCTTCTGTGGGCGAGATCCTCCTTAGGGCGGGACCACTTTGGCTAACCCTCCTGTGACCATTGTGCCTCCTTGTCTGGCTCAGCGAATATGGGGTTGTACACAATCCCCGCTCTTTTTGAGCTAGCGCCGCGCTCGAAAAGATATGTTCAACCCAAAATATTCGCTGAGCACGTGTCAACGTCAGGGAATCTTTCGGTGGGTCGTACGTCGCCTATAAATATGAGTGCCGATAGACGGTCATAACACTTCCCTCGAGCCGTCATTCTCCCCCTGAGCTCTCGCCATCTCCCTCGCTATGCCTTCCAAGCGTGCCGATAAACCGCTTCCGCAGGATTTGCAGGACCGCATTAACGCGGCGCAGGCGCGAGCTAGGGCTAACAGTGCCCTGGTCGCCCCATGGCTAGCGAGACAGTCGTCAGTTGCTGAGCCTTCTCTGCCTAAGAAGAAGAAGAAGAAGGCGAAGGTGGTTCAGCGGGACCTATCCCGCGAGAACAGGAGCCCGCCCACCCCGACCCCTAGTTGTGCGGACGACACCTCACCGCGGAAGGTAAGCTTGATATACCAATTAACAACCAGTTGCTCAATTGTTTAACTTGATACCTCTCGCAGGAGACGGTTCCTGACGCTGCCGCGTCCCCGTGAGAACGTTTGGATCCACCCTCTAGCCATCACGATGATCAACCACAGGTTCCCGAGGCGCCTCCTCCACCAGACCCGAACACCGCTGGTAAAGGTTCCCTTCTTGCCTTCGCCTGGTATTTTTAAATGCTGACCTGATTCCTCGCAGCGTCAGTTTCCGCACCTCCAGATCTCGCCACCCGGGATGGTGGGGCGAGAACTGCGAATCAGTCTGCTCATGCGGTTGATTCCTCCCTACCGGCGAGAGGAAAAAATGCCGAGATCCCTGCGCCACCGCTAGACGCTAGCCCTCCAGCGGCTGAGGAGACCCGCTCCCCTGCTCTCGATCAGGTCGGGATCACCATCCGCAAAGTTTACCCCCTCGGCAAAGGAAAGCCAATCCACCTCCTCTTTGGAGCTGAGGGGGGGCTGGGCCTTCTCGCCTGCCGTCGACCGGGGGGCCTCGTCACTCTGAAGGTATACGGCAATTTTATCGCTGCTATCCTTCAGCTTTCGCTAAAATGGGGATTCTTTCGACAGGGGACATGGACTCGCGGCCTGGCGCTGAGGTCGAGGAAGAAGAAGAAGAAGAAGAAGAAGAAGAAGAAAGAGAGGGAGAAGACGGCGAGAGCTCTCCCTTCCCTTCATCTGACGAGATGGAGGAGATCCTGACCGGTGCCGGGAGCGCGAAAAGACGAGGGAAGAAGGTTGCCGCCATTCTGTCGAAACTCATCCGGCGAGAACGGGTCCGCGACCTTGCGGCCCGAGAGTTTCGCCAGTCAGTGGAGAAGAGGCTGGAGTCCCTGGAGCGAGACTTCCTTCTAGGCGAGATGGACCGGCCCGGGGGAGCTACCGCCGGGTCCTCACCTGAGAGATGCATCGAGAGAATCCGGGATCTGTCTCGCCGGGTTGACCTGGGATGCAGCGTTCTGTCATCCTACTTCAACCCGCAGGCGCCCCCCCGGACCAAGCTGCGGGACCGAGGCAAGTGACGTTGGGAGCAAGGGAAATGGCGCTGGGAGCCGTACTGAAGCGCGAGACCTCCCCTCCTCTTCCCCTGGCCTTCCCTTCTCTAATGTACCCTTATTTTTTCGCTTGGAGTTGTAACTAATGTTCCCGCACTTTATTCGCTTATTATTTTATCGCGTTCCCGCTCAGCGAGAGCAATAGCTCTGTCTGTAATATTTTTGTATGCGTATGAGTTACCTTCCCAGGCCTTTGGGGTGGCGAGAGCCACCTTGCTTCCGCCTACCTTACCGGCCATATGACATTTCGCAACGTTAGCGCCAGCTGCTTAATCGGTCGCTGTCAGATTCGGGCGGGAAAAACGAAGCGCCGCTGACCTAGGACGCGGCGGCTGTACCCTCGCCGCCTTTCTGAAAACAGCCATCATTACCACGATTTTCTATAAATAGGAGGCTCACCTACCACATTCATTCCTCTGATTCCAGTCTCTCTCCTCTTTGCTGTTGTTCTCGCGGTCTTCGCAAAGCTCTCGCCCGTTTCTGTCTTCCACTTCCGTTCTCGCCCCGTTCTCGCTCTCGCCTTCTCCCCGTAGATCTCGTCTTCAAACCCTATTGCGATGCCGGGCGGTGGTGAAGGACGATCCAACTGCGCGGAAGCCTTCCAAAAGCATCTCTTCCCTTCCTGTACTCTCACTCTGGACGAGTTCAATCTGATCAAGACCCAGCACGTTCCCGCTGGCTTCGTCGCGCGGCCCCCGGGCAGTCATGACAAAGTCAACACTGCAGGGGAGGGGGAGCTCGCCATCCCTATCGAACACTTCGAGGTGGGCTTCCGCCTTCCGCTGTGGCCTGAGATGCGGCAGGCTCTCCGGTACTACGGGGTGGTTCCCGCGCAGCTGAACCCTAACTCCGTGGCGATTCTCATGGCCTTCATATGCTATATGCGGTCGGAGAGGATTGAGTTTAGCTTGCCGATTTTCCGCAAGTTATTTACTTTTCGCGCGAAGGGAGGCGTGGTGTTCTTCTCTGGGCAACTGCTGAAAACGATCGGTCTCGCCAACAAGCACCATCACTGGGGCGAGAGGTTCATCTACGTTTCCGGCGACTTCGGGAACGTACCCCTCGCCCCCATCCAATACGAGGATGTCGCCTACAAGCCTCCGTCCTTGGGCTCCCGCGAGAGCGCCCTCCTTGAGTTCTTCGGAACCAAGGATTTCGACGTCCTCTACCTCCGGCGAGACGTCGATTCTCTTCATCCTGTACTTCCGGGAGAAGGTAAGATCTCGCCCGTATTTGCCTTCTTGCTTTTTCCAAGGTTGGAATTGATCGCTATTGTTTTCGCAGGAGAGCGCGAGATCCCTCTCCGCCAGCCTTTCGACGAGGCTCGCGCCAGAGAGAGCCAACCTCCTAAGGACCCGCTGGCTCTTGCGAAAGCCGCCGCGCAAGCCTGCCGAAAAGAGCCGGGCCTCCCCCCCTCAAGCGGTGTTGTGAAGCGAAAGCCGGGTGCTTCCGCACCTCAGCCAATCAAGAGGCCCAAGACCACGGATATCGAGAAGGGCAAGGCTGTTGTTGTACCGCCCGTCCAACCTCTCCCCGCCGGCCGCTCCTTCGAGGAGGTCCTGGAGGCAGTAAGCAGGATTGCGGCCACCAGGGGCGGCCCCGGGACTCCTGCCGAGAACCCTCGGACCCTTGGTGCCGCCGAGAGCGAGGGTGCGGCCGCCGGGACCTCCGGCCAACCCCTGTCTGACGAGGTGCCGCGGGGTCATCGTAACTTTGGTCTCGGCGTGAGGTGCCTGGACGCGGAGAACAAGCCACTGCTGCAATGGGACCCTGACGCCAACAAGGTCACGGTCTCGTCCCTCTTGCCGAGCTGGGCGGAGCGAGACGAGGTCACCGACGAAGCTTTCGCCTTAGGCTATGGTCTCTACAGCCGGGAGGACGCTAGCGTCTACGACAGGATGTCGACCCGGCTGTTGGCGTACGACTCCACTCGCGCTTTAATGCGTGGGCTGGAGCTTGCGCACATGTGCGCCCGGCGGAGCATTACGATAGACCGCAACTTCCAAGACATGTTCAAGGCCAGGGACGATGCGGTGGCCCAGGCGGCCTCTCTGGCCAAGGAGCTGGCCGAGACCCAGCAACTGTTATCCTCGCGCCAAGCGGAAGGGGTAAGCGAGACCTTTCATAATCATTTGTTCTCGCAATCCTAACCTTTCTCTGATGCTAACCTTCCGCTGTTCAGGATTCCGCTCAGGCCGCACTTCGCGAGGAGCTGTCTCAGGCCCGATATGACAACGTTCTCCTGCGAGAGCAGATCGCGCGCCTCGAGGCGAGTGCAGCCCCTCCGCTGGACGAGAGATTGAAGAGCCAGTATTACTCGGCTTATGACATCGACAAGCTGCTCCAGGGGAACGCGCAAGCCACCGTAAAGTTGACACTGGAGACGCTGCGCGACATCAACTGCTGGGACGGGAGGGGCAAAGACATTACCGCTCCACAACTTGTCCCATGGCTCTTCGAGCCCATTCCAAAGCCCCTGGGCGCCCCCGATACCCCTCCCTCGGATGTCTCAAAGTCCCCCGCAGCGGGTGGCGAGACCTCCGGGGGGAGCTCCGGCGGAAGCTCCAGCGGGAGCTCCAGCGAGACTTCCGAGGGGTACAGTTTGTCCCGTTGAGGGTCCCCTTCTCGCTTCTGTTTTTCACCTCTCTGTAAAGCGCGAGACGCTATCATTTTGTACCCACATATTGTATTATTAATGTAAATGCTTTTCTTGCGAACATTTCTTGTTATTTGCGAATGTGTTTGATGTAATTGTCGTGGTTGAACGCTTTCGGCGTAGGCTTCCGCCAAGGCCCTTGGCCTTCTTAGGAAATCCTTAGCGATGAATCAGCAAGAACCCGCGGTAACCGGCCAGCCGGAAGCGTGATTCTTGAATCCTTAGGACGGGACCGTCCCCTCTAGACTGCGCGAGTCCCCACTAGCCCATCGTATAACGATCTCGCCTATTTGTTCGAGAACTCTGAGAGGAACCTTTTTGGCGAAAGCCTCCCCACCTTGAGATCCCTTTGATGGGGATTCTCCTGCCGCGATCTATCTCTGCCGAGACCTGTCCCTGCCGAGATCTATCTCTGCCGAAATCTATCTCTGCCGAGATCCATCTCTGCCGAGATCCATAGATCTATCTCTTCATTTTCACTTTTCATTTGGTATTCCCAACGTGCTTCCTGCCTTACATTAACCAAGCCAACCAGACCAAACCTATCCCCCACAGGCGAGCCTTCGGACCTGCCAGCTAGATGAGAGCCTGCGCAGCGGGTCTACCTGGGGCCGAGCCGGGCTCGGGGTGCCGATGAAGATCTCAAACCAACCAAACCTATCCCCCACAGGCGAGCCTTCAGACCTGCCAGCTAGATGAGAGCCTGCGCAGCGGGTCTACCTGGGGCCGAGCCGAGCTCGGGGTGCCGATGAAGATCTCAAACCAACCAAACCTACCCCCCACAGGCGAGCCTTCGGACCTGCCAGCTAGATGAGAGCCTGCGCAGCGGGTCTACCTGGGGCCGAGCCGGGCTCGGGGTGCCGATGAAGATCTCAAACCAACCAAACCTATCCCCCACAGGCGAGCCTTCGGACCTGCCAGCTAGATGAGAGCCTGCGCAGCGGGTCTACCTGGGGCCGAGCCGAGCTCGGGGTGCCGATGAAGATCTCAAACCAACCAAACCTATCCCCCACAGGTGAGCCTTCGGACCTGCCAGCTAGATGAGAGCCTGCGCAACGGGTCTACCTGGGGCCGAGCCGAGCTCGGGGTGTCGATGAAGATCTCAAACCAACCAAACCTATCCCCCACAGGCGAGCCTTCGGACCTGCCAGCTAGATGAGAGCCTGCGCAGCGGGTCTACCTGGGGCCGAGCCGAGCTCGGGGTGCCGATGAAGATCTCAAACCAACCAAACCTATCCCCCACAGGCGAGCCTTCGGACCTGCCAGCTAGATGAGAGCCTGCGCAGCGGGTCTATCTGGGGCCGAGCCGAGCTCGGGGTGTCGATGAAGATCTCAAACCAACCAAACCTATCCCCCACAGGCGAGCCTTCGGACCTGCCAGCTAGATGAGAGCCTGCGCAGCGGGTCTACCTGGGGCCGAGCCGAGCTCGGGGTGCCGATGAAGATCTCAAACCAACCAAACCTATCCCCCACAGGCGAGCCTTCGGACCTGCCAGCTAGATGAGAGCCTGCGCAGCGGGTCTACCTGGGGCCGAGCCGAGCTCGGGGTGCCGATGAAGATCTCAAACCAACCAAACCTATCCCCCACAGGCGAGCCTTCGGACCTGCCAGCTAGATGAGAGCCTGCGCAGCGGGTCTACCTGGGGCCGAGCCGAGCTCGGGGTGTCGATGAAGATCTCAAACCAACCAAACCTATCCCCCACAGGCGAGCCTTCGGACCTGCCAGCTAGATGAGAGCCTGCGCAGCGGGTCTACCTAGGGCCGAGCCGAGCTCGGGGTGCCGATGAAGATCTCAAACCAACCAAACCTATCCCCCACAGGCGAGCCTTCGGACCTGCCAGCTAGATGAGAGCCTGCGCAGCGGGTCTACCTGGGGCCGAGCCGGGCTCGGGGTATCACAAAACATTCAACTATGTTATGCCATGAAAAATTCGACACTAGTTAAAGGAGAATCAATCGGTATAATATAACAAGTTCATTTTTGAGATACATGATTACATCCTTCTCCTTCAGGGGTAGAAGCGCTTTAGATCATCACCACTCCAAGTGTGGCTTAGGGCTCTTCCCTCCACGTCCTGGAGGTAGTATCCCCCTGTTCCGAGGACTTCCTTTACAATGTATGGACCTTCCCAGTTCGGGTGGAGCTTACCCACGGGAGCCGATCTTCCCGCCGCGTCGACCTTTCTCAACACCAGATCCCCCTTAGCAAACTGTTTGATCCTGACATGCTTATCAAAATGCTTGGTCATCCGTCGCTTGATCTCTTCTTGCCTGATAGCTGCCACATCTCGCAGTTCCTCCACCATATCTAACGAGAGGCGCTGCCCCTCCTCGTTCTCCACCCTCCATGCCTCGTCTCCTTCGCCCGCGGTTGTGACTCGCGGGGACCGGACCTCAAACTCCACCGGTAGGACGGCTTCACACCCATGAGAGAGCTTGAAGGGGGTCTCACCGGTGGCCGTGTTCGGAGTCGTTCGTAGTGCCCACAGGACCGATGGGAGCTGTTCCACCCAATTTCCCTTCAAGTTTTCCACCTTCTTCTTTAGTAGATTTACAATGATTTTGTTTGCTGCTTCCACTTGGCCGTTACTCCGAGGGTGATGGACGGAGGCAAACCGGAGATCTATCCCGAGTTGAGCGCAGAAGCTGATGAACTCCTCGCTGGCAAACTGGGGGCCGTTATCGGTCACTATTGCTTGGGACAATCCATGTCTACAAATGATTTCCCCCCAGATGAAATTCCTTATGACCTGCGAGGTGACCTTGGCCAAGGCTTTGACCTCTAGCCACTTTGAGAAATAATCAACCATGACCAAGAGGAACCTCCTCTGCCCACTAGCCGGAGGAAAGGGCCCAACTAAGTCCATTCCCCAGATGGCAAATGGCCATGGTGCTGCGATACTCCGTAGTCTTTGAGCTGTCAAGAGTTGGAGTGGGGCGTAGAGTTGACATTTTTGACACCTCCTTGCAAACTCCATGGCATCCTTCCTTAGGGTGGGCCAGAAGTAGCCCTGTCTGACCACCCTGGCCTCCAGCGTCCTTCCTCCCGAGTGGCTGCCGCACTCGCCCGAATGCACTTCCCTTAAAATCTTTGGGATTTCTTCTTCGGTTGCACATCTGGCTAGAAGCCCTGACAACATTTTGCGATGCAGACCTCCCTCCATCATCAAGTAGTGAGCCGCCTTGCGCTTGAAGCTTCTCCCCACCTTGGTCCCCTCAGGCAGTTCACCGGTGGTTAGGAAGGCCACCAATGGATCTACCCACGAGGGTTGCCGATCCACAAGCATCAACTCTCCTTCCTCGATAGCTGGTCGGAACAGCTCCGTCAAGGTCCCTCCTACCTGAGGCCCGAACTTGGCCAGTCGATCGGCGGCTACACTTTCTTCCCTTGGAACATGTTGAATTGAGAAAGACCGGAATCCTCTGATGATCGCCCTTACCTTGGAGAGGTATCTGATGAGGGTGGGTTCCCGAGCTTCAAACTCTCCCCGGATCTGCGATGTCACTACCTTTGAATCAGTGACAACTTCCACCTCCTGAATCCCCAGCTCCTTTGCCAGGCGAAGGCCAGCAATAACGGCCTCATACTCTGCTTGATTGTTGGTCACTGGGAAATGTAAAATGACTGCTTGCTCTATGGTTACCCCCTGGGGACTTGTCAACACCACCCCTGCCCCTAGGGAGTGCCTTCCTGAGGCCCCATCAACCATTAACTTCCATGCTTCTCGCGGTTGCTGCTCTTCCCCCCCGACCTCAACAACGTAGTCTGCTAGAAAGTCCGCCACTGCCTGTGCCTTGATGGAGAGCCTTGGTACAAAGGAGATGTCGAACTCGCTTAGCTCAATGGACCACTTAGCCAGCCTCCCCGAGTGCTCCACTCCTTCGAAGACCTTGCGAAGAGGGTGGTCGGTCACCACCCTAATCGAATGCGCTTGAAAGTATGGCCGGAGCTTTCTGGCCGAGATGACCAAGGCATAAGCGAGCTTTTCCAGGATAGGGTAGCGAAGCTCTGCTTTTTTCAATATCTGGCTGACGTAATAGATGGGAAGCTGCTTCTTTCCTTCTTCCCTTACTAGGACGGAGCTCACCGCCTCCGCCCCTACTCCGAGGTACAAGGTCAGGTCCTCCCCATCCTTTGGGCTCTGAAGGAGGGGAGCCTGAGAGAGTTGTATTTTCAGCCCTTGGAAGGCCTCTTCGCACTCGGCCGTCCATTCGAACCTTTGATTCCCCGCAGCACTTTAAAGAATGAAGAACACTTGTCTCCTGCCCGAGAGAGGAACCTGCTTAGCCCAGCCAGCTTGCCTGTCAAGCGCTGGACCTCCTTGACGTCGCGAGGTGACTCCAAATCCAGGATGGCCTTGACTTTATCCGGGTTGGGTTCCACTCCTTCCGGAGTCAGGAGATGCCCGAGGAACTTCCCGCGGCTTGCCCCGAAGACACACTTCAAGGGATTCAGCCTCATTTTAAACCTTCTCAGGGTGGCGAATGTTTCCTCGAGGTCTTGCAGGTGTGAAGCTATGCTCTTGCTTTTGATCATTAGGTCGTCAACGTAGACCTCCAAGTTCCTCCCCCTCTGGTCCCGGAAGACCCGATCCATCATGCGCTGATAGGTAGCCCCTGCGTTCTTTAACCCAAAGGGCATCATCTTGTAACTGAAACATCCATCCCTCGTGATGAAGGAAACATCCTTGGTGTCAGGAGGGTGCATCCGGATCTGGTGATAACCTGAAAAAGCATCTAAAAAACTCATGACAGAAAAACCGACGGCTGAATCAACCAGCGCGTCGATCCGAGGCAGGGGATATCAATCCTTGGGGCATGATTTATTCAATAAAGAAAAATCAACACACATCCTCCATTTACCACATCCCTTCTTCACCATTACCACATTGGAGATCCAGCTTGGATACTGGATCTCTGAGATGAAGCCCGCCTCCAGGAGCTTCTTGACCTCCTCGCGAATGGGCTCCTCCAGCTTTGTAGCGATGGCCCTCATCTTCTGACGGATGGGGCGGGCGCGGGGATCCAGGTTCAGGCGGTGGCAAGCTACATCGGCGTCGATGCCCGGCATGTCCACCGCGCTCCAAGCGAAGACGTCAACGTTGCTTTGAATGCAAGCTCGCACCTGCTCCCGGGCCTCGAGACTCAACCCCCCGCTGACCCGCACCCTTTGCACCTCTCCTGCTTTGGTGAAGACCTCCATCTCCACCACTTCTTCAGCCGGTTCCAGCCGCGACTGCTCCCAACCGGTTCTTGCCTCTTCCTCCAGCTCCAGCTCTCCTTTTTCCTCCTCAATCTCCATCGCTTCTATCCCCCTCTGCTGCTGCTGCTCGGCTCCTACGCCTCCTGGGACCTCTCCCTCGACTTCTCTCGCCGCCTGCTCTTCTACTTCCACTGCCCTTTCCGGGCTTTCCTGCCCATCGCTCCTCCGTATCACCTGCACATCCCCTCGCATCTTCTCTGTCTCTTCCTCTCCGGCTTCCTCTCCAGCTTCCTTCCTTACCTCCTCAAGAACCATCTCCTCTTCCTCCACAACTTCCTCTAGGGTCGCCATCTCTATTTCCAACTCTTCCGCCTCCGCCATCCACGAAATGGTGTTGACTGCCATAACGTAACATTGCCTTGCCACCTTCGGGTCTCCTCTGACCCTGACCTGCACCCCCCCATTGTTGAACTTGAGGCACTGATGGAACGAGGAGGGGACGCAGCGAAAGGCGCTGATGAGGGGACGCCCAAAGATGGCATTATAGCTGCTCGGGGCGTCCACGATCACGAACCTGCAGTTCCGCGACACGCCCCCCCAACCTTACGTGTAACCCTACTCCTCCTTCTACCTCCTTCCTCTCCCCGGAGAACCCGAACAGAGGTCCATCCGATGCCAAGACCCTCTTCCCTTCAACCCTCATCTCATCAAAAGCTTTCTTGAAGATGACATTAACCGAGCTCCCGTTATCTACCAGTATCCTTGAAACGGTATAGTTCTCCACCGCCGTCTGGATCACCAGGGCGTCACAGAATGGATCTTCATAGTCTGGCATGTCCGCTGATGAGAAAGTAATCTTTTCTTCTGGTGGAGGAACCTGGGAGGTTGAGGCCACCCCTCTCCGGTACATGGTTTGAAGACTCCCCTTACGGGTTGCCTCAATCCCCACTCCTCCATGAATCACCCTGATTCCTCCCCGGGTCCCTACATCCACCCGGTCTTCGCACCTGTCCTCCGCTTCGCCCTGCTGCACCTCCACTATCCTCATCGGTGGATCCTGCCTCCCTGCTCCTCTGGCCTCCCTCAGCTCTAAGAACTCTGGGCAGGTGGCCGTCGCGTGACCCTCCTCCTGGTGGAAGTCACAAAAGAGCAACGCCTCCCCGCCCCTTCTCCCATCTCCCCTTCCTCTTCTTCCTCCTCGAGCTCCCCTGGCTGCTCCTCTCCCCCTTCCTACCTCCATGGCCTCCTGCGGTGGTGGGGGACGATCCCTCGGCTCCTGCCTCCATGCCGGTCGATCGAACCTCCGGGGCTCCCGCAGGTTATCTCTCCCCCGAAAGCCTTCTCCTGGGCCTTGGGGGCGACCCTCCTGGGGCCTCCAACCCAACCGGTTGACTGGCTCCCGGCCCCCCAACCCTGCTGCTGCCCAAACCTTCGGGGCTCCTCCCTTCTCCTTTCTTCCCTCAGCTCCCTCTGCTCTCTCGACTCCTTCTGTCTCCCCGCTGCTGGTTTCTTCCCGTCATCCTCTGCTAGCTTGGCCAACTTCCTGGCGAATGCTGGGTTTGCTCTCTCGAAATCAATCTCCTTTGCCGCCCTCTCCATGAGCTCCTCAAAGGAGAGGGGGGCATCCTCTTCAATTCCATGCTAAAAAATCCCGGTCTCAGCCCCGGGTGAAGGCCAGCATCAGTGCGTACCCTGGAACCTCCTGGACCAGAAGGATCTCCTCCTGAAACCAGTCGACATAGTGACCCAACGTCTCATCCGGCCTCTGCCTCACCGCAAACAGACACTCCGCTTCCTTCTTCCGCTTCTTTGAGGTTGAGAATCTTAAGAGGAAACTTCTCCGCAGATCTTCAAAACAGTATATTGACCTTGCTGGCAACTGGTGGAACCAGTCCCGAGCCTTCTCTTTCAACGTGATGGCGAACAGCCGGCACTTGAAGGCATCCGTCATCTGTCTTATTGACACAACGTCTTCAAACCACTGTACGTGCTGCACCGGGTCATCCTTCCCTGAGTAGTAGGACATGTCGGGCTCCCGGAACCCCTCCGGTACCGGAGCCGAGATGATGAGCTCGCTAAATAGGCTCTCGCCTCCTGCCTGGCGAGAAGGCACGTCTCGCGGCCTCGGCTGGCTCGCCCGATCCGCGAGACCGTGCCCTGGGAAGAGTTCCCGCACCACCGCCTCCTTCTCGCCTGGCTCTGTTAATGCCTCCTTGCCCGGGCGCTGGCTCTGGCCTGGGAATAGCTCCCGCGCCGCCATATCTCTCTCGCCAGCCTCGCCCGGGACCTCCTTTCCTGGGCGCTGCCCTGGGGCGTTCTCGCCCAAGAGCGGAACCTCTTCTATAGGGACCTGAGGGGTGGCCCACTCGCCTCTCGCCGAGAAGGCCAAGCTGATCGTCTGCAGAACCTCTCGCCTGAACTCATCCAGCATCCTCTTCGACGCTTCCTCTCCCCGGGTGGGGGAGCCTCCAGAACCTGACCCTTCACCTTCCCCTCCTGCCATGGGACCAAACTTAAGGCTTTCTTGAATCGGCTGCCTTCCACGCTCACCGCACCAGAACTGTTGAAGCCAAATATGACCCTAACTGAAGTTCGAAGAAAAAGGGGTGCAGCCAAAACCTACTTCTCTCAAGTCTCACCCCTTGACTGGATTCTAAGGACCTAAGACTGACCCAAAAGCCTCAGCAGGGAGGTCCCACCTCACACCCGGAAGATCTCTGAGAGCTTCCCCTCCAAAGCCAAAGCTGGGCTAGGAGCTCCTCAGAAAGCACTGGAATTTGGGATACGATGATAGCTTGCTTTCTAAGGAGCCCTTATGGGTCTATTTATAGCATTTTGCTGTCCTGAATTTACTGAAAAGCCCCTGGTTGGTCTGCCAATAGCCAAAACCCGCTGTTTTTCTGAGGGTACTGAAGTAATTTCTCCTGAGGGCAATTAGGACATTCTTCCAAATACCCTGTGCCACACTCGGCGAGAGATGGTGCCGAGACCTTTCGGCCGAGGGCGTGGCGCGAACGTTCTCGCCCAGCGCAAGCGAGAACTCTTCGGGATTGAGGTTTGGTTTGGGCGAGAGCGCTTCCGCGCAGTCCGCGCTTGGCGCTCTCGGCCCATGGTTTCTCTTTTATAGCAACCGGCGAGAGCGTTTCCGCCTTCTGTGGGCGAGATCCTCCTTAGGGCGGGACCACTTTGGCTAACCCTCCTGTGACCATTGTGCCTCCTTGTCTGGCTCAGCGAATATGGGGTTGTACAGTATGACCTTCCGATTATTGGAGCATGCGTTCCACGCATCTTTGATTTGCTAATAACAAATCTTTTTTGTATTTGATCTTTGAGTGTTTATGATGTGCAGATATCATAGTTCTAACTCTAATGGATTTTGGGTGATGTTTCGGGTCAGAACAAATGAGCTTAGGAGATATCGACAGACGATATTGAGTATCGCCGACCGGCGACAGTGATGATCGACGAATCTGTGTTCGACGATCGACGATCACCGTTCGACGAATCTGCATTAGAGCTTAGAAGCTGCCGCCAGGCGATATTGGGTATCGCCCACATACGACAACGATGATCGACGAACGACGCTCGACGAATCAGCAATGCAAAAATCAGGAGTTCGTGGGACACATGACGACAGTTATCACTATCGCCAGGTGGCGATACCCAGTGTCGCCAGACGACAGTCCACGTTCAACAATCGATGAATCTGCGATGTGAAAATGAGGAGTTCGTGGGATACGTGACAGCCGTTACCGATATCGCCAGGTGGCGATACCCAGTGTCGCTGGACGATATCACCAAAGTATAAAAGTCATTCAATTTTATGAGGAGATCACGAATTTCATTACCTGGAGTGCACCTTCCTGTTTAGACGAACCAGAGAGCTTCAGAATCCAGATTTACTCCATACTCTCAAGAAGGCCGAAACGCAGAAGATCGACGACACGTTCACAGCATTCAAAACAACCCTGACAAAGATTCGCCGGCATCTTCAGCGCATTGTTTGAAGGGAATTTCAAGTCTAAAGTTTTCAATTTGTTTTGTTCTTATTCTTATTGTTATCTTATTGTAATCAAGAGGGGAAATCGCCACCTTGTGCGTGACGTCTAAGTTCTTGTGTGGCTTAGAGGAAAATCGCCGCCTTGTGCGTGACGTCCAAGTCCTTGTGCGGCTTCGGGAGAAATCGTTGCCTTGTGTGCAGCGTCTAGATTGTGGTAGATCTATGAGAGGCTAGAAACAAGATCTAGGAAGAGATACGCTTTAACCTGCAGATTCTTGATAGATGGATCGACGAAAACTTAAGTAAATTATATTTTTCACAAGTCTTATCTCTAGCTCTATATAGATACTTTGTATACATTTCAGGGTGTTTAATTTTGCTTATGAAAAGTTAGTCTTCATTTCTAATAGCATGGTTTTATTCACCAAGTAAAGTTTGTTTAGTTTAATAAAAATTAATCAACCCTTATTCATCCCCCCTCTAAGGGCGCAGCACGATCCAACACCGATGTCAACTGTTCTCAAAGTAGCAAAGCTCGCCCCAGACGAGAAACATGACGGAGGGGAAGGCCGTTGTGAGCTAGCCAAGCCCTTCATCGTAGTTGCTTTGGCCCATCAAGATTTGGTCTGTAAATAAACATTTTAAAAAATACAATGGAATAATAAACTCTTAAAATATGTGAAAATTTTGATCTGCAAATAATCAAATATGATCTGTAGATAACAATCGTTTTTATATACTATAGTATACAATTATTCATTTATGTGGCATTCATTTCTCGTGTATTGTTTAGTTTTAACTTTCATTTATTTTTAATGAACACAACAACACGCTAAGATATTTAGTTGTTGATTATCATTTATTAATAATCTTTTGTATAAGTTGTAGCGTGTGGGATGTGATTGAATCCATAACATATGACTTATTACAAATAAAGTGTTATGCATCACCATGAAGATGGAAACTGATCTTCGCTGGAAATACTCTTGATATTTATGAAGATCACTGCTGATCACTAATTGTAAGTAAACTCCAAAATTTCATCTAATTGATGGACGGGCCTAAAAAACTTATCAACAAAGAATGACTTCTTTGCACTTTGCATCCATGAAATACGTGATTTTGATACTTTGCAACTCGAATCTTTAAAATTGACTGTTTGCACTCCCAATTATTAATTTCTGGCACTTTGCACCCCCATGCCAAAATTTCAAGGATATTTAGGTCGGGGAGCACAAAAAATACTCATTTTGACATTCTGCACCCCAGATTATTGGTGCTGCCCGAACCTAAATACCCTTCAATGAGTATTTTGGCGTTGTTTGGAGCTTTGAAATTTCGTCATATTTGTGCAAAGTGTCAGAAATCAGTAATTTGGGGTTCAAAGTTTCAGAAATTGATAACTTGTAAGTGCAAAAAGTAAATTTTGAAGATTTGAAATGCAAAATTATCAAAATCCCGTATTTTGCAAAATGTCACAACCCAATATTTCAAGGTGGACAGAGAATTCCGGGAAAAAAAAGCTTCAACATTTATTAACCGTTCCGATATCGCGGTGATCGCCGGCGCTTGGTCTCCGCTACCAACGCTTTATCTAGAAAAAATCGGGAACGCCGCTATTTACGCAGGGCAGGACGGCTGGAGAACATGAAAGTTTGAAAATTTTTCTCCTGCATTTTACATTTTCGCAATCTTGTATCACCGGGCAGAGGTCTGGCTCCGGGAGGTTTCGAGATCCGGCATAACAGATAAGAAGGAGCTCTTTCTTGATTATTATTTCAATATAATATGCCGAGTCCGAAGTTTAAATAGGGCTCCGGAGGGCGGGATGCTTCCCGCTGCTCTAGGCGCCACCGGCAGAGGCAGCAACAGCTTTGCTCGACTTACTTTGCTGCTAAACCCTCCGGCACGGTATGGTGACGACCTCTCCGGCAATCTTGGTGGCGGGATCAGAGATTCAGAAAATGTGATTCCATGGCCTCGATCAGTATTTAACTTGGAGGTAGATACTGATTTAATACCTCTCCAATTTTCTCCGTGTAACTTTTTGTTAGGAATAGCAATAGCCTTTGTATTCATGAGTAAAACAAGGACCCTTCGGGTCTACATATAGGAGAAGAGGAGAAGGAGAAAACACCACAGGCGGTGTGGGACTAAACCTAATCCAATAAAGAATGTAAATACAATATAATATTAACATCTCCCCTCAAACTCACGGTGGATCATGAACCGAGAGTTTGCTAATAAGATATCTGAATCGAGCAGATGTGAGAGATTTGGTGAGAAAGTCTGCAATTTGTTCTTCGGAGGCAATGAACGGTAGAGAGATGGTGTTGGCGAGAAACTCTTGGCGAGTGAAGTGACAATCAATTTCGATGTGTTTCGTCCGTTCATGAAACACCGGGTTGGAGGCAATTTGTATAACACTTCGATTATCACAGAGTAAGGGAGTGGGTCCGGATATGGTAACACCAAGATCACATAGAAGACGGCGAAGCCAAACAATCTCAGCAGTAGTGGAGGCCATGGCACGATACTCGGCTTCAGTGCTGGAGCGCGCAATGCAATCCTGTTTCTTGCTACGCCAGGATATAAGAGAGTCACCCAGAAAGATACAAAATCCAATAGTGGAGCGACGAGTAGTAACATCCCCCGCCCAATCAGCATCAGAGAATGCTCGAAGGGTGAGGGTTGAGGTGGCAGAGAGAAACATGGACCTGGTGATGGAGGTGCGTAGATAGCGAAGAATCCGGAGGACTGCAGCATAGTGAACCGAGCGAGGGGCTTGGACAAACTGACTGACAAAACTGACAGCATAGACAATGTCAGGCCTAGTCATAGTGAGATAAACCAACATCCCTACGAGGCGCCGATAGCGGGATACATCTGGAAGAGGTTCGCCGTCAGTGGGGAGGAGTTTCAGATTGAGCTCGATCGGAGTGTCAACAGTTCGGGTGTCGGTGAGAGCAGCAACAGAGAGGATGTCGGAAATGTACTTTTGTTGGGAAACCAGGATGCCACGTTTGGATCGGGAGATTTCCAGCCCAAGGAAATACCGGAGGGGCCCCATATCCTTCATGTCGAACTGACCGCGGAGGTGCTGTTGAAGAGAGGCAATGGTGGCATGATCATCGCCAGTGATAATCATGTCATCCACATAGAGAAGGAGAATGACACAGCCCTGGAGAGAAGTACGAGTGAACAAAGCATGATCAGTTTGTCGCTCAATGAACCCGACCTTGAGAACAGCCGCGCGGAAGCGCTCAAACCAGGCACGGGGGGCCTGTTTAAGACCATATATAGCCCGACGGAGATAACAAACGTGGCCGGTTGGAACAGGAAGACCTGGTGGTGGAGCCATATACACCACCTCTGCAAGATCACCATGAAGAAAGGCGTTGGTGACATCCATCTGAAGTAAGGGCCAAGCCCGGGTAGCAGCAACAACAAGTAAAGTGCGCACGGTTGTCATTCTTGCAACGGGCGCAAAAGTTTCATCGTAGTCGATGCCATGTTCCTGGAAGAACCCACGGGCAACCAAACGGGCTTTGTGGCGCTCAACGGACCCGTCCGGGCTGGTTTTAATCTTGAATATCCATTTGCAGCTGACAGGAGTGACGCCAGGAGGACAGGGGACGAGGTCCCAGGTATGAGTTCTGTGGAAAGCCTGAAGTTCAACTGCCATGGCTTGCTGCCATTCGGGATGGACAACTGCCTCTTGGTATGACTGGGGCTCCCGGTGGGAAAGGAGAGCAGTGAGAAACGCCTGAAAGGCAGGGGAATAGGAGGTAGCTGTGTGGAGGGCAGAAGGAGTATACCTGGCAGGACTGTGGTCGTAGCGAGCAGGTGGGAGGCGAAGGCGAGCAGGGTTACGCCGAGGAGGAGCAGGATCCACATTCGAAGAGGTGGCCGGAGCGTAAGACGGTGCTGGAGCAGGAGCAGGAGTAGGAGAGGGAGCTATTGGGGGAGGAGAGGCCTCGGGCGGAGGAGTAGGTGGGAACGGAGGAGGAGCAACGTGACTCCTGGGACGGGTGGGGACAGGAGGAAGCAGAGGAAGGGTGAGTGGTGGGGCAGTAGGGGGTGGTATGGGTAGGGTGGGTGACGGGGAGGTGGCGGAAGAGAAGAACATGTCATGTTCAAGGAAAGAAACATGACGAGAGATGCGGATGCGGCGAGTCACTGGGTCATAACAGCGATAGCCTTTGTGTTGGGGACTAAGGCCCAAGTGGACGCAACGAGCCGAGCGGGCAGAGAGTTTGGTGCGCTCGTGGCCAGGAAGGAGAACAAAGCAGGTGCACCCAAAAGTGCGGAGAGGGGCGTAGGTTGGTGGGCGAGAGTGCAGGCGTTCATATGGAGTGACCGCGGAGATTACGGAGGAGGGAGTGATGTTGATAAGGTGAACCGCGGTAAGAACAGCTTCGGCCCAGAGGGAATGAGGAGCAGAGGCAGAGATGAGAAGGGCACGGGCAGTTTCGATGATGTGTCGATGTTTGCGTTCAGCGACCCCATTTTGTTCGTGGGTGTGCGGACAAGACTGCTGATGGAGGGTGCCGTGAGAACGAAGGAGGTCGCGCATGGTGGAGGAGAGGAATTCCTGAGCGCAGTCGGAGCGAAAAATTTTAATGCGACGGCCAAACTGAGTATGAAGCATGACGGTGAATGTGTGATATACAGCAGGTATTTCAGAGCGATTCCGTAAGAGATAAACCCAAACACACCGAGAGAAGTCGTCAATGAAACTGATATAATAAAGATAGCCAGAATGAGAGGCGATGGGAGCCGGGCCCCAAATGTCAGAATGCACTAAATCGAAGGGGGCTGTGGTTTGAGAAGCACTGCTAGAAAATGGTAGAGCAAGGTGCTTTGCCAAACGACAACCCGTATAGACAGAGAGGGGGGAGGGAGAGACACTACCCAAAGCTCCAGAACGGATAACACTTCGAAGTCGGTCACCGGATAAATGACCTAAACGTCTGTGCCACAAGTCGGCATCAGAGGTAACAGAAAGAACAGAAGGGGATGAAGACACGGCAGGTGGAACGTGAAGATACTCCAGCTGATACAGACCACCAGTCCTACGGCCCCGTCCAATCCTCTGAGCCGTCCGTGAATCCTGCACAACACAATCAGAGGAGGAAAAGAGAACAGTTAGGCCAAGATCACAAAGAGAGCTAACAGAAATAAGGTTCATGTGGAGGCGAGGGGCATGATGGATGTTGGAGAGGGTAAGGTGTCCAGAGGGAGCAGATTGTGGGGTAATCGAGCCAGACTGCTTAATGGGGACAGTGCCCCCGTCAGCAGTGGTGACTTGAAGGTGAGTGGGTGGGGAGGCACAGGGGATGAGAGTGGTGGAATCGTTGGTGAGGTGGCAGGAGGCCCCAGAGTCAAAATACCAAGACGCAGTTGGGGGAGCCCGAACAACAGGAGTACCAGGAGCAACAGACAGGCTGTGAGCTGTAGGTGTGGCACCCTGAAGCAGGGGTGACTGGAGAAGTAACTCCTCAAGACGTTGGAGACGATCTGTAGCAGCTGCAGCGGTGGGAGTGGAACTGGGGCCACGACCACGCCCCCGACCACGGTTGTTGCGACGGTGGTCATCATAACGTGGGGGACGGGTGGGGCAGTCAAACTTCATGTGACCCACCTTTTTACAGTAGTGGCAGGTAATAGAGCTGTCTCGCGGTCGAACTGCAAGAACGGTGTCAACCCCAGGAGGGGGCGAAGGATCCAAAGGAGGACGAAGGCGAGTCTCTTCATCAAGAAGGGCAATCAGAGCTTCATCCAAAGTGGGAAGAGGAACCCGATGAAGAAGCTGAGCTGCAAGAAGAGCAAACTCGGGTCGCAGAGCAGCGAGGAACTGATGGAGATGACCCTCAGAAAGATGACGCTGAAACTCCAAGGAGCGAGCACAGCCGCAGGGTAAGGGAATCATAGAGTCCAATTCATGCCAGAAGGTGCTCATCCTTGTAAAGAAATCCTGAATGGATCGGCCTTCCTGTCTTGCGGACTGAGAATCACAGATGAGACGATGACGACGGGCTCCACCGCGGGGAACAAACCGATCCCGAAGATACTCCCACATAGCGCGGGCTGAGGAGAGGCGGCCAATGGAGGTGAGGAGTGGCCGAGCAACAGACTCCAGTAGGTAAGCCCGAATGGCCTGGTCGCGACGACGCCAAAGACTCGCGTCATCAGGAGTGGCGGCGACAGCAGTGGTGCTGGCAGAGTTAGGGGCAGTAGAACTCGCAGAGCTGAGGGCAGTAGAACTCGCAGAGCTGAGAGCAGTAGAGCTGGCAGAGGCGGGAGGATCACCAATGATGTGATCCCAGAGATCACGGGTGGAGAGAGCGGCTTCAACGGTTAGAGCCCAGTCTGGCCAGTCGCTGGACGTGGCCAATTGGAAGGAAGTGGCTTTCAGAGGAGGTGAGATCAATGGGGTGGTCATGACGCCGGAATGGAGAACAGGAGCCGAACAGGGAGGCGTGCAGCGGAGGCGACCGGAGAACGGACAGCGGGCTGGTAATCGGACAAGCGGGAGTGCGGACAGCGGGCTGGCGACCTGCTGAAGAGCGGACAACGGGATTGAAAGAGGCGGACTGGCGAGCTGCGGTAGTGCGAGCTGCGGAATGCCGGGATGCGGACTGCGGAAGGCCGGAAGGCGGGCTGCGGGCTGCGGACTGGCGGGCTGCCGGCGGGCTGCGGGCTGCGGACAGGCGGACGGCGGGCTGCGGACAGGCTGACTGCGGAATGACGAGCTGCGAGCTGTGGACTGGCGGACTGCGGGCGGCTGGCTGCGGGATGCCGAGATGCGGACGGCGGGATGCCGGGATGAGGACTGCGGAAGTCCGGCGGCTTGAGGATGCCGGGATGCGGACTGCGGAAGTCCGGGCTGCGGGCTGCGGACAGCCGGACGGCGGACTGCGGACAGGCGGACTGCGGAATGGCGAGCTGCGGGCTGTGGACTGGCGGACTGCGGGCGGCTGGAGTCCAGGAGTGCGGGAGGGAGTCCGGCAGCAGGCGGACTGCGGAATGCCGGAGGCGGGCTGCGGGATTCGGTGGACAGGCGGACTGCAGGCTGCGGGAGCAAGGAGGGCAGAGCGGGCAGAACAGAGACGCAAGCAAGCGTGCGAGCGCGAAAAATTACAAGAAACCTGCCTCTGATACCATGTTAGAAATAGCAATAGCCTTTGTATTCATGAGTAAAACAAGGACCCTTGGGGTCTACATATAGGAGAAGAGGAGAAGGAGAAAACACCACAGGCGGTGTGAGACTAAACCTAAACCAATAAAGAATGTAAATACAATATAATATTAACACTTTTATTCATGGTTTGACTATTATGCTCTCTTTATATACTTATACCCAAAGAAATCAAATTTAGGAGATTTCCCTCTTGAATTCTCTCCTATATAGGCTAGCTTTAAAAGATTCAAGTAAGATATTATATCTCTTATTGTTGTTGTCTAATGTAGTATAAAGATACAGAAATTTAGATATGAATTTTATTTGTAGAGAAGATAAATGCTATTGATTTATACATTCTCCTTACACACAAAAGTTTCCATAATCTATTATAAATCATCAAAAAATATATTTCATGAGTTGTTGACTTATTTTCATATTGGCATTATCAATTCACCAAGCGAGAAACTATGAATAGATAGGCTCTATTTGGGGCTCCGTTCAGGCCAATTGTGGTGCTCAGCGGTGGGAGATAGAGGTGCCCCAAACAAGATGTGGTCACTGGTGCCTTAGTTATGTGCTACCAATGAAGCATAAACCCCATTCTTGATGTTGAGAAGAGTGTCATGGTTCCCCTGTTCTACGATCACCCCATCTTTAATTATTGCTATAAGGTCTGCATTCTTTATTGTAGCAAGTCGATGAGCAACGATGACTGTGGTCCGATTTACCATCACACGGTTCAATGCATCTTGAACTATGTGTTCAGATTCAGTATCCAATGCACTAGTTGCCTCATCTAGGAGCAAAATCTTTGGTTGTTTTATCATAGCACGCGCAATTGCTACTCTTTGTTTTTGTCCGCCAGATAGTTGGACCCCTCGCTCTCCTACCAATGTTTGATACCCCTATAAAATTTCACAAGTTTAGAAAAATAGATATTACCAGCATGTTTGGTTAGTCAAAGCTTCATTGAAAAAACTATATTATGACGCACGTGAAAGTCATTTAAGTTAATGAAGTGAAAATTATCCTATTTTGGTTTAAGATGGGATAACCAAAAACTATGTTGTGAAGACATAGTGATAGGTTAGTGCTTAGTGAGTAGAGATAGTAGTGATAGGTTAGTGCTTATGCCTCTCAGATGTAATAGCAAGTTACTTTGGCACAATATAAATGAATAATTAGCTGAGAGTTCTGATAATGAAATTAGTTTAAAAGTGTATAAATATAATGAATAAGATAAAGTGATACCTAGGTGTGGTAGATTTAGGCATCTCTTGTTTGCTGTATAAAAGAATAATGATATAGAAGAATAAATGTGCGAAACAAATGCACAAAACAATGCCCGATATAAATAAATTGAAATAAAATGCATAAAGTAATTTTTTGGCGTCACATTTGCCCATCTACATCACCTAAGGTATCAATGTCATTTGAGTAGCACTATATGAATAGTGTTAAGTATAAGAGTAGTCTTGGATAACTTCAGTAACACGTCCTTGATGGTGTTCCAACACGATTTGTAGAATTCACTAATGAATCCATTAGCCATTTAGCCTTATAGAGCTTTTCTTGGAATAGAAAAGATAGCATCCCTCTTGGAGAGGACTCTTGGAAGGTCCCTTCAAGAGAACCAGCCCTCAGACATGTGACGTGAGTATACCCGACGATTGTATCCCTCTTACATTTTATTGCATTTTGATTTAATACGTTCCAACCAACCTCCTTGATATTTTTGAATAGATAACCAAAAGTCTACTTGTTGAATAGATAACCAAAAATTGTAGAATTTTCTTAATGATCTGGAGCTTGTGGGATTCTAATGAGGGTGTTCCAGCCATCAACATAAAAATGGTAGTGAGTTTATATGAGAGAAAAAAATGTAGGACTAATTATCATCCACATATTTTAAAATCTAAAGGAGCTTTTCTTGGTGTAATATTTGGGGTGAAATGTGACTGGTAAAGGAGACTGATCAGAGAATGTTTTATCTAGATGTGTAACTTTAACATGAGATAAGTTGGTAACCAAGGGAAAATTGTAGTTTGTCTTGTTAAGTCTTTCTTAACTAGCTTTTCTTCCACTTGTTTGTTGCACCAAGTATAAACATTTCCATGGAAACCAGAAACAGCAACCCAGTCACAGAGAGAATGGCTTCCAGCATAACAATTTCTAGAGTAGAAGAATTAACGTCATAGTTGTTTGT